>CM060400.1:23307677-23717677 GCA_030545235.1 Helianthus tuberosus
AACAACTACTTTTATTTATGAACGAGACAGATTGTTTCACAATCAAGAAAACGAAAGAAACAAAAGCATAAGATAGCAACATCTTCTACTCGGCCAACTGCTCATCCGTGGGTCAGATTTGCCTTAGCAAGCTTTGGGCAATCCCTTAGGAAATGGCCCATCTCGCCACAGTTATAGCAAAGCCCTCGTGAGAAACGAGCTTGAGCAGGAGTGTCGCCAGCTTGATTTGGTACAGCTGTAGTTGGGCAAACCCTTGCTGTATGACCTATAAGTCCACAAATCTGACATTTGCGGCACTTCACACAAGGGTGATGATGAAGGTTACATTGGTTGCACAAGAGTGCAGTTCCATTGTATGACTTCCTAGCAGGGGGTTGAGCTGGTTGGTTGGGGAAGGCTTGACCATTGTGAGCGACAATGGCGAACTTCTGAGAAGCCTTTCGCTTCTTTGACTTCTTAGGGGGTTGTTCATCCATGGTCTTTGATTCCTCGATTGGTTTATTAGCTGATGGTGTTGTCACCTGACTAGGTCCTGCCTGTCTTGGTGACTCTTGAGTGGCTTCATCCAGGAGACGATACATGGCAGTAGCTAATTCCACAGTCTTCAGGACTACTTCGCCTATTCGCTGAGCGAATTTTGGCTGCTTGCTCAGATATCTGGGCGTCATCGTGATGAAGAGACATTCTTGAAGAAAAAGAAAGGCATAGGGAGAAACAGGTGAAAGATTATTGGACAATCAAAACAGAATGATAACGCATGAAGATTGCGATCATTTGTTTGTTACCTAAGGCAAACAAATGAGACGGTGACTAATCAAAGTAAATGGGTAAAAAATAACGTATCGCGAAGACATGCTCGCCTATAAGTGAACACTCATCCCAAGAATTCCCAGGTAAGCACAATTGGTCTCGCGTCTGATAAGATGTATACGAAGTGCTTGCCTAGCCAGAAAACCCAGAATACAGGCATTCACCCTTCCAGTTTGCACGTGTTCACATTATTAAAAACCCAAAACCTTGACGAGATTTTGAAAACTCAAAGGGTTCAAAACCATATAATAGAGAGTTCAAAACCTTACAATAGAGGGTTCAAAACCTAGTAATCAATCATCCCAGAACAGATGATTAGTTTTCAAAGCGGTTTGAAATTTATGTTCTTGTTGTGATCGTCGCCTAAGGATAGGTGACGGTATTGTTTTATGACTAAACGCAAGTAAACTCGCGTTAGGGTCCTAAGAAGGTTATAGACTAGGTCAAAGCATTACTAATAACCTAATTCCCTATAACCATTAGCTCTGATACCATCTTTTCTGTCACACCCCGACCACGTAGAACATACAAAACGTGGCGGAAACATCGGGGAGTGTTGTAACAGAATTAATGTTTCACAACCATGGATATTAAAGTTTCGTTATATTGATTAAAAGTGTTACAATGTCATAACAAACAAGGAATTTCAACATAATTAACTAGTCTTGCATCTTTTATTGTCACTAAAGCCCAAGTCTGCCTATGTGTATCTTGGTCATCTTATGCAACAGCTCCTGAAAAACACATGTGAAAATAGGTACGTCAGCATAAAAATGCCTGTGAGATACATAGGTTTTGTGAAAATAAGATTCATGACTTATGTTTGAGAAAATGTTTAGTCATGAACCTTGTTATTTGCTTTGTCTTTAAATCATTTGAAAAACGATAAGATCAGATGATAAGTATAAATAAATGTAAGGTTAAATGGATAACCAAGTAAAATGTGTTTGTATAAGATAAGTTGTTTATAAATCAATGTCTTGTGAAAAGTATGTTATTTGTATGAAATGTTCTATGTCTCAAACTGAAATGATTCAAATAACGTGACGACATATAATACCATACAAACACTTATATATAGGAAGTACCAGCGGCGTATCCACCATGCTTGTATCATATTACACACACATCGTTACTTAATCACTTAATCAAACCAAACCAAACAATGTAAAATGTTCATGTCAAGATGTAAATCATGTCAAAATGTCTATGTCAAATATCCAAGTCAAATGTCTATGTCAAATATCCATGCCAAATGTCTATGTTTAAACCAATAGTCAAAAGTCCTTGTATAAACCATGTCAAATGTTGATAGTCCAAAAGTAGTCAAGTAATGTATAACCAAAATGATATGTATGGTAAGTAAAATTTAGACTACTTAAACCATAAGTAAAAATGAACAAAACAAAGTATTGAAGTAAAACTTGGTTTAAATCAAAGTTATGTTTTGTAGAATAATGCATGCTTTACTGATACAAACACTTATGCAGTATGTTAAACGCAAACATTCAAGCCTTGAGACAGCCGGATAACTATGTAAAAGTGAGTTATCAAAAGAATATGTATTCGGATTCGGTCATTCCTTACGTCCAAACAAACCCGAGATTTCAGGAATGGGATTTGTCAAGTCCTATGGTACCACTACCTACTACCGAGCGGCGTGATCGGTGTTAATGAATGTATAGTATAGTTTAAACAAACCAAATGTCATACCAAAATGTAAGCATGTTTTATGAAGATAATGTACCTAGTATGCTAGAGTAAACATACAAGGTAGAGCTGTAAAACAATGTGTCCATATGTTACTGGAACATATGCAACAGAGATGCAATGTAAAATAATGTACTAAGCATGTACTAAATGGACATACATAGCATGTGATGTGATGTGATGTAAAACAATGTACTAAGTATGCACACAATGGACATACATAGCATAAAATGTAATGAAATCATGTACTAATAGTGTACTAATGAACATAGCATGTATATAATGTGAAAACATGGAAAGCATGAAAGTAACAAGTAGGCACATGTGTTCCACCCCAAAACGTTTGGAAAACAGTAAAAGAGGGGTCTATGTACTCACTTGAGATTGCTCAGTTGTCTAAAGATAACCACCAAACAGTGCTAGAGATCTCGGAATCAAACGACACCTAATATAGGTAACTATGTTAAATAACCGGACCTAAATCGGAAGACTGGGTAGCATTAGGGTTTGTAAACCAAACGAGTGTGGAGACTCGTGTGATATGGTTTAACAAAGACTACATACTAAATGAAACTTAACCTAACTGCTTACGACCCATTACGACCCGTTTAGGTAGCTTATGCTACTTTAACGCGTCGTTCGCGTGAAACGCGTTCGGACCGCCTAACTAGTCCTATGACAAGTGTTATATGCCTAAACATGTTACATAATCAGTTATGTGACAAAAGTTTAGGTTACATATGCTTAATTACCAATTATACATGAAAAGGGTATTCTGGTAATTTACCTAAGGCATATAAACTACCTATCATACAACTATTTAAACGATGTGACCATAGGGTATAACCTCGGAAGGTTATTCCCTACCTACTATGGTCACCTAATGTATTTGGTCGGATCCTAATGATCGACCAAACTGGGTCGGGTTCGAAGGTATAGGCGATTTATTAGATCGCCTACCCTACGACCCTAGACAACGTGGTAATCAGTGGGCATAGTCCCAAGGGACTATAACCAACGTGATTACACTCACGTTGCGAAGTTCAAACGAACTTCGCATTGACCATTACTGGTCAACGCTGAAAGTCAAACAAAGTTTGACTTTCTGACTCGAAAAGCAGTAAAAATAAGGAAAAGAACGAAAGAATACTTACGAAGGGTCCCCGAATGCTAATCCCGATCCAAGAACTCAGGTATGAAACAATGGTTTCAACTTAGAGCTCTCAAATCAGAATTCTTGTGCAAAATGAGGTTGTGTGGGTTGGGTATTTATAGGAATACCCGAACCGTTAGGATCGTTTCATGGAAAACGTGCCATGATCCAACCCGTACACTTGTCGGAACCTTATGGAAGCTTAAAATGGTTCTTATCATCATGACTAGGCAATTGGGAACATGTGGTGGAGAATCAAACAGCTGCAGCCTGCTGTTTAAAAACTCTGAATCTGGTCAGCAGACCCCTAGCGCACCGCTACGCTAAAAGTGTAGCGCACCGCTAGGCTTAAGTTTGGCAGATTTACACTTTTGGTCCCTGTCATGCATTCAGCCCATTTTCGACACGTTTAAGGCCCGTTAACCCCATTTCAAAGCTCTAAAATGAAGTTAAAGTATAGGGAACTTAAAATGTGCTCAAAAATATCTCAGATGTCGGTTCGTTTAACCGTACGGTTGCGTTGTTCGGTTAATTACGACGGAATGCGCACAAGCGCGAAAAACGATCCAAATGACGCGACGAATGGATTTTTCTTATGCCGAACACTAAAATAAAATATTTTAGTGCTTACATAAATTTTTGGATGTCCGGATGTATTCAGAACGTAAGTTACGCGTAAAAATGCAAACTTGTGCACTTTTTGACGCTTTTAGTCCCTGAATGACACAAAAGTTTATTTTAGCATACCGAACACCTCAAAGCCTATTTCTAAGCTATGTAAAGGATATTTATGGTTTGTTTAACTTATGGTCATGTTTCGGAAGGTCTGTTACAGTTCAAATTGGCATACTTTCGCAGTTTGTCAACTTTAGTCCCTGTAAGCGATTAAACTTTGATTTCACCACACCAAACCTTCCAAAACTTATATCTAAGTTGTGTAAAGGTTATTTAAGGTATGTTAAGCCTATTTCACTTATTCCGGAGTGTTCGTTGGATTAAACTGGTTATATCTACACATCAGTGCGCGTATAACCTTCCAGAAAGCGATTTAGAGCTTGAAATCGAACAAGAATTGATATGTGCAACTGATACACATATTTTTACAAATCCCAAGTATGAAATATAATATTTCATTGGTTTGGTATTTGTTTGATGGCCGTGAAGGCACAGGTGTTACAGTCTCCCCTACTTTAGGAAATTTCGTCCCGAAATTTATTTAGAGGAAACTTGTAAGAGTTTAAAACATGAAGTTGAAAAGATCGAACAATATTGGCTAGATTTCTGAACTTCTAGTAACTTTAATAATCATCATGATTGCAACGTAAGAGGGATACCTATATATACAAGTATATAAAGCGTCATTGGTGCGTCCACCGTACCTCCATTACATCGTCCTCATTTTGTTATTGTTGTCGCTATCGGTTCCTTCACATAATAAATCTTACTGGATTTCTGTGCACTAAATTTCATAATTATGTGCGCATCCATAATTAGAGAATTCCTTGCACAGTTCACACAGTCTATTTTATAATGTGTAGGGTAAAACCAAATGAACAATCATGTGATGAGCGTGACTTAGACCGCTATAGAGTCCTTTAGACTAAATCAATAAATAATTTAAATAGACTATCAAGGAGTCTGTTCAGCTACATCACTAGATGTCATTTTTTTTAACCAAATTGTGAATCAATCTTTTTGACTAGACCACTAAAGGGTCTCTTATGAATCTTGGAGTGGTACTATATAATCCAAGGGTCTTAACTATTACATAGAAGCCCATTTAAGGATTAAAGGTAGTACCTTTTGAATATCCTGCTACGAATCCCTCATATGAAGATATGAAAGATCCTGCAAGGATTTGGATAAAGAATATCCAGAGTAGTAAAAACACCAAAAATGCATAAAAGAAAACATAAGATGAGTAAACACATAGTCACATAACCACAAAATTGTTTGTTAATTTTGTCTTGTAAATTGCGTACATGCATTTAAAGCACACTAGGAATCCATTCCGTGGATTTCATTTGGTACTTTAAACGTTATCAAGAATCCAACTATAAAGATAGAAAGATTCAAAAAGAAAATTCGACTTCGATTATTTGGAACCGAAGTGTTCGAATTAAGGTACATAAGGAATCCAATTAAGGACTCTGATTTGAATAATAATCATCCACAAGGATCTAATTGTGAGGATAAAAAGATCCCATATGGATTTAAAAGTTGGAGATGTTTTGAAACCTTGCACTGGACGTGCTTAGGTCAAAACATGATGTAAAATGCTTAAGAAGTTTAGATGCTTGATATGTCAAGGCGACATATGAAGCAGAATTTTGAAGGTTAAGTCAATGTATGAGGAAAATATTTTTGAAAACTATGCATGGGGTTCTTTTAAGAAAAATGTGTTTAACGTTTTTGAAACCTTATATATAATACTTTTTGAAATCATAAAGTAGGTGTATTAGGTAGATATATTTACCAAAATGTTTTAAAATCATGCGAGATGAATTTTGAAATTATGTATAAGGTTTTTGAAAGACATGAATGATGCTTTTCGAAATCATGCACTTGATCAGAAAATGTATTGTGTTAATATTGTCTTCAGACTATATGAAATATTTTGAAATTAGAAAGGTTGGTTTTGATAACATGGCCAATGTTTTTGAAATAACATAGACAATGCATCTAGAAAAATTGTTTTCAAACTATATGAAATGTTTTGAGATCATGAAGATTGTTTTGAAATACTGGTACTGTGTATGTTGAAAAATTAAAACGTAATGGGTATGAGATTTGAAAACACCCTTAGTTATCTAACCAAGGATTCAAAGGCACTGATGTGCAGAAGCATGATCACTCATAATGTCACTTTATCTTCTGTACTTTGTTTCTTAGAATGAAACGAGTACTTAAAATGTTCGAGGGAATCACGAGCGATCATTTGAAAGAGAGAATCACAAGAGTAGTTTGTAAGGAACATAGTTCCTTGATGTAGGTATCATAGGAAAATCCTACACATATGTAACTACAATTGTACATCAGAATCTGTGAACAACTACTTTTATTTATGAACGAGACAGATTGTTTCACAATCAAGAAAACGAAAGAAACAAAAGCATAAGATAGCAACATCTTCTACTCGGCCAACTGCTCATCCGTGGGTCAGATTTGCCTTAGCAAGCTTTGGGCAATCCCTTAGGAAATGGCCCATCTCGCCACAGTTATAGCAAAGCCCTCGTGAGAAACGAGCTTGAGCAGGAGTGTCACCAGCTTGATTTGGTACAGCTGTAGTTGGGCAAACCCTTGCTGTATGACCTATAAGTCCACAAATCTGACATTTGCGGCACTTCACACAAGGGTGATGATGAAGGTTACATTGGTTGCACAAGAGTGCAGTTCCATTGTATGACTTCCTAGCAGGGGGTTGAGCTGGTTGGTTGGGGAAGGCTTGACCATTGTGAGCGACAATGGCGAACTTCTGAGAAGCCTTTCGCTTCTTTGACTTCTTAGGGGGTTGTTCATCCATGGTCTTTGATTCCTCGATTGGTTTATTAGCTGATGGTGTTGTCACCTGACTAGGTCCTGCCTGTCTTGGTGACTCTTGAGTGGCTTCATCCAGGAGACGATACATGGCAGTAGCTAATTCCACAGTCTTCAGGACTACTTCGCCTATTCGCTGAGCGAATTTTGGCTGCTTGCTCAGATATCTGGGCGTCATCGTGATGAAGAGACATTCTTGAAGAAAAAGAAAGGCATAGGGAGAAACAGGTGAAAGATTATTGGACAATCAAAACAGAATGATAACGCATGAAGATTGCGATCATTTGTTTGTTACCTAAGGCAAACAAATGAGACGGTGACTAATCAAAGTAAATGGGTAAAAAATAACGTATCGCGAAGACATGCTCGCCTATAAGTGAACACTCATCCCAAGAATTCCCAGGTAAGCACAATTGGTCTCGCGTCTGATGAGATGTATACGAAGTGCTTGCCTAGCCAGAAAACCCAGAATACAGGCATTCACCCTTCCAGTTTGCACGTGTTCACATTATTAAAAACCCAAAACCTTGACGAGATTTTGAAAACTCAAAGGGTTCAAAACCATATAATAGAGAGTTCAAAACCTTACAATAGAGGGTTCAAAACCTAGTAATCAATCATCCCAGAACAGATGATTAGTTTTCAAAGCGGTTTGAAATTTATGTTCTTGTTGTGATCGTCGCCTAAGGATAGGTGACGGTATTGTTTTATGACTAAACGCAAGTAAACTCGCGTTAGGGTCCTAAGAAGGTTATAGACTAGGTCAAAGCATTACTAATAACCTAATTCCCTATAACCATTAGCTCTGATACCATCTTTTCTGTCACACCCCGACCACGTAGAACATACAAAACGTGGCGGAAACATCGGGGAGTGTTGTAACAGAATTAATGTTTCACAACCATGGATATTAAAGTTTCGTTATATTGATTAAAAGTGTTACAATGTCATAACAAACAAGGAATTTCAACATAATTAACTAGTCTTGCATCTTTTATTGTCACTAAAGCCCAAGTCTGCCTATGTGTATCTTGGTCATCTTATGCAACAGCTCCTGAAAAACACATGTGAAAATAGGTACGTCAGCATAAAAATGCCTGTGAGATACATAGGTTTTGTGAAAATAAGATTCATGACTTATGTTTGAGAAAATGTTTAGTCATGAACCTTGTTATTTGCTTTGTCTTTAAATCATTTGAAAAACGATAAGATCAGATGATAAGTATAAATAAATGTAAGGTTAAATGGATAACCAAGTAAAATGTGTTTGTATAAGATAAGTTGTTTATAAATCAATGTCTTGTGAAAAGTATGTTATTTGTATGAAATGTTCTATGTCTCAAACTGAAATGATTCAAATAACGTGACGACATGTAATACCATACAAACACTTATATATAGGAAGTACCAGCGGCGTATCCACCATGCTTGTATCATATTACACACACATCGTTACTTAATCACTTAATCAAACCAAACCAAACAATGTAAAATGTTCATGTCAAGATGTAAATCATGTCAAAATGTCTATGTCAAATATCCAAGTCAAATGTCTATGTCAAATATCCATGCCAAATGTCTATGTTTAAACCAATAGTCAAAAGTCCTTGTATAAACCATGTCAAATGTTGATAGTCCAAAAGTAGTCAAGTAATGTATAACCAAAATGATATGTATGGTAAGTAAAATTTAGACTACTTAAACCATAAGTAAAAATGAACAAAACAAAGTATTGAAGTAAAACTTGGTTTAAATCAAAGTTATGTTTTGTAGAATAATGCATGCTTTACTGATACAAACACTTATGCAGTATGTTAAACGCAAACATTCAAGCCTTGAGACAGCCGGATAACTATGTAAAAGTGAGTTATCAAAAGAATATGTATTCGGATTCGGTCATTCCTTACGTCCAAACAAACCCGAGATTTCAGGAATGGGATTTGTCAAGTCCTATGGTACCACTACCTACTACCGAGCGGCGTGATCGGTGTTAATGAATGTATAGTATAGTTTAAACAAACCAAATGTCATACCAAAATGTAAGCATGTTTTATGAAGATAATGTACCTAGTATGCTAGAGTAAACATACAAGGTAGAGCTGTAAAACAATGTGTCCATATGTTACTGGAACATATGCAACAGAGATGCAATGTAAAATAATGTACTAAGCATGTACTAAATGGACATACATAGCATGTGATGTGATGTGATGTAAAACAATGTACTAAGTATGCACACAATGGACATACATAGCATAAAATGTAATGAAATCATGTACTAATAGTGTACTAATGAACATAGCATGTATATAATGTGAAAACATGGAAAGCATGAAAGTAACAAGTAGGCACATGTGTTCCACCCCAAAACGTTTGGAAAACAGTAAAAGAGGGGTCTATGTACTCACTTGAGATTGCTCAGTTGTCTAAAGATAACCACCAAACAGTGCTAGAGATCTCGGAATCAAACGACACCTAATATAGGTAACTATGTTAAATAACCGGACCTAAATCGGAAGACTGGGTAGCATTAGGGTTTGTAAACCAAACGAGTGTGGAGACTCGTGTGATATGGTTTAACAAAGACTACATACTAAATGAAACTTAACCTAACTGCTTACGACCCATTACGACCCGTTTAGGTAGCTTATGCTACTTTAACGCGTCGTTCGCGTGAAACGCGTTCGGACCGCCTAACTAGTCCTATGACAAGTGTTATATGCCTAAACATGTTACATAATCAGTTATGTGACAAAAGTTTAGGTTACATATGCTTAATTACCAATTATACATGAAAAGGGTATTCTGGTAATTTACCTAAGGCATATAAACTACCTATCATACAACTATTTAAACGATGTGACCATAGGGTATAACCTCGGAAGGTTATTCCCTACCTACTATGGTCACCTAATGTATTTGGTCGGATCCTAATGATCGACCAAACTGGGTCGGGTTCGAAGGTATAGGCGATTTATTAGATCGCCTACCCTACGACCCTAGACAACGTGGTAATCAGTGGGCATAGTCCCAAGGGACTATAACCAACGTGATTACACTCACGTTGCGAAGTTCAAACGAACTTCGCATTGACCATTACTGATCAACGCTGAAAGTCAAACAAAGTTTGACTTTCTGACTCGAAAAGCAGTAAAAATAAGGAAAAGAACGAAAGAATACTTACGAAGGGTCCCCGAATGCTAATCCCGATCCAAGAACTCAGGTATGAAACAATGGTTTCAACTTAGAGCTCTCAAATCAGAATTCTTGTGCAAAATGAGGTTGTGTGGGTTGGGTATTTATAGGAATACCCGAACCGTTAGGATCGTTTCATGGAAAACGTGCCATGATCCAACCCGTACACTTGTCGGAACCTTATGGAAGCTTAAAATGGTTCTTATCATCATGACTAGGCAATTGGGAACATGTGGTGGAGAATCAAACAGCTGCAGCCTGCTGTTTAAAAACTCTGAATCTGGTCAGCAGACCCCTAGCGCACCGCTACGCTAAAAGTGTAGCGCACCGCTAGGCTTAAGTTTGGCAGATTTACACTTTTGGTCCCTGTCATGCATTCAGCCCATTTTCGACACGTTTAAGGCCCGTTAACCCCATTTCAAAGCTCTAAAATGAAGTTAAAGTATAGGGAACTTAAAATGTGCTCAAAAATATCTCAGATGTCGGTTCGTTTAACCGTACGGTTGCGTTGTTCGGTTAATTACGACGGAATGCGCACAAGCGCGAAAAACGATCCAAATGACGCGACGAATGGATTTTTCTTATGTCGAACACTAAAATAAAATATTTTAGTGCTTACATAAATTTTTGGATGTCCGGATGTATTCAGAACGTAAGTTACGCGTAAAAATGCAAACTTGTGCACTTTTTGACGCTTTTAGTCCCTGAATGACACAAAAGTTTATTTTAGCATACCGAACACCTCAAAGCCTATTTCTAAGCTATGTAAAGGATATTTATGGTTTGTTTAACTTATGGTCATGTTTCGGAAGGTCTGTTACAGTTCAAATTGGCATACTTTCGCAGTTTGTCAACTTTAGTCCCTGTAAGCGATTAAACTTTGATTTCACCACACCAAACCTTCCAAAACTTATATCTAAGTTGTGTAAAGGTTATTTAAGGTATGTTAAGCCTATTTCACTTATTCCGGAGTGTTCGTTGGATTAAACTGGTTATATCTACACATCAGTGCGCGTATAACCTTCCAGAAAGCGATTTAGAGCTTGAAATCGAACAAGAATTGATATGTGCAACTGATACACATATTTTTACAAATCCCAAGTATGAAATATAATATTTCATTGGTTTGGTATTTGTTTGATGGCCGTGAAGGCACAGGTGTTACAGACGTGGTAGGAGCATTTCCAGACGCACCAGGTACAGTGAAATTTATAATAGTGGCTGTTGACTACTTTACAAAATGGGTAGAGGCAAAACCGCTCGCCTCAACCACCGCTATGATAACAAGGAAATTCGTCTGGGAACACATCATCTGCCATTTCGGTCTACCAATGTGCATTGTCACCGACAACGGTACCAAGCGTGTGAAATCCATTAGATTCGTCTCGCGTTTCCATGTATCTCGACCCATGACCACTCCAGCATCCCAGACAGCAAGTTTCAACAATATACACCTAAAGACCTGCAAGGCATGTAACAACGAATCTACAACAAAGTTGAGCGAGTTCACAGTTGGGTGTTCGTTTTATGTTGTTTCAAAACATAGTTTTTCTTTAGCTGGCTTACTTGCCGTGGGGGTTACCCCATAGTTGAAAATATGATTAACCAATTCCTTCTTTCCCAAACCATAACCAGTGGGGGCTTCCCCAAGTGAACCACTAGACCCGTTACCATATCGACTACTGACGAAAGTAAGTTGGTGCCCTAGTCAATGTCTATCATCATTGACGTGCCATAGTCCATTAGTCCACGCCCGTCCTCTGCGGCACGGTGTGAGGCTTGTCAAACCTAATAGCGCTATTTAACTAATGACCCGCTCGCCATTGGCCTCGGCGATTAAGTCGATACAAAATGAGGGACTTAATGATAGAGTTTTTGGTCCAGTAACAATGTTGTCACCCTTCAGTTAAGAGGGTGTGTACGACATCCCCAAACCAGGAGATTACGTAGGTTCCAAATTAATTCCTTATCACATGTTGTCACCCTTCAATAAAGAGGGTGTGTACGTGTTCCAAACCAGGAGATCACGCAGTTTCTTTTTAAATTCTTTACCCATTCCCAACCACCGGGAATCCCATGCCTTGTAGAAAGTGTGAACTCACCTGGGTTTTGCTCGGTAAGATTAGTTACTCTATTTAACAGGGATTAAGCATGTCCTAGCATGGTACAGATAACAATCAATTTCATGTGCATAAATAATACGTATCTTACGTATGATTTATCTACTCGTTACTCAACTACGTACCACACAATTCTAACATATGAGTAACACCCTTATGTTTCAAGTCATAGCAATTATCATATCGGCCTAGCATCATCGAGTAGTCTCCTAACATGTAATCAGTTTATAAGTGAATTCACTCAACAAGTTCATATAAGCAAAACACATATTGGTTAATCCCTTAATGCCCAACACAACTTATCGTTTTCTCCTCTATATGCGTAGCCCAATTGTCATACGAGGCCCAATCCCAATCTTGTATCATTATTATTTTAACTCTTGTAGCCCATATTACACCTCCCCAAGTCCACTGATTATTACCCCTTAATTGATTTAAAACAACCTCATGAATATAGTATATACATTTATTAATATGATCAGTTGATTAAACCTTCTTATCAAATATCAATAACTGTCAATTAACATCCCATAAAATGAATCGTAAAATCATAATATCCCCATAATACCCTTGACTATTAATGAACATCATTATTTGGATATGCACATGGTTTTTTTTTTATTAGATCAAGGCTACAAACACACCCACATGGGCCGCCAATTCCTTATACAAGATTATCCTCTTTGTGCAACCATCACATGCTAACCTATTAAACCGTCACTGCTACTGTTACATCAATTTAAATTATGAATTCAATTATCACAAAAACACATGCCCGAATATTATATGATTCATGTATTCATCCTAGGATCATGCTTGGACTCTACACATACAACATTAAATATGAGACTACCATAAGATCACACTGATTACATTGACTTTCATGAATTCCTAGCACCCCCATCAGGTTGTTAATCGCGTACATCATCATCATCATCATACTAGCAACTTAAGTCAATTTACAAACAATTCCTAATCAGATTCTGTTCATGCATAATATTAGTGACTACCACAATTACTTCCACATACAACACAACATCAAATATCAATACACTATGCATGACATCGAAACATATCAAGATTAAACTAACCGTAGGAATGAAGATGGAGTTGAGGGAGTCTTCGAGTAGGGAGGGTTTCGTCGCCGATCAAAAGAAAGGAGGGAGCTAGGGTTCTCTTGTGGTGAAAGATAACTAGTCCAAGGAAGCCACTCACAATCCTTCTGTGCACGTGTATATATATGATGACCACAAGGGCCGGCCCAACCTTTAAGTCTTGATTGGGCTTTATGTAACTCATACATTAATGCATAAGGGTATTGGTTTGGGCCGAGTACGCATCTACAACAACAGGGGGGTTTTCGAGTGCAGGAGGGTGTGCGGCCCCTATATATTGTGTGGCTAAGTGTGTGTGAAGCACCAACATCCAATAATCCATAACGTTAATATAGAACCAAACACCTCATTTACTTCATAACCTATACACGTAATGACATACAAACTTATAACGTTCATGCAATACATAGACTCGTAATCATTCTCATTTACTTAAACACTTCACATCACACACACGTAATTTACATCAAATCACCAAGCATGCAAGGGAACCAGTACAACAAAAGACTCTCGAAATTACGGGTTTTCACATCCTCCCAAACTTAAAGGAAATTTCGTCCCGAAATTTGATAAGTGGTCTCAAGAAAGTGAAATGACAGACTAGGCTGACTGTGGATTTCCTCAGGTGCCACATCATCCCCAACTTGAAAGGGAATTTCGTCCCGAAATTCGCCAGTTGCATCAGGATTCAATTCGACAGTTTCAAACAGGTTAGGATACTTGAGCTTTTTATGGTCCTTGTGTTCCCACGTGAACTCCGGTCCACGCCTTGAGTTCCAACGAACTCTCACGATTGAAATTCGATTGTGTTAACAATGGGTTCCTCAACAAGAGTATCACAAGTGTTGCGTCGAACAGACGCTTCTTTAGGTTCGGGACATAAATGACATCGTGTACGTTATCTAATTCGTCAGGTAACTCGAGTTTATAGGTTACGCTACCGATTCTTCCCAGACTATTGAATGGTCCATCGTGACATCAGTTAAGCTCGCCATGCCTCCCAAGCATTCCACACCCTCCCAGGGTGAGACTTTCAACATGATACGATCACCTACAGCGATCTTCCAGCGTTTCCCAAGTTTATCAGCTTTCCTGACGGTCACGCGTTGCCGCCAATCGACTCTCAATCCAAACAACCTTCCCAAGAGTTTCGAGTACCAGTCCAAGTAATGCCTCCAATTTAAATCCAAAGACTACGGATTCCACCGCAGGTCGTGACTCGGGTAGTTCTTCCTGTAAGTCCACCACATGGGCCATCTCCTTCTCATGTTGCATCGATGTGTAACTGGGACTCTGATTCGAACCATCATAGTATACCTCCAGATCACCTGTACCCTCGGGTAAAGACGATACTCAGTACATTATGGTGTTGATTTTCAAAAGCTTGAAGAGACGTCCTCCTATTCCGTCTCCCACAAATACACAGCACACTGATGTGTTAAAGAGGTTAGAGCGACACAATCTTTGAAAATCCTGCGATGAATCTGCGATTGTATCTTGTGAAACAAAGGGTTTGCCGTACCCCCAAAGGGATCCTTGGTGTCGATCAGTTCCTAACAGAATGGATATTAGCAAGATCCACGTGTATTCCCTATTCGTTGGCTACATGACCAAAAAAGAGTACCTCTCGAATCCAGATGTTACTCCTAACGAGACTTCGCGTGTAGTGGCTTCTCCCTCGGGAGCTCTAAGATAGGATGCAAAAGCCCCCCATGGTGTCCCCTTCTCCTAGAAATGATTCAAGACGTCCTCAATAAACACGGTCGATTCATGTGATCCATAAAACTGCTGATGTGTTGTTTATCCTAAATGGTCATGGAATAATTCCTCCTGTGTCTCCTGGAAATGGCCGCGTTGCGTTCAATATGCCGTTTTTAGGAACATCCTCCCCTTGGACTTCCATCTGATGTTAGTTCGTTCGCTAATCAATCTTCGAATAGGGGCTTGACCCTTGCAACTGGTCAACAGGTTGTCAATACATGATCGAAACAGACGGTTCTGGACTGTCACCTTGATGAGTTCTCAATAGTCAGTACACATATGAAAATACCCATCTTCCCTAATATAACTAGGGCTCCCCCAAAGCGAAGAACTAGGTCCAACAAAACTCCTGTCCAACAGTCCCTGTAGTTGATTTGACAGTTCTTGCGACCCTCCTGGTGCAAAACGGTGGAGAGTACGAGTAATCAGGGCTACCTCTGGTGTGAGATCAAACTGAGATTCTACCCTACAGTTGTGAAAGTAAACCTGAAACTTCATTGGGTAGTACACCAGGAGAAATCTCGAACAATTGGTGGATCCTCGATCCCCTTTTTCCTTAGCTTCACGTCGGTAACAGTTGTTATCGTAGCAGGGTAATCCCTCCGTAGATACTTCTGGGCCCTCATTGCTGAAATGATGCTAATCTTTACACTACTCTGACACCTTAGGTCAGGCGAACACTAACTACTGAGTCGAAACCATCAAGGATAGTAGAAGGAAGGTCGATGTCGTACACTTGTCCCACCAGGTCGAGTTTGCTTTCCAACGAACATATGAGGTTTCAATTGACTTGCCTTCAGTCGATTCCACAACAGGTTGGTTTCAAGAAGCATCAGGGTTAAACAGAACAGAAACGAGGCATTTAGTTACCAAGAACGTGCAGTCCACCGTGTTGTTATAATCCTGGCATCGCTCATGCCAATCCTAAATGCCCTTCAACAAACACCATTTCCAGTGTTGTTGTTTTCGTTACAAGAATCTCCAGTACTACCGTCGTTCCCCCGGTTGTTGTTGTCTTGATGCACCTTCATCTCTGTACTGTAGTCTACAATTACGAGTACTTTGATGTTGCCATGAGTGTTGTCTCTAATGTCGTTGCTTGAAACGGGGCCCTACGATCTTTCACCACCCAAATCCATCTTTTCACATTCTGTGCCACGTCCTAAAGCGCTATTCACTGAGCTGGCAGTCACACATTTGACTCCCATAAGTTGCTGACTAGGGTTAAGGATTCGATCGAAGTCAATTTGCTGGTGTTCGCTCCCGGTAAGTAGGGTCGTCCAAATACTGAGGTCGGTAGAGTACTACGCTCCTCCTCTTGTCTATCGATGTTGCAAGTTGTTTGAGTAATACACGGTCTGTAGCGAGAGTGTTGCAGAAGTGATCGCACTTCAGAGTCTAGGACGTCAATACATTAAGTTTCCAGCAAACAAAGAAAGGTGAGAAAGATAGAGACCAGTCATTGTCGTTGCAACATCCAACTCAGGGACGTTCGTATAAGCACCTAACATTCTACACAGTTCGCTAGGTGTTCAGATGGGTGTTCAGGTAATACTCGATAACATCGAGATCCGAAGGGATCCAAAGAGGAATGAAAAGTTCACGTTCGAGTAGGGGGCAATCACTGCTATGACCCCATTAGGTTTGTTATGTTTCACATCGATCGAATAACGTAACAGAACCCCTTTTCCACTTATTAAGGCTCACTGGGACTCGCATGCACCCCACATTATTATTATGTGTGCACCCACAATAATATTGTGATTTGCATGCGCATCTCAGCTCATCTTAACTCATGTCCAATGGTTCTTCAAATTAGAGTAGCAAACAAAGAGCATCAAGAAGTGTAAGTCATGAAGGTTTAGGGAAATACCACCCTATCAGTCACATAACACATGCAAGTAATACATGAATTCATACTGTTATGCTAAACGTCCAATCACATGCAATATCGTATATAAGTGTTCACTAGTTATGCAGTGCAATGAGTATATGAGAGACGAACCCTGCAATCTGGAGCTGAGTGTCATGGTCGTATTCACGTTTTCAGAACTGTACGGTTATAGTCTGGTTTTACAAAAACGGTTTTCCCCTTTTTAAAACCAAGTTCACTATAACCAATGGCTCTGATACCAATCTGTCACACCCCAAAAAAAACCACATGCGAAATCACCGCAGGGCGTGTGACGTACCAGGATCCAAGCCACCAATCATGTTGAACTCGTAACAATTATTACAAATAAAACTTTCATTTATTATTGATAGAAGTGTTACAAAATATTATTTTACGTTCAGCGGAAGCATAATACACTATTTAAGAAATTAATAAACCAAGCGTGTGAAATCCATTAGATTCGTCTCGCGTTTCCATGTATCTCGACCCATGACCACTCCAGCATCCCAGACAGCAAGTTTCAACAATATACACCTAAAGACCTGCAAGACATGTAACAACGAATCTACAACAAAGTTGAGCGAGTTCACAGTTGGGTGTTCGTTTTAAGTTGTTTCAAAACATAGTTTTTCTTTAGCTGGCTTACTTGCCGTGGGGGTTACCCCATAGTTGAAAATATGATTAACCAATTCCTTCTTTCCCAAACCATAACCAGTGGGGGCTTCCCCAAGTGAACCACTAGACCCGTTACCATATCGACTACTAACGAAAGTAAGTTGGTGCCCTAGTCAATGTCTATCATCATTGACGTGCCATAGTCCATTAGTCCACGCCCGTCCTCTGCGGCACGGTGTGAGGCTTGTCAAACCTAATAGCGCTATTTAACTAATGACCCGCTCGCCATTGGCCTCGGCGATTAAGTCGACACAAAATGGGGGACTTAATGATAGAGTTTTTGGTCCAGTAACAATGTTGTCACCCTTCAGTTAAGAGGGTGTGTACGAAATCCCCAAACCAGGAGATTACGTAGGTTCCAAATTAATTCCTTATCACATGTTGTCACCCTTCAATAAAGAGGGTGTGTACGTGTTCCAAACCAGGAGATCACGCAGTTTCTTTTTAAATTCTTTACCCATCCCCAACCACCGGGAATCCCATGCCTTGTAGAAAGTGTGAACTCACCTGGGTTTTGCTCGGTAAGATTAGTTACTCTATTTAACAGGGATTAAGCACGTCCTAGCATGGTACAAATAACAATCAATTTCATGTGCATAAATAATACGTATCTTACGTATGATTTATCTACTCGTTACTCAACTACGTACCACACAATTCTAACATATGAGTAACACCCTTATGTTTCAAGTCATAGCAATTATCATATCGGCCTAGCATCATCGAGTAGTCTCCTAACATGTAATCAGTTTATAAGTGAATTCACTCAACAAGTTCATATAAGCAAAACACATATTGGTTAATCCCTTAATGCCCAACACAACTTATCGTTTTCTCCTCTATATGCGTAGCCCAATTGTCATACGAGGCCCAATCCCAATCTTGTATCATTATTATTTTAACTCTTGTAGCCCATATTACACCTCCCCAAGTCCACTGATTATTACCCCTTAATTGATTTAAAACAACCTCATGAATATAGTATATACATTTATTAATATGATCAGTTGATTAAACCTTCTTATCAAATATCAATAACTGTCAATTAACATCCCATAAAATGAATCGTAAAATCATAATATCCCCATAATACCCTTGACTATTAATGAACATCATTATTTGGATATGCACATGGTTTTTTTTTTATTAGATCAAGGCTACAAACACACCCACATGGGCCGCCAATTCCTTATACAAGATTATCCTCTTTGTGCAACCATCACATGCTAACCTATTAAACCGTCACTGCTACTGTTACATCAATTTAAATTATGAATTCAATTATCACAAAAACACATGCCCGAATATTATATGATTCATGTATTCATCCTAGGATCATGCTTGGACTCTACACATACAACATTAAATATGAGACTACCATAAGATCACACTGATTACATTGACTTTCATGAATTCCTAGCACCCCCATCAGGTTGTTAATCGCGTACATCATCATCATCATCATACTAGCAACTTAAGTCAATTTACAAACAATTCCTAATCAGATTCTGTTCATGCATAATATTAGTGACTACCACAATTACTTCCACATACAACACAACATCAAATATCAATACACTATGCATGACATCGAAACATATCAAGATTAAACTAACCGTAGGAATGAAGATGGAGTTGAGGGAGTCTTCGAGTAGGGAGGGTTTCGTCGCCGATCAAAAGAAAGGAGGGAGCTAGGGTTCTCTTGTGGTGAAAGATAACTAGTCCAAGGAAGCCACTCACAATCCTTCTGTGCACGTGTATATATATGATGACCACAAGGGCCGGCCCAACCTTTAAGTCTTGATTGGGCTTTATGTAACTCATACATTAATGCATAAGGGTATTGGTTTGGGCCGAGTACGCATCTACAACAACAGGGGGGTTTTCGAGTGCAGGAGGGTGTGCGGCCCCTATATATTGTGTGGCTAAGTGTGTGTGAAGCACCAACATCCAATAATCCATAACGTTAATATAGAACCAAACACCTCATTTACTTCATAACCTATACACGTAATGACATACAAACTTATAACGTTCATGCAATACATAGACTCGTAATCATTCTCATTTACTTAAACACTTCACATCACACACACGTAATTTACATCAAATCACCAAGCATGCAAGGGAACCAGTACAACAAAAGACTCTCGAAATTACGGGTTGTCACATTCTCCTCAGTGGCGCATCCGCAAGGGAATGGCCAGGTCGAGAGTATCAATAAAAGCTTAGTCGAAGGCATCAAAGCACGGTTGGGAACAGCCAGACGCGGCTGGGTTGATGAACTCCCAAGTATCTTATGGGCCCACAGGACAAGCCCAAATACAAGTAACGGTGAGACACCCTTCAGCCTTGTCTATGGCACTGAAGCGGTGATCCCCTCAGAAATAGGCCTCCCTTCACCAAGAATGTTGGCTATCAACAAGATAGACAACAATGAAGAACGCAGGGTTGACTTGGACCTCTTGGAAGAAAGGCGCGAAAACGCTGCCATCAACGAGGCCAAGTACAAAACCAAACTGGAAAAGTACTACAATGCACGCGTCCGCATTTGTACTTTCAACCCGGGAGACTACGTCCTTCGTGACAATGAAGCATCTAACGCGGAGCGCCCAGGGAAACTTGCCCCCAAGTGGGAAGGACCCTACCTCATCCAAGAGGTCTTGGGCAAAGGCGCGTATAAACTGCAAACATTAGAGGGCGAAACTATCGCACGCACATGGAATGCACAACAGCTTCGTCGCTGTTACATGTAAGCCATGTTTTTTATACTCACCATGTAACCTATCGGGCCGCAGGCCTTTTGTAAACAAATAAATAGATGATTCAATGCAATATTGTTTATTTACTTCTATTACAAATGCGTATTCCACTCTGCGGTATCCACAAAAACATATTGGCAAAATCTTCATTTGCGATACCCACACAAAGTGGCAACCACACGCAACTATTGTAATAGGCCAGCAATGGCAACACTAACTGTCTATCCGGCTGGATACAGGTTCATACTTGCATATCATCTAAGATATGCAAAAGGCAAACACAGACTTAGTGTTAATTCACATTAACATTAACTCATACAAGTTCACACATGCAAGTAATAAAAACACTTGTATAATTTGAAACGTTTCAAACTTTATATCCAAAAAAATTTCCTACACCTACGCGGTGCACAAGGGATTTACATAAGGTTTTTGACATTTACATTGAGGAAAAAACAAAAAACACGCAGGCCAGCCTACTCTTTCTTTGTACCGCTGGAGCCCGCACCATCCTTGCCCTCAACAGCAGGTTTTTCCTCATCTTCCTCATCAGCATACAACACCCGCAAGCGGTCTACATAGTCTTCTGCCTCTAGGCACTCATTAAGATCCTCAAGAGCAGAAATGGGCGTGTCATTATAAGCCGCAACACCAGCAGCAAGAAGCGCTTCAGTGTCAACACCATGGAACCCGGATCTTTCATCAGTATATTCGCCCTGGGCCAAAACATTTATATGACCAATGCAACGGTTGTAGCCAGCTTTAAAACCAGCATCCTGGGCGCGCTCCTTAATCTCATTGACACCTGCCACATTCTCAGGTGCTTCATGGATGGATGTAACAATCTGCAAAACAAAAATACAGTCAGTAAAGGCAAAATATAAAAAAGTAGCAAAGGCAACGGATACTTACATGCCCGACACCATGCATACGCATCCATTCACGGTCAGCCTTGAGCAGATCAAGTGAAGAAGCAAGGCTATCTCTAGCCTCTTCAGCCTCTCTTGCCCGCGCTTCAGTTTCAGCAGCACGGGCAGAGACCTCCTCAATAGTGGCCCCCCGGGTCCGCACTTCAGCCTTTTAACAAGGGAAAAACAAGTATACAAAGATAATCAACATACTGGTGAAACATGTTCAAATTCAAAAACAAAAGAGATTTATACCTGGAGGCCCAGGATAGTTTTGGTTAGGTTGGTGCGGTCAACATTTGCCCCTTCAAGAGCCTTTGCAGTACGGGCCTCCGCCTCCTTGGCCTCTTCAAGAGCCTTGGCAAGGCGAGCTTCTGCTTCCTTAGCCTCTTGGGCAGCCGCAACAGCTACAGCTTTCTCCTTACCCAACGCAGCGTTCGCTGCCTTGGCATTGGTAAGCTCCTGACGAACATGAAAGAGAATTTCATTCTGTTTGGCCCAAGATTCTTTCCAAGTCTTGCGCTCATCAGATAGCGTCTTGCGCTCATTAGAAAGAGTTTCTTTCCAACTCTTGCGCTCATCAGAAAGCAGTTTTGCAAGGGTACGAACCTGTTTAAGCTCAGCAGTTGCAGCCCACCCTCACGTACAGCCTTCACCAACTCATCAGCCTCGGCACGCAAGCGTGCATTCTCCTCCTCCTTGCGCCCCAGTACCTTATACTTTTCCATAATAGCATTTGCCATTACAGAACTCCCAACAAGCATGGAGGAGAGTTGGTTAATCTGGACCTCAGTTGGCAAGGCACGGGCCTGATTGACTTCAAAAGGGGTGCCCAAACCACCCAAAATCTCCCTACATGCGGAGGGGTCAGCAGTAATATCATCCCCTTGCATTACAGTCCATGGGGGGCGGTGATAAGTCATGGCCCGATCTTCAGTATAGGTGCGGTAATAATACTCCAATTCAGTCTCTTCAGGCTGAATAGGAGTCTCTGCAAAACCCGCACCCCCAGAAGCGGAACCAGAAGCCTTCTCACCAGCAGGAGACTTCTTCTTCTCAGTATAAGCAAACTTCAGGCTCAGCTCATCAGTGTCCTGCGGGGAGATCAGATTATCAGCAGAGTCCACCGTGTCATAGATCTGAGCCGCAGGACCCTTCCCAGTTTCCTCCGCCCGCGCAGAGGGCTCAGGCACCACCTTAACCCCCTCATCCGCAGCTGTGTCATGCGGAGGGGAATGAGGAGCATCAAAAATCGAAAACCCTTTATCTTGCGGTTCTGAAAATCAAGGCAAAAAGACTTCAAACTACAAGTACAAAGACAAAATACTTGTAAAAGTTATAAATTACTCACCAGGAACAACCGCAGGTCTCACAGGTCCCACAAAAGCCGTCCGTTTGGTCTGTATATTTGGATGCTTTTTCTCACCAACATCAACAGCCTTCCCTGCCTTTCTCTTCTTCTCATCAGCAGGCTGGGAGCCCGCAGAGGCCCCACCTGCAGCCGCACCACCACCTGGAACACCCAAACCCTCAAGGGTGTCAGATAGTACCACGCAATCGGTATATCTGCGGAAATGAGAACGAGAGATACCTGCCGCCTGCGGCACCAAAGGCGGAGCAACAGGAGCCTCAGGTTTCTTCACGCCGCGACCCCGCACGGGTTTATCCACATGCTTCTTCTCCGCATGTTTTTTGGGCGCACCTTTTGACTCAAATTTACCAAGGACCCCAAGAGTACCTACATATAGAAAATCAGCAAGGTGAACCGTATAAGGAAACAAAGAATGTTATGACTTATACCTTTGCCTTGCGGCCGGGGTGCAACCAGTCCATCGCGTTTAGGAACGCGGAAGTTGTGGACGATGGTCAAGTTAAATCCTTCACCCGCCGCACACTTAACAATATCCACCTTGCCGGTAAAGGTTGGATCAAATATCTTCCACAACTCAGCAACTTCTGATAATACACGTACAAATCAATAACAAGCAAAGGAATAAAGAAACCGCACAAGCGTAAGAATACTTACCACCAGTTTTTTCCCGCACAACGGGCTTTGCATGCTTATCAGCCCTAGTCAAAATCATCCGCAGCACCCACAACTCATCATTATTCAGCTGCCTATTCTCAATAGTCCTCAATCTTGGGAACCACTCCGCGGTCTCCGCACTAGGAATAGTTATTTCCTCCGCAGGGATAGGCTCATTGACATTCCGCAAAGTCATACCAACAACAACCGCGACAGCCTTAACAAAAAAGAACTTTCTCTTCCACGTCATAATACCCTTTGGTGGAGTCATCAACTTGGTGCTTCCATACCGTTGACTGAAAGAGAAGAAGCCGGTGTTCATCGTCAATTGGTAGAACCCCCGGAAATTATCAACGGTAACCGGCAAACCAAGAACACGAAAAGTGTACTCAAAGTTTCTAATACGTATCATCCCAAAAGGACTCATCTGGGAGATATGGACCTTGTAATACTCCAAGACCTCAGCGACAAAAACGGTTAATGGTAAACGAAGGTTACCATCAATGAAAGAATCGGCCCACATGGTGACATGACCGGCCGGAGCACAGGCACCGGTATCACCTTCCTGAGGATAAACAGCCCCAAACTCCTGGGGCATTTGGATGCTGGTCATCAGTCGAGTGAACGACACCCTAGACCACTTCAATACTGGTAGCCCACCACCAGGTGCACTACCACCGTCGTCCTCTTCTTCCCCAACCACCGGAGAAGATTGTTCAGGGTTTTCACCCTCCACATTGTGTGGGTTAGATAGTTCAGCCATCGAGAAATATAAAGAAGAGAAGTATTGAGTTTGCAAGAAAACTCAGAAAACAACCGGAATTACAGACAGGTCAGTCGGAGAAGATGAAGGGAACACGCTTTTTTCACCGGAAAAATTCGAAAAATTTGAATAAAGTGAGGAAACCACAAACGGTTTCCCCTTATATACTCATCGCAATTAATGCGATGCAGTAAACCAACTCAACACGTTCAAAAGAGTCGAATTACAGGGTGACACGTGTTCAGCGACGTTTCCGCTGACGGTTATCACGCGCGCGTGGCCGCCCACGCGCCTGACAAAAAACACCTTTACACTACTTGCTACAGTGCAATTATGACCTCGGGCATTGCAATCGTCCTTTCAGATCATCACATGTCAGAATCCTACCAACTTTCAACAACCCACACGTGCCATCAGCCACGTAGGCAACAAAAATGCGACAAACATTATCCAAACATAAGCGGCATGCGGTTTCTCTGGTTTACCGCACCATAACCCATACCGCATGTCGTTTTTTACATACCCCTCAAAAAAGTCAAAAATATATATATCTAAATTATATAAGGGGGTATAAACAATAACCGCACATACCCACGAGCACGCGTGGAATATGCGGAGATGACACACACAAACCCGCACAGGTGTGTCAGATACTCAGAACCAGCGTGGTCCTTTGGACTGCGAAAACCGCCTCTCAGGATGCGGCCAACCACATTCCTCACAAGCTTCTTCAGGCTTCAAATCCCTTGTGTCCGGTTCACAACCACGGAGGGAATGCAAACAGCTTCTCCTTAAGGAAAAGGACAAGTATGCTGAGCAACCGCACATCAGCAACCCTGTCTCCTGAACCTTCAAGAGCCACATCCAGGCTACAAGACTTCTAGAAGCGAGTTCTTTGCTGCAAACCGCAACACTCGTAAGGAGTTGCTACAAACCGCAACTATGCGAACGGTAGCTACGGAAGAGCCCCAACTAAGCCACCACGCGGTGGAACAAAGCTACTTCAAAGAAAACTGCTTTTAAACTAAGCATGAAGGAAAGTGGCTACAAAACGAATGCGGAAGAGTTTCAACCAACTTCCCAAGTATCTAAGGTGATCTCCTCCGGCAACACTACTTAAAGGAAAGCTACTTTCCACCAAAGCGTGAAGGAAAGTAGCTCCAGAACAATGGTAACAAGTCTGCTTATGACTAGTTACCCACTTATGGACCGCATAGAATAAACAATGGTGGGCACAACCCTGCCTATGACCATGTTTATCTGCCCATAGTCCAGATTCACATTGTTCGACCAAACACGGCCAACAATGGCGCAACTACCCCACGTTTCTCAAACACACATGGCCAACAAGGTACGGCAACGAGGTAACCGCAAAGGACGTGCGGTTACTAGAGAGCTAAACCTCAGAGGACGTGCGGTTACTAGAGAGATAAACCGCAGAGGACGTGCGGTTACTTGAAAGGTTAAATGGAGAACACTAACGCCCCACAAAACATGGATCATCGTTGCATGTCCAGTTGCTGAACATAGAGCTTGAGCAAAGTACTTACAACTTTGCACTAGCTGACGCAGAGGTTATAACTAGAGTGGCGGAGACGGACATCTTCCATCACGATCTCAAAGGTTGGTTTGAACCCTGCTAACACCTTCAGTCACTGTTTCAAAGGTTGGTTCGAAACACCAACAGGTGGCTGATGACATTAGGAAAAGGTAGACCAAGAGTCGAGTCCTTGGCTGAGAATTCCGCATCAGACGGAACTTGCTCACCGGACATCTTTCTCAAAGGAATAAACAATCCACTCGAAAGGCCTACCGACCTAACGGTCAAACAACTTGAAGGAGGAGCCATCCAAATGGCCCATATTCTACCTTCTAGACACCATAGTCCAGTATTCCTCCCACATGCAACTTGCATAAGGAAGAAACACTAGACTGGGGGACTTGAAGGGGTATGGTCCTAGATCTCGCGTCTGCATGACCGCGAATGACCATTACCCTTATCAAAACCCCCACCAACAATAAACTTACCTGTGTCCGTGCGTGCACGCGCGAACACAGCGATCCAATTTGTCCAGTGATGAGAAGACTTACCTTAAATACGGAAACTAATGTTACACATAGCGATGCGGCCTGGCACCGCATCCTATGAACATTTTCGTCACGACAAGGGATCTCGACAAACAGTAACAGTCACTTAGCGGCGATGCGGCATGGCACCGCATCCCGCAAGCACCTTGGATAGAACAAAAAACGCGGGACAACGTCTGTGACCGCAAGCAGAGATGCGGCCTGGCACCGCATCTTGCCTACAAGGCAAGTGGGTCTGACACCACAGTGCAAGTGGCACTGGGAGCAGTCGCCCACCAGCTTACATGTGTACAACAGTCTGACACCACAGCAAGGCGTGGCATCACCTCCGCAACCGACAGGTCTGACACACCTGCAAGGAGCTGTGCGATGTCAGACTAGCTACTCAACTACCCTCCTTCACTCCTCGGCTATAAATACCGACCCCAAACCAGGTTTGAGATATCACTTCTAAACTCTCTCACTACTACTACTATCACACTTTGCTTCCCAAGCAAACTACTGATTCTCACGCCGGAGAGTGGTAACAAGGAGCACCCCCCACCCCATCCTCCTTGTTACGAGTCACGGTTTGTTTCCTTGTGCAGGAAACCCACCACCAGACGATCCAACCAGCGATCCTCGGAAAGAAGTGATTAACCCTCTTGACGAGACCAGTGAGTTAACCCACCCGGTTAACCATTGTTTCATCATTGGCGCCCACCGCTACTCTTAGCACTTTTTCCAACCATCCCTTTCTCTCCAAAGACCATGTCTGATCGTCAAAACAACACTACCGGGGATAACCTAAACCCCACAAACACAGGGCCTACGGGGACTGCCCCTCCAGCCCCAAATGTTGAACATATTGGCACATCAACGCAAGGGGGTGCATCCCTTACGTTCGGACACGATTTATCACAGTACGCTTTTGTGATACCTCCAGGCATGAACCTCCATACCTGGTACGACCAGCAACAAGCTTTGCTGGCCGCAGCATACAACAGAGCCTGCGCAGAAGCACAGGTATCTGCGGGGCCTACCCCAGCACCGCATACACCTGCGGGTCGTATTTTACAATACGGCGGCAGAGCCCCAACACATCCAGCCTCCCGGAGTAGGCACGAAGACCGCGGTTCCTCTTACTGCGATGTCCGCACACTGGATGCGGACGATTCCTCATATGGGTCCCGCCGCAGGGACCCTATACATAGCCGCCTAGGCCCCCATGGCCCCCTTAGTTCTTACACAGTTACGCAACCAACCCTCTTTTTTACATTTCCCCCAACACCCCTCATCTTTTACACATTTCCGCCACCACCCCTATACTTTTACACTTTGTCTTTTTTAGACTTTGGTTTTTTACCCCTTGCACCATTACTCCATTTTTACACCCGCCCAACTTTAAAAAAATTGAAATTGTAACCCTTAGACTACAACTCCTACTTTTGCAAATGCCAATGCATTGTGTTTTACGAAATGTCTTAGGCATTGTGTTTTACTTTCTGTGTCTACCTTTGTGTTTTACATTTTTTTTGTAATTGTCTTTTACGCACTGCGTTTTACGAATCGTGTTATATAAAACTAGGTGATGCCCCGCCCGCATTGCGGGGCAATGACCGAATAATTCTAACCAATAAAAAAACAGTACTATAGTTTTTCTAGAAAGAAAAAGTAAAACGATGACAAGATCGCAATTTTGAGCTTAGGGCAAAACAGTAATTTGTAAGGACTAATGAGCGAATGTTAGGCAGTTCCCTGATACGATTTTTATCTGGGGGCAAAGTCATAATTTTTTTTAGTAAAATCATAATTTTTAGCTAGCGGAAAACAATATTTTTATTTTGCACTGGGGCAAAAACGGTTTTTTTTAATTGAGGGTGATATCGTAATTTTGAACCGAGGGAAAAATCGTAAATTTTAGCTGGGGGCAAAAGCATAATTATATTTTTAACAGGGGCAAAGACGTAATTTTAAACTAGGGTCAAAACCTTAATTTTAAAGTGGGTATAAAATAATAAACTGGTATAAAATCGTAATTTTGAGCCGGGGAAAAACAAAATTATTTTGAACTGGGGCAAAAGCGTAATTTTGGCTGAGGGTAAAAGTGTTATTTTATACCGAGGGCGAAATCGTAGTTTTTAACTCAGGGTAAAAGGGTAAATGTATTTTGAAGTTGGGGTAAAACCGCATTTTTTAACGGGGGGCAAAAACGTAAATTTAAAGTGGGTATAAAATAATAAACTGGTTGGTCCAATAGGTATTGCTCGCCGTCCATTTGAACCAATGCTAGGGAAACAGTATTCTGGGATAAAAACGTAATTTTAAAACGTGTATAAAATAATAAACTGGTTGGTGCAATATAAGAGGGCCGGCCGCCCATTTCAGGCAATGGAGTCAAGCGCCGAAGCCTGGGCCATAATTTTGAGCTATGGGGAAAACATAATTTTATTTTGAACTGTGGGCAAAAACGTAAATTTGAGTTGGGGGCAAAATCGTAATTTTGAGCTAGGGGCAAAAACATATTTTTATTTTAAACGGGGGCAAAAGCGTAATTTTAGACGGAGGGCAAAACCGTAAATTTAAACTGAGAATAGAATTAGAAATGAGTTTTTAAACTGAGGGCAAAAGCGTAAATTTTGAGCCAGTGCAAGAATATAATTTTATTTTGAATTAGGGGCGAAAACATAAATCTTAAACAAAAGACGAGACCGTAATTTTAAGCTAGGAATAAAATTAAATTAGAATTGGGTTCGTCTAATAGGTAAGTGTCAGGCAGCTTGGCTAACACTATTCCCTCAACTAGTAAATGTATATGTAGGAAATTTATACCCCACACATAAATTACAGGGTTGAATGACTCACCGTTGAAGTCAATTTTTGGGACCCGACCCAAAAGTTCGAGAACTTTAACCCCACCACTTGCAAAACCCGCTAGCCATCAACCAAGTGGCTTCCTCATTGGCCGTTGGTTTTGTTGCTTAACCATGGCCCAGTGGAAAAAGTGAAAAATCATTGTACATTTCTTTTCTTGTTTTTCAGAATATTTTTCACATGTAAGTTTTTTCTTTTCTTGTTTTTCAGAATATTTTTCACACGTAAGTTTTCATTTGCTAAATAAATATCCACGTTTACATTTACTTACATAACCGGGCATTCATAAATTATATTCATACTCTTATAAATATAGAGGAAGGTTAATCTACATTATGGCTTAACGTACATCACGTACGACAGGTAATTACTCACATTCATTTTAAAATCACGCATATTATAATTCAAAAATCCAAAATCACGCATGTTGAAACACAATAATCACGCATGTTATAGAACAAATCACGCACGTTGTTGTACGTGAAGTACGTTAAGCCGTAATTTACGATATATACTTTTTCTATAAATATATTACCTAAATCTTTAAAAGTTTACATTTTAATCAATTTAAGTAAACTATTACATGAAACCAGTGACTGATCTAGAAAATTCACACAGGGGTAACGTTTAAAAAAAATGCTAACGAAATCGAAAAAACCCCATTTTTTTTTTCAAAATTTACACTACCTTCGGAGCGTCACCGGAGCGTCAAGGGGTAACGGGGGCTACCCCTTGTAACACTATAGGTCCGCCCCTGCATAAAACGGGCATGATTTTTTATAAGTTGATAGAAGAGTTTTATACAAAAGTTCGTTAGCAGACTTTATGTATAAAAGATTGAGTTAATGCTAAAAACGAATAGAGAAAAATGCCCGGATAGTCCCTGTGGTTTCGCCTTTTTTCACCTATAGTCCCCAACTTTCTAAAATTACCTGAATAGTCCCCAAGTTTTCATTTTTTGTTCCCGGATAGTCCCTGGGTCTAACTTCAGTTTGTTTTCTCTGTTAAGAGGGTGTGAAATGACAAAAATACCATTTCCTTAAAAGGCCAAACCATAGGGATTATCCGGGCATCTTCTTCATATTTATTTATAAAACCCCACTACCACACTTCATCTTCAACCTCCACCCACCATCACCCTCCTCCACCCTCCACCATCACCACCCACTCCCGTAAACCTCCTCCACCTTGAACACCGTCCATCACAATCGCCGTCAACCTCCGACCACCAATGTCATTAGGCCGGCATCAACCACCTGCAACTACTCTGCTACCACCACCCTCACCACACCCAACTCCATAAAATATATACAGAAACACCTCTGTCATCATTAAACACAACCAACACCACCATTCTCCAACCAGATTCTATTATGATAACAGAAAACAAAACCCAACCTTAACCGACAACACCTTGAACGACTGTAACCAACCATGAATCCTCTGATATATAACAATCCACCATCAGCAGATATAAAACCCCTACGACTGCCGTTGATTTTTCCGGAACAAGATGTGCTGCCGCAGCCGACGGGCAGTCGCCGGACTGCTCCTCAACTTCTCTCTCTCTCTCTCTTTCTCTCTCTCTATCTCTCTCTCTCTCTCGTTCGCTCCCTGGTGTCTGCCACCGCTCATCACCACCCAATGGTGGTGGTCGGTCCTTTAATCGAGTAAAAATGAGCTGCAATGGTGGATTTTAAGGTAAGGAGAAGGTTGGGGAAACATGGGGGTTTCATCGGCGTTGCCAGCTATCAACGGAGCTCCGCCGACGGTTGGCCTGAGCTTGGTTTGATTCTGCCGAGAGAGAAATGATCTGTGAGGAAGATGGTTGTGGGTGTTTTGTGTGTGAAGACAAAGTGTGAAACGGATAAAGTGGCTAGGGTTTTTGTGATGTTTCTCAATTTCTAGAACGACAGAAAGGAACAAATAAGCAATTGTTTGCTGTGACCCATCTATTTTGACCTAGAATTTTTAGATCTGTGAATAAATTTGCTGGATGAACAAAAAAAACATCACCAGATCTTATAAACCGGTGATGGTGGAGGGTGGAGGAGGGTGATGGTGGGTGGAGGTTGAAGTTGAAGTGTGGTGGTGGGGTTTTATAAATAAAAATGAAGTAGATGCCCGGATAGTCCATGTGGTTTGGCCTTTTTAAGGAAAGGGTATTTTTGTCATTTCACATCCTCTTAACAGAGAAAACAAACTGAAGTTAGACCTAGGGACTATTCGGGAACAAAAAATGAAAACTTGGGGACTATTCAGATAATTTTAGAAAGTTGGGGACTATAGGTGAAAAAAGGCGAAACCACAGGGACTATCCGGCCATTTTTCTCAAACGAATACTAATCAATAATTCCTTAAAGTTGGATTGTGTTTATTACGTTTTGAGAAAAATGCTCGGATAGTCCCTGTGGTTTCGCATTTTTTCACCTATAGTCCCCAACTTTCTAAAATTACCTGAATAGTCCCCAACTTTTCATTTTTTGTTCACGGATAGTCCCTGGGTCTAACTTCAGTTTGTTTTCTCTGTTAAGTGGGTGTGAAATGACCAATTTACCCTTTCCTTTAAAAGGCCAAACCACAGGGACTATCCGGGCATCTTCTACATTTTTAGAGAAAAACCCCACCACTCATCTTCTTCACCTCTCTCTCTCATTCTCATCTCCCTCTACATTTTTAGAGAAAAACCCCACCACTCATCTTCTTCACCTCTCTCTCTCATTTTCCTCTCCCTCATATCTCTCTCTCTCTCTCTTCACTTTCCACCACCACCTCCATCTTCCACCACCCATTACCAAATTATAAACGAGATGAACCCTAATCTGACAAACTGCAAAATTTAGACAATCAAGCCCCTGTAATGCCCAATTGATAGAGGGCTTTTGATCTTCAGTTAAAACAGATCGAGAGACACAAAGGAATCACTTACAATGATGACGAAATGATGAAGACCAAGACGATCGGAGTTCCGAGGTGTTCGACGATCCAATTCCGGCCATCACAGGAAGACCCGAGCGAAATTTTGAGACGTAAAGGGTCTGCGGAGTAATCCGAGGTCTCAATTTATACTGATCATGCGGTTACAGTTCAAGTTGTTCTTGTGTTTGAAGGTCGGGTTTAGACCAGATGTTTGATTGGTTTAGACTAGATGTTTGCAGTCAAAGCAAGAGATCGAATTTTAATTATGTTTGAGTGTTTTATTATTGTTCCACTGGTTCTTGATATTTGATTGGTTTAGACCAAATGTTTCCAGCAAGAGATCGGATTTTAATTTTTTTTGGGTGTTTTATGTGTGAACTTGTTGTATGTTGTTCGTTCTAGTTTTTGGGGATATCTGGTTATTCATATCGGATATTGATTTTTAAGAAAATACTCTTTGTAAAATTTAAATTAGTTATGTTGCAATGGCCATTGGGTGATTTTGGGATGAAGTCTGATGGGTTGAACTCTTTAACCAGTGGGTGTTGGTGGTGGGAGGTGGAGGTGGTGGTGGAAAGTGGTGGTAATGGGTGAAGAGAGAGAGAGAGAGAGAGATAGGAGGGAGAGGAGAATGAGATAGATTGATATAGAGAGAGAGATTAGAGAGAGAGAGAGAGAGGTAAAGAAGATTAGAGAGAGAGAGAGAGAGAGAGGTGAAAAAGATGAGTGGTGGGGTTTTTCTCTAAAAATGTAGAAGATGCCCGGATAGTCCCTATGGTTTGGCCTTTTAAAGGAAAGAGTAAATTGGTAATTTCACACCCACTTAACAGAGAAAACAAACTGAAGTTAGACCCAGGGACTATCCGGGAACAAAAAATGAAAAGTTGGGGACTATTCAAGTAATTTTAGAAAGTTGGGGACTATAGGTGAAAAAATGCGAGACCACAGGGACTATCCGAGCATTTTTCTCTTACGTTTTATAGCAATTTTATATGGATAAACTTGTTATTTGAATGTAATACATGATGTCTTAACACTACTTGAAGGACTATTAATATAATTTGTTACACTACCAACAAGCACGAATACCACCGTAAACATATAGAAAAACAAAAAAAAGAGTTAGTTGTCATTTTAGTCTACAAATTTGTCATTTTAGTCTAAATAGTTTTTTTCGCCTCTGGCTCCCGGACTTTTCATTTTTGTTGCCATTTTGATCACATGTCCTAACTCAATCCAAAAACCCCATTTATAACCAAGGGTATTTTGAGGATTTTCATTTTAAATCTTTTCAATTGTCATTTTGATTCAATTATAAAAAATCAATAAAATTCTAAAAAATCCAAAAAAATTCTAAAAAATAAAAAAATGTTAAAAAATAAAATAAATCAAAAAAATTCTAAAAAATAAAAAAAAAATCTAAAAATCTAAAAATCAAAAGAATTCTAAAAAATAAAAAAATTTCTAAAAAATAAAAAAAAATCTAAAAAAATAAAATAAATAAACAAACATGGATAAATGGATTTCTGCCGCTTTTTTAGAGTTTTTATTTTTTTTACCAATTTATATTCTCTGTTTTTTTAAATGGATAAATGGATTTCTGCCGTTAATCTGCTTAGAGATGGAACCAAAAGAGGTAAGGAGTCCATGACCCCTCTGTTAAACCCTTTGATTATAAAAGAATAATACTTTATAATCAATTTTTAACAGTAAAACTAACTTCCATTAAAACCAAAAATAATACAAATCAAAGTCCAGCAAGATGCTGAATGGAAATAAAACTTTATAACTACCACGTTTCACCATCTTACCACTTCTACAAAGTGAGTGAGTCTAATAATTACATAATGTTACACGTTTCACCATCTTACCACTTCTCCAAACTTTATAACTACCATATTTCACCATCTTACCACTTCACCATTTTAGAATTTTTCCGATTTTTTAGAATTTTGTTGATTTTTTAGAATCCTTTTGATTTTTTAGGATTTTTTAGAATTTTTTGATTTTTTTAGAATTTTTTTGATTTTTTAGAATTTTTGGAATATTTTTTTTTATATTTTTTAGAATTTGTTTGATGTTTAGAATTTTTTTATTTTTATGATTTTTTTAGAATTTTTTGGATTTTTTAGAGTTGGATCAAAATGGCAATTGAAAAGATTTAAAATAAAAATCATCAAAATACCCCTGGTTAAAAAATGGGGTTTTTGGATGGAGTTAGGGTATGTGATCAAAATGACAATAAAAGTGAATAGTCAGGGACCCAGAGGCGAAAAAAAATCTATTTAGACTAAAATGACAAATTTAGACAAGCCTCAGGGACTAAAATGACAATTAACTCAACAAAAAATAAAACAAGGTTTTCCATTTTGAACGGTAAACAAAAAATATAATTTCTATCTTTCACGATAGAAAACCTGGTTATAGATTATCATCGTTCAAAATAAATTTCACTTACTTTCTAATTCTGCTACTAAAAATTACACTTATTTATTTAATACAAAAATTTAGCCCTCACAAACCCAAAAAAAAAAAAAAGTTTATCTATCACATTGTTTCCTTAGACCAACTTTCATTTAATTGGTATAATTTACACCACACATAAACTAGATGGCTGAATGACTCGACGTCGAAGTAAAAATTTTGGGACCCAATCCAATTTTTGTGTTTTCAAGTCAAATTATACCACTTGCTAAACGACCACACGCCAACCAAGTGGCTTCCTCCTTGTGGAACCATGCCGCATTGGGAAACGTGATAAATTAAACCTAAGGCTGGCAATTGGGTACCTGTTAAGACACGATTAGACCTGTTTGACTGAAAAATACACCCTTTGACTTTTTTAATTTTTAAAATAATTAAAATTACAATGTTAGGATCTATCATTTATTCATCTTTGTACATAAAACATAAAACTGTTTTATAAACATGAGGTAGAAAGTAGTTAAACGAGTCATAATCATGTTTGAAACTTATGTTGTGTGCGCTGTCAGAAACCTGTTAAACCTGTTAAGACACGATTTGCCAGCCTTAATTAAACCTTATCTTTCTTATGCAATTATAGAATATTCTTCGCATGTTTTTTTTTTAACGGCAAATTTGGATCACTGACGGAACACTGGATTATCATCGTGCCACCAGCGGAACCACCCGATCATATCCATCTCCATTAGACATAATGCCTATACACCAATTCAGGAGGAAACCCAATAAATATGAGAAAACCCCCTTGTGAGAATCGAACTCAGGACCTTTTGGTCCCAAAGCTTTATCACACCACCAAAATGCCACTAGACTAGAAAGCCATGGGCAATATTCTTCGCATGTAAAATACTAAAATCATCATCATACTAAATAGCAAAGATCCGAACACCTAGTCCAGTTGGTCCCATGTGGTGGGGTTGGGCCGGTTCCTCCTTGGAGGTCACCGGTTCGATCCACGGCTGCGGCGTTATGGGGGGGGGGGACGTCCCAATGATGGATCGTTCCTACCGAGGCATGGTGCGATCCGGAGGGCAACCCGGTTTTACCCAGCTGTTACCCCAGCGAGTCTCTCGTGTGGGGGCAGTATGGTTTCCGGCGAAGGTCAGTCAGAGCGGCACTCGGGGCTCGATCGAACATCGCGTCTGCGAATGCTGGGCTGACGAGTAACCGTCATTGACGGGAACCCGGTGACCAATGGTCCATGTACATATTGAAAGTCACCCTTCAAAAAAAAAAAAAAAAATAGCAAAGCTATGGTAGATTTTGAGAAGATAAGATAAGAGGTAGACAACTTTATCTCTATGCCGTAGGAATAGAGAGGCTGCTTTCAGTGAAACACTCGACTCGATGTAAAATACTAAAATCCATTTGCTAATAAAATATTCACATTGTAATTTGTTGGGATTTCAAAACTTAATTTAGTTGAGAAACTTTAATGAAAACTGAGTGTAGGCTAGACTCTTAAAAATTCAATATTTTACACAAATTTTTTTTTTCAAGGTAAAATCAACCATACGAACGAAAAATTGGTGTGGGTCTGTAACACCCCAAAAACGGGTTTGGTAATTTAAACCCGGTTACTATTAAGAAACGGGTAAGGTACCGTTAATGATAAAAGTTAACATGTAAATGAAGATTTACCAGGAATAATTAACCTAGTTGATTATTGGTATCGTTAGTAGTAAACGAAGAGTTGTAGCCTTATTTAATTACGAAACATGAGGGACCAAAGTGGGATAACTTGAAATTTGTTTTATTAAATGAAAATAACACACACACACACACACTTCGTGTGTGTTCTGTACGTGATCAGGGGAAGGCTCTAGAGAGCCAAACCCTAGTTCTTCATATATCATCCAATTGAAGGATGAATCGAGGCTCAAATTCAAGAAGGAACATGAATTAACGATCACCCAAGCTAGGGGATCATAAGGTATGTTGAATTTTGATGTTTAATGAAGTTGAGAAATCTTGATGAACATCACAAGTAGTGATTTATGTATGAATCGTAGAGGTTATGGCCAAATTGGCAATGTATGCTTGCTTAGGAACGAACCCTAAGTGAAGATTTTGAGTAAATTGCTATAAATTGAGTGTTTTGATGAATTACTACACCTAGATAAGTGGGTTTATGTTTAATCCATAAAAGGGTATCAAATTGATTGTGAATATGTGTAGTATGTGATGTGTACATGTATATAGATTGAGTATGGTATATAATTTGTATGATGATTACTTGTATTGATGAATGAAAGTGATAATTAGGAAGAAAAGCATGAAATACTTGTACATCATGCTTAGAAAGTAGTACGCACACCAAGTGTTTGATGAAATGTCTAAAAGACAATAATAAATGAAATTGTATGCAAGTAATGGGTAAACATGTATAGTTCATGTGAAGATTATGTAGGGATGATGTTGAGTATGCTTTGTGTAGGTCATATGTGAGATGTGAATTTGATATGGTTGTTCATATGTATAAGCATATATGCTAATAAGAATGTGAATGTAATGACATGAATGTATAGGAATCATGTCAAGATGGTTGAGAGCGTGGAAGGCTAACGGGCTAAGAAGACTCAAGTAAGCGAACGCAAATACGGACGCGCAAGGTAAGTGTATTCCGGACTTACCCTTTAGTTTCTAAAATGTATTGTAGTATGAAGATTATCGTGAGTCATGTAAGAAAGTATGAATCAATGGAAATATTAAGGTAAGTTTGGCGAAATGAGTCGAAAAGTGGTTAAGGGAAGAGTTTCTAACGAGTGCGGGTAAGAGGAACTTACAATTTGGTATCATGTATTAAGAGAAGATAAGTAGTTACAAATGTGGATATGGGTTTGATTGTATGTAAGTAGTTGAAACTAGTAGGAGAGTATGACTATGAACGCGTAAGATGTAAATTGTAAGTATGTGCGTACGGATAGAAAAGTATGTATGAATGAATTGGTATTTAGCTAAATGCATGGACGAATGATGTTTGTTTATGTGTATACGTGAACCTATATATATATGAATGATGTTTAACGATGCTAATCGCTTTTCTATTAAGAGTGTAATGGAAGTGCAGGAATACTAATAATGGAAGTAAAGATTCGGTATTGAAGTCCGATGAATGTGTTCGAATGGACGGGATAATGGATTTACATAAATGAGATCAAGAGATGTTGACGCTTGAATATACATGTTTTAAAATTTATGTATGATGTCACCGGTTGCTAACAATATGATTGTATGTGGTGACTGCAGGTTGTACAGGGTTATGAAATTCTCAACATGGAGAGTAAGCAGTTGAAGATCGAGTCAATACATGGATTGTACGTGTAGGTGTATGTTTATGTAATTTAGTATAAGTATGTTAGGTCTTAATTAAATTATAGAAGGGATTAAAGTATTTAAGGTGAAAGAATGAATATAATGAAAGAAATTTTAAATATGCATTTTCCGCTGCGTTAAATTTGGTTAAAACGTGTTAGGGCCTTACAGGGTCGAGGCACCCCCACCCCAATAAAGCTTCGCCAATGACTCAATCACACTTACAGATAAACACACATAGAAAATGAGTATTTACTGCTACAAAACCCAATTCATTCATCGAGGCACCCCCGCGCCAATAGGAAATAAGGAAAAAAAATACCTACAATCGGTAAACATGATGCAGTGGAATTAGGCCTTCGACTATGTTTTTAATCAGCTAAGAATCGGGGAGGGGCAAACCCCTAATTCAGAAGCATTTAACCAACTAGGAATTGGGGAAGAGCAAGACCCTGTGAAGATGAAGTGTATGCCATGTACCTGGGAAAAGAATACGTTTCAAATTCCCAAGTGAAGGAAAGTTGAGGGTTCTATTACCCGTGGGAGGATAGATGGAACAATGATTTTGATTGCTTCTTTGATTCCTTCTTCAATTACAAATAAGGGTTTAGTTTTAATTTATGTTTAATAAGTGGTAATCCCTATTTATAAGTGTTTAACTTGGAAATTTAACAAATGAAGGATTTGAAACTTGAATCTAAATCCCTTTATTTGTTTGGGTGTTAGACGAATTGAATTTGACAATTAATTCTAGCAATAATGGAATTCAAAATCTTTCCAAATTATGAATAAATTCAAGTAAATTTATTGGAACCTACGATAGGCTGACGTCGTCGTATCAGCCACCCCGCCACCATTCATCTCGCCTGGACATCCCGGTCACTACCGTAATGCCAACCCGCACCTTCTCAACCTGAGCTAACCCACATCGTATCGACCTGACGCTAACACGCACCGTCTAGACCCGATCCGACGCTGACTCGCAACGTCTTGACTCGACAAGTATCATCTCGACCGGACTCGCAATGTCTCGACGGGCCCGACTCGCAATGGTCAGTTACACACACTAAGTCAGTTTAGGCCAGCAGTGCGAGTCAGGGCGACAACTAGATTGAGTAAAAAAGGTTCGGGTTGTTGGTGGGCCGGGTTGATTTAGTGGTTGAGTCAGGTTTGGGATGACGGGTCTAAAAGGTTTCAACATGCTAATCGGCAGGAAGACACTTAGACTATGTGTTAGGGATTAACGGAAGGGTGCCACATCACCCATTAATGGGCTCAACATCGCGCCCCTCCATTAATGGATATTTAGTTAATGCATTGGCGTCGTGAGTGAGAATAAGGTGGTGATAATGGTGGGGCCCACCCCAATCTAAACTAATCACATCCTTTTGTTTTTTTTCTAAAACTTTTGATTTAGTTAATCCACAATGTGTTCATTAATATATATTTAAGGGTGGAAGGGGTGCTCAAACATATAGGGAGTGGTAAACACTTCACCTAGCCAATCACCTCACGCCGTGTCAACTTCCTCTTTAAAAAAAATAAAGAGTAAACTGCCATTTTGGTCTCTGAGATTTGGTCACTTTTGCAACTTTAGTCCAAATCTCAAACCTTTTGCATTTGGGTCCATGTGGTTTCAGTTTTATTGCCATTTTGGTCCAAAAGTGAAATCAGGTCACATTTGTCTTATAAAATCCTGCTATTTTGTCCTTTTACTCAGGGGCAAAATGGTCATTTTATGTTTGAACCCTAATAAGAGAACCATCTCCTTTCCCACAACTCCATTTTATGTTTGAACCCTAATAACAGAACCATCGCCTTATCAACCTCACCCACCCCTACCTACCGTTCTCCATCACCAAACACCATCCTCCATCTTCACTCCAAACCGGCAACCCTCTACACCATCATCTCCGCCGCTCACCATCACCTCACTGCTGCCGCTATTATCGTTCATGACGACAACATTTAGGCTCAATCCGTTAGTTTCCCACAGGTTCGTTGATTGGTGATTTGTTATTATCGGTCTGGCTTAATGATTGGTGATGCGTTGAGTTTTTCGAGTTCAATCGATGTATTTCATTGGACTAATTGTTTATCCAGTTTTGTTATCGATTGAGCTTCGTTGTTCGGATCCAATCGATATTGTTCTGTATCGGTTCAGATTTGTTGTGGTTTTTGAGTTCAATCGGTGTATTTCATTTGACCTAATTGTTTATCCGGTTAGTTTGTTGGCGGTGGTGGCTGTTAGTGGTGCGGGGGTGGCTGGTAGTAGCGCTAGAGAGGGTGGTGGTGGTCGGGTGCAGGTGATGGTGATGTTAGTGATGGTTAAGCCGGTGGTGGTGATGGTTATGGTGGTGAGGCTATGGTGGTGATGGTGGTAGTGGTAGTGGTGGTGAGGCTGTGGTGGCAGTGGTGGTGAGGCTATGGTGAAAATATAGGGTTTTGTAGGTGTGTGTTTATTGTAGACTTGCAGTTGAAGATGATAGATAGATTGTTTGACTGATCCCTTTAATAAAAGCTTTAAATAAAAAAAAAAATAACTATTTTGCCCTTAAGGGAAATGACAAAATAACAGGATTTATATGACAAATATGACATGATTTCACTTTTGGACCAAAATGGCAATAAAATCGATACCACAGGGACCCAGATGCAAAAGGTTTAAGTTTTGGACTAAAGTGGAAAAAGTGATCAAACCTTAGGGACCAAAATAGCAATTTACTCAAAAATAAATAAAAAGATAAGTGTGTGATTGGTTGAAAAAAAGTAGGGCCCATCATTAACCACACATCTCTCCTCTTCGCCTATGCGGTGACTACTCATCGTGCCACCCCTTCACCGGTCACCGAAATGCTCGTGGCGGCGCCTCACCGATCGGCAAGCAACATCACTGAAGGGGTCACCGAATGATGCCCTTTAACAAGTTCTTATGTGGCAGTGACAGCCTAAAATACTATTTAATTAGTAAGGTATATCTTTTTACATAATTTGTCCCCTATAAATATACACTCATCTTCTCTCTCTCATAATTAAAAGCTTCAAGTTCATACCGATCTATCTCAAATCTCCCAAAAGCGTCTTTCAAGATTTACAATTAGGGTTTTCAGAAATGCTACTGAGAAGCTCATCAACCCCCTCTCTCACTTCATGGTTCCAACAACAAAACCCCAAACCATTACCAGATTTCATCCACAGAAACCTAAAATCACCAACACTCTCATTACATTCACCTAAAAAGATCACAAGAACCTCATCAGAGGATGATCTGGCCGTCACTCTTTCACGTTCATCACGCTGGAATTCACTGAACAATGCAAGCTGTTTGATCTCATCTGTTTCTGTTGACGAGTGTATTGAATCGGATGAGATTGAAAGCTGTGATTTGATGTTTTCGAGTTCTGGGTTGGATATGGTGGATGTTACCGGTGGTGGTGGTGGTGGCGGGAAGATTTGTGGTGGTGGTGGTGGTGGCAATGAGGGTTGTGATAATGGTGGTGATGGTATGGATGGGTTTTATAGGAGTATGATTGAAGCGAACCCGAGTAGTTCGTTGGTTCTGGGTAATTATGCTAAGTATTTGAAAGAGGTAGTTATCCATTACCATCTTCATTGTTTTTATATGTTCATATGTTGTTAGTTCGTTGGTTCTGGCTCAAACCGTTTAAAACCGAGCCAGTTCAGCTATTAACTAGCTGAACTGTTGTGATCTAGCTCGGCTCATCTAAAGCTTGAGCCAACTCGTCTATTTATTTTGGCAAATTAGATTTAAATAATCTAATCCCAACTCAGTTGTTGGCCGATAATTATCCGAACATGTCCACTTTTGCCCGATAATAGTCCGCCGTTAAAAATAGCTTAACGGAGTTAAGTTTTTTTACGAATTACAAACGGATGTTTTATGGATTTTGATCAGAACGAGGATATGAGTCGATTTATGTAAAACTTACCTCGAAACGATGCTTCAAACGGCTTGATTTTTGTTAATTGGAAGTTTAAACACCCGAATTGAAGCACTGTTTTCGTCATTTGGGGCAGTATTTCGAGGTAAATTTTGCATCAATCAACTCGTATCCTCGTTCTAATCAAAAGCCCTAAAACATCAGTTTGTAATTCGGAAAAAACTTAACTCCGTTAAGCTATATTTAAAGCAGACTATTATTGGTCAAAAGTGGACCAGTTCAAATTATTATCGGCCAATAACTGAGTTGGGATTATTATCGACCAAATTGAGAAAACTGGGATTGTTTAAATCCAATTTGCCTTTTAGTTTTACACATATCGATAATATAAAAACAAAAGATAACTTTTTTATTCGAAATTTATGAACTGTAGAATTTACCTTGGCTCTAGCCAGATTTCTAGCAAGTTTTTTCTCGAGTGAGCCACGAGACGCACACGTTTTGAACGACACTATATTTACCAGATTCATATTCAATATTCTTAAACAGGTTAAAGGTGATGTTATGAAAGCTGAAGAGTACTGCAGTAGAGCAATACTGGCTAACCCTAGTGATGCAACTGCTTTGTCAATGTATGCTGATTTGATATGGGAGACGCAAAAGGATGCATCGCGTGCACAGAGTTACTTCGATCAAGCGGTTAAAGCTTCTCCAGAAGACAGGTAAGCTAAACATATTCATTTTGATTTGTAGATTATGCTATTTTTATTGTTTGACTGAGAATAATCATTTGATGATGATACAGTTATGTTATGGCTGCTTATGCGCGCTTTCTTTGGGATGCTGATGAAGAAGTTTCCGATATGAATCTTGCAGCACCATGTTTCTTACATGAAGCTTCACAACAGTTTCCAATTGCTGCAGTGTAATAGGGATGATGAATTTTGCTCATAATAACAGAGATATGGTGTAGAAAGTGTCTGACCCGTCTTCGTTTCGTTGTTTCTTGTAATTAGTGTCTGACCCGTCTTCGTTTCGTTGTTTCTTGTATGACCAAATTTTGTCAACTTGTAATTAGTATGTGATAAATGTAATAATATGATTCTATAATTTGTTATCACTTTGGTACATTTCTGATTTTGCTCATTGTCATTGTTAGAAAGAGATTTGGTGATGCTCATTTGCATCCAAAAGATTCTCACATTTAGTTCTTACTGAAAGTTGCTACTAGAATGATATTGTTATAGTTTTTCTTTTGAGTAAATTGCCATTTTCGCCCCTGAGGTTTGGGCACATTTGCCATTTTAGTCCAAAATGACACTTTGGTACCATTTCGCCCCTGAGGTTTGGGCACATTTGCCATTTTCGTCCAAATAATGACACTTTGGTACCATTTTGCCCCCCACGTTTGTAACTTTTTGCCATTTTCGTCCAAAAATAAAGTAACTTGATTAGCCATATGGACGAAAATAGCAAAAAGTTACAAACCTCAGGGGCGAAATGGTACCAAAGTGTCATTTTGGACTAAAATGGCAAATGTGCCCAAACCTCAGGGGCGAAAATGGCAATTTACTCTTTTCTTTTTGAACGGCAAATTTGGACACTGGAGTATCATCGTGCCACCAGCGGAATCACCCGATCATATCCATCTCCACTAGGCATAATGCCTATACACCAATTCAGTAGGAAACCCAATAAATATAAGAAAAACTCCCTTGTAGGAATCGAACCTAGGACCTGTTGGTCCCAAAGTCTTATTCCACCCTCAAGATGCCACTAGGCTATAAAGCCATGGACATGATATTGTTATAGTAATAATCTAAATCTTTGACTAAGTTTATCTAGGAGGTTGTAGACGATAAAAAAGTCTGTGATCTTCAACCCATTTGACATTTTCCTTTTTAGCTAAATTTCTGGATTTGATCAATTTGAGATAAAACATAACTCATTTGACCCCGTTAGCTTTTTAGCTAACCCATTTGGGTTCATGGGTTGTGTTTCATATCAAATGGGTCAAATCCATAAAATTGTATACTAATAATTGTATACTAATAATAGCTAAACACAATGAATAGTAGATTTGTTTTATTGATATTTTTTATTTTAATGTGTTATTTAGTGGTTTTTTTACAAGTGTTATGTGGTTAGGGATGGCAATCAAACCCGAACCTGCTGGGTAAACACGAAACCCGCCACATTTGAGACGGGTTTGTGGTCGGTTAATCAGGTTTGGGACGGGTTTGGTAATAGTTTTATTTTTTTCCGCGGGTTTGGGATTTAGTGATATACCCGTTTACCCGACCCAATTACCCGATAAAGTGTACCCGTTTTGCCCGATTGTATACCCGATATAATTCCTTTTATATTATTAAATATGTATATATATGATACATCCATTTTTTACACATATAGGTATTCTATTCCGTATACATTGTAGTTATTTGATATATATTTTTATAATGACATTACAAAATGTAACCGGTTAGTAGTTACCCGATAGATACCCAATGAGTTTTGAGATGAGTATACCCAACGAGTAATCTTTTTAAATTAACGGGTTTACCCGAAACCCGCGAGTATACCCGATACCCGATAGGTATTTACCCGCTAGAAACCCGACGAGTTTTGGAAGGGGTTTGGGACAAGCTTATCTAACCGGGTTTGGGTTTGGGATTATCTAAACCCGTCCAATTGCCATACCTATATGTTGTTCTTTTATATATCTTATGTAACTTGCGTTTGTTTTTATCTAAGGGTTGCTGTAACGAGTGTAGGTGACGTAACAAAACAAACCGATACCGATCAAATTCCCGCCGTGTTGGTATATTTTTGGTCATATCATGATTTTTTTTCTCTATTGGTTGCTATAACGAGTGTCAGTACCGTAATTAAACGAACTCATACCCACCCACCGCGCAACGCGCAGATTTAATAACACTAGTTTAGCTAAAAATGGAACGTGTCAGAGAGGTTATACTCTATCTCAAACGGGTGAAATCCAGAAATTTAGCTAATAGGGGAACGGGTCAAACACGTTATGTTATTAGCTAAATTTCTGGATTTGACCCGTTTGAGATAGAGTATAACCTCTCTAACCCGTTCCATTTTTAGCTAAATTTATGGATTTGACCCGTTTGATATGAAACACAACCATGAACCCAAATGTGTCGTGCATGTGGTGAGATGGTGGAGAACCTTGAACTTAATTTAGGACCGTTGAAATTCGAGTCAACGACTCCTAGTTGCAACTATGGTTCCATGTATATGTTATATGTATACTAATACAACAAAACATTGAGCGGTCTACAACTTGTTTACTCAAGAAAGATACTTCTTAAGAATACATTCATTTTTGTGGCAGCTGTGTATGACATTGACATTCTAATACTAGTCTGGTGCCATTAGTTTCATGAGCACCTAGACTTTTCGTTTAAAGGTATGAAAAGGACGCTCAGATTTGTCTCAACTTTGATAACGTGACACTAAAATACATTGGTTGGGGTCCGTTAATCTTGGTACTTGATTATAAAATTGTATCCATATCACTCAAGGTCGTTTTCATGAAATCAAGATCGTTACACCTGCTACTCCGTAAACGATCTTATATATTATAACAAATATAAAGTTAAGATATAAACAAATATAAAGTTAAAGATATAAACAAACATACAAAGTTAAAAAAAATATTTATACCACTTGATGCCAAAGGCTATTGAAGTAGTTCAATTTACCCAACATAGGTTGCCATTATGAACGTACTTGATCAACCGTTCTGGTGCTTCCGTCAGTTGTCTCGTTGTAATGGTCGAGAATTTGTTTCCAAAAACCTTTGCGTTTTTGTTGATTGTCTTGTTTCTTATTTAACAAGTAATGAACCCATGCCTTGGCTAACGCATCTTCTTGTTTTTTCGTCCAATTTTGACAATCCATCTTTCCTCTCTTGCTTCTCAGTTCACTTGCTCCACTAACATCTTCGTCTTCATCTTCATATTTGTCTTCGCCAAGATCTTCAAATTGAACGTTATCCAAATTACGCTGTTCTTGCGTTTCGGGCACAACATCTTCGTAGTGGATGTCATCAAACATGAAAAAATAGAGGTAAAAAATGTTGAACCACACATGCACGTTGCGCCATGTTAACTTGCAAAATTTGAAATAAAACATAAAAAAGTTGAACCACACTCGTACGTTGCGTTGTATTAAGTCAAAAAAATTAGAACTATATGTAAAACGAAAATTTGCCAAAGATGAAAAGTATAAGTGACAAAAGTTGTGAAGTTAAATTGCAAATAAGGAAAAGTTTTGGGTTAAAGTTAAAAAAACAAATTATGTAAGGTTAAAATTGCAAAAGCTAAAAACCTTTGGGTTAAAAGTAAAAAACCAAGTTTAGTTTTGGGTTAAAGTTAAAAAAACAAATTATGTAGGGTTAAAATTACAAAAGCTAAAAACCTTTGGGTTAAAAGTAAAAAAATCAATTTTTTTTTTGAAAAACTCACAAATCATAAAGTACAAGTGGTTATGCATAAAAACTTGCTTATTTATATATGGAATAATAACCCAACCCAACCACCCCTTCCAATTCTTTCTCCCACTCTCCCTCTTCTGATCGCGTAGCGACCAACGCATGAAAACAGTCAACAGGCACGACGGCAGCAGCTGCATTCTCACCGAAAAAGCTTGATTCCGGCCACCCCACCACCTGGAATACAAAATTTAACAAGGTACCTTCGCTTTTTATTTTTATTTTGTTTTATGTGGGTTTTAGGAGAGATAAAGTTATAGAGATTTTAAAAGGTTTTGAAATTTTATGTGTTTTGATGAATTTTTTTGCTATTCTAGACTTTAGTAGCATGATTTTGTTGTTTTGATATTTTTTTGTTATTCTAGACTTTGCTAGGGCTTGAAAATTCAAATTGAAAATTATGGATCGATTTATATGTGATAGAAACAATAAGTAGAGAAGTTTTGGCAAGATTTCTCGTGAGTAACCATTAGAAAAATAACTCTAGATGATATTTTGCATAAATTTCAAAAAATGAAAACCTGTAGGGCACAATTTTAAACATGCCTATAATGATGTTTGACATGTTTTTGATGGTTAAATAAATTTTAGTTTGATGTTCTTTTTTTTTACATGACCCGACCCGATATGAACCGATTTTTTTTTATATATACACAGGGACCTAAAATCTTTAAAAATATTCCGCACCCCCATAGAAAAATCCGTAGGTCCACCACTGGCTTGGGAGTAAAAAAGTTGAGGTTGAGGGTGTGGCATATACCCGAGTGGGGATTGGATCGGTGCACTCGGACCGTTCGAACCAACTCGCCTTGTATGCGGGACGCGTCCCCTCAGGTTCGAACCTGATCCTCGACTAGTAGAACCTTTTTGGTGGCATCAACTTTTTTTTGTTTATCTATTGCGTGTTTGGTTTGTATTGTTTCACGGTGAATGGTTTGGTTTGTGAGAAATGGTTTATGAATGGTTATATTTAAATAATAGAGTAAATTGCCACAATCGTCCCTGAGATTTAGATCTGTTTGCCAGTTTCATCCAAAATGTCTTTTTTTTTGCCAAATAGCCTTTCACTTTTGGCATTTTTTTGCCATTTTCATCGAAACCACTAACTTAGTTTACTTTTTCTGTTAAGTTGAATGATATTTGGATGAAACTGCCAAATATAAAACTTCAGGGACGATTTTCGCAATTTACTCAAACTCTTTTTAATTTCTTTTATTTAATTAATTTTGTCACATATATGTAAAACATAATATACATACAGTTCTTATAAAAAATTAATAGTTTTGTCACATAATTTTTATAAATTTTCATCCAACCACTAACTCAGTTATTTTATTCTATTAAGGTGAAGGATCTTTTAAATTTTATAAAGTAAGAAAAAAATAATTTTCAATTTATTTTATATACATCAGTTTTATAAAAATAAAATATACTTTCAACCTCTGAATTTTATAAAACTAAAATGCAAGTGACCTTATAGAAAAATATCAAATAAACAAATCTTATCATATGTTCCAAGTTTGTAATTCATTTTCTACTCTTTTAAATTCGCTCCTAACAAAAAACAGAAGCCACTGCCCCCTCCCTATAAAAAAAACATATCGTTACCGAACCTTAAAATTACCCACCAAATAGTAAGTATAATGCCATGAACCAAAAGTTACTTTAGTCAAACCACTCGGAATAAATATTAGTTAGTTACCCTCATAATCTTAATTAGATAAATACTTTATTTCTGCCAACATATTTCTTAGGTGCTCAACACATTTAAAAATATGTAACGTTTTACAATTATTTTTCTATCTCTACACTTGATTAAATACTAAAAGTTGTTATCGATTGTTATGTGCTGCACACCATTGGTATTTATTTTATATATCGTTTTCTCTTTATAAAACTGATCTATATAAAAAGTTAGATATTAATTTCTGTCTTAATTTATAAACTTTAAAACATTCTTCACCTTAACAGAAAAAATAATCTGAGTTAGTGGTTTGAATGAAAATTTATGTGACAAAACTATTAAGTTTTTTTTTATAAAAACTGCATGTATATTCTGTTTTATATATATGTGACAAAATTAATTAAATAAAAGAAATTAAAAAGAGTTTGAGTAAATTGCCAAAATAGTCCCTGGGGTTTTATATTTGCCAGTTTTATCCAAATATCCTTCAAGTTAACATAAAAAGTAAACTAATTTAGTGGTTTGGATGAAAATGAGAAATGCCAAAGGTGAAGGGCTGTTTGGCACAAAAAAATTATTTTGGATGAAACTAGAAAAAACATGACTAAACCTCATCGACGATTTTGACAATTTACTCTAAATAATAAAATGTACTACGTAACTTTTTTCTGCTTGGGCTTGGCGGGGTCCGGCCGGGGGTAACTTGTTACCGTTTGCCTTCCCGTACACCCTTACAAAACAAACCGTTACAAACTCAACTCTTTCCAAACCAATGTCGTATGATTTTACACCCAACCCAACATGCCAACCAAACCAAGATACCCTAATTTAAAATCAACTACTTTGCATTGCAAAGTACTATTCTATCACCAAGTTATGTCTTTTTCCATAATCTGTCCCCTATAAATAAATATTCACACTCATAACATCTATACTTGAAAATTTACAATCAGGGTTGGTTTTTCAAAATGCTGCTCTCATCAACCCCCTCCCGCACTTCATGGTTCCAACAACAAAACCCCAAACCATTTCCATCATCACAACCAGATTTCATCCTAAAATCACCAACACTCTCATTACGTTCACCTAACAAGATCACAAAATCCTCATCATCAGAGGGTGATGATCTGGTCACTCTTTCACGTTCATCACGCAGGAATTCACTGAACAGTGCAAGCTGTTTGATTTCATCTGTTGTTGCAGTTGAAGAGTGTGTGAAATCCAATGAGATTGAAAACAGTGATTTGATGTTTTCGAGTTCTGGTTTGGATGTTGATGAAGTAATGGTTGTGGTGGATGGTGTGGGTGTAGGTGGTGGTGGCGGGAGGATTTGTGGTGGTGGCAATGAGGGTTGTGGTTATGGTGGTGATGGTATGGATGGGTTCTACAGGAGTATGATTGAAGCGAACCCGAGTAGTTCGTTGGTTCTGGGTAATTATGCTAAGTATTTGAAAGAGGTAGTTATCCATTATCATCTTCATATATTTATTTACCTAGGGTTGGTCTTGACTCGATTACATAGGAGAAAGATCCGCTAGGAACCACCTTTTATTGCGAGAACACCACGAGAACCAATGTGAACACAACCAAAAATACCTAAAAAAACACACAATTTTTTTAATATTGTTTATAAAGAAATAGCTGGATTTCGTTACAAATTTTTTTTTTTGCTACTAAAAGTAGCGATTTTAATGCAAAAAAAAAAAAAAAAATGTTGTGTGTGTTTTTTTATTTTTTTGGGGGGTTTAGTTTTTTAGAATTTTAGCTTGGGTGGGGGTGGGGGGGGGGGGGGGTTAGGTTTTTTTAGGTATTTTTTGTTGTGTTCACATTGTTTCTCGCGGTTCTCGCAATAAAGGTGGTTCTCGCATGAACCTTACCCTTTATATATATATATATATATATAAAGTGTAAAATACATTACGGCTTAACGTAGATCACGTACGACAACGTGCGTGATTATAGGTATAACATGCGTGATTTTGAAATGAACGTGCGTAATTACCTGGCGTACTGGTCGTACGTTAAGCCATAATCAAACTTTGGGTTATAATTTATCTATATTAAAATTTGAGATTTATTTTATATGAGCTAAACGAGGGAGCCAACGAATCAACTTATTTTGGCTCTAGCTCGGCTCGTTTACAAACGAGCTGATTTAAAGCAAGCCACGAGCTTTTTGAAGAATCCCATATATATTTAGTAGATCCAGATTCAATATTCTTGTTATGTGGGTTTTGATTAACAATCTTAAACAGGTTAAATGTGATGTTTTGAGAGCTGAAGAGTACTGCAGTAGAGCAATATTGGCTAACCCTAGTGATGCAACTGCTTTGTCAATGTATGCTGATTTGATTTGGGAGACACAAAAGGTTGCATCGCGTGCGCAGAGTTACTTCGATCAAGCGGTTAAAGCTTCTCCGGATGACAGGTAAGATAAACATCTTAACTTTGATCTGTTACTTAAGCTAATTTCATTTTCGACCAAATAATTTTCATTTGATGATGATACAGTTATGTTATGGCTGCTTATGCGCGCTTTCTTTGGGACGCTGATGAAGAAGTTTCTGATACGAACCTAGCAGCATCAAGTTTCATACATGAAGCTTCATAACAGTTTCCGGTTGCTGCAGTGTCATAGGTTTGACGAATCGTGCTTACAATAATAGAAATGTTGTGTAGCAAGTGTCTGACCCATCTTCCTTTCGTTGTTTCTTGTACTTTTTGATCGATTATTGTCATTTTTTACTTCAAGATGATAGTATTGTATCAATAAGCTGTATAGTTATTATGACCAAATTTTGTCAACTAGTCAATAGCCTCCCGCGTTGCAGGATATGGTGTAAAATCATTGCAGAGAGGCGGCGTAAAGCAATTGTAAGTAGCAATCGAACGACGATCAACATAATATAAAAATAAGATTTCTAACACCAAGTGACTCACGTAACGTGACACATAGATGAAGTAGAGTTTATACGACACATATTAGAAAATCGAGGGGGTAAAAAAACCTGACGGATCAAATGTGACCACTAAACACCGTACTAAGTAGCCACCGAACGACGATCATATCCGAGAAAAAGCCTAAAGAAAAACTAATAAAAAAAACTTAACCCATTTTAACTTTTGTGAAAAAGTTATAAAAATCTAAAGTTTTATAATGAAACACATTAAAGTTCACAAAAAAAATAAAAATAAATAACAAACCCATAAAAGACAAAATAGACACTATTACTCATATATGCTATGGATTAATACATATATATGAACATATGAATAGTGAAGGTTCAAATGAGAATAAAAATTTTATAAGAATAAAAAGAATAAGTTTTAAACCAATAGAAATGCTCCATTTTACTTCATTTAATATGTGTACTTAATGTTGTTAATAAGGGCATATATGTAAATTTCTAATTGTAATTAATTAGCTAACTAATTAAACTTGTAACTCACTTTTAAATATACTCTTTCAAGATAAAATAATTTAGGATAAAGGTCAATTTTCGACTTGTGTAGGATAAATTTTAGCATGTGTAAGAAAATTCTTAAATGTATATGATAAATTTAGATATGCGTAGGGTAAATTTCGCTAAGTGTAAGATATATGTAGGATAAATTTTGAAATGTGTAGGATAAAGTGTTTTTTTTTTTTTTTGCTTTATTAATGAGAGATAACATAATTAATGGGAGGAGTTATTAACTATTTAATGTTTTACCATTATGACATTTCTTCTTTTTCTTCTCACATTAAATTTCTTCTCAAATAAAGCTATGATTCGTTGTCACTTTAGTAAATGTTTTTTTTTGGTAAAGGGTTTACCCCGGTGATATTATAAATTTCACAAACTAAAAACATGTAGTATGGAAGCGTTCCAAACTAGATCATAGATGGAACACCCCCCAATCTATGTAACAACCATAAAGAAACACAATTCAAAACAAGCTGAATAAAGAAAAGCTAGCTAAATCCACTAGTCTACTAGTTGTCATTTGCATCCAAAACATTCTAATATTCGGTTATTACCGAAACTTGCTCCTCTGTCCGGGTATTATTCATTAATGATACTAGAATAATATGGCTACAGTAATAATCTAAATCTTTGAATAAATTTATATAGGAGGTTGTAGACAATAAAAATAGCCAGTGTGATCTTCAACCCATTTGAGCTAAATTTCAGGATTTGACCCGTTTGAGATAAAACATAAACCATTTAGCCCTGTTAGCTTTTTAGCTGAATTTCTAGATTTGACTCGATTGAGATACAATATAACGCGTTTTGCCCGTTTTCTTATTTGCTAAATTTCTTGATTTGACCCGTTTGAGATAGAGTATTACCTATCTGACTCGTTCCATTTTTAGCTAAATTTATTGAGTTGACCCATTTGATATGAAACACAACCCATGAACCAAAATGGGTTAATTCATAGGTAAATTGACATATGTGTCATGTATGTGGTGAGATGGTGGAGAAGCTTTGAACTTAATTTAGTAGGACCACTGAAATTCGAATCTGACTCCTAGTTGCAACTGTGGTTCCGTGTATGTGTTATATGTATACTAATACAACAAAACATGAATGGTCTACCACATGTATACTCATGAACACATTCAATTTTGTGGCAGCTGTGTATGACATTGACATTCTAATACTAGTCTGGCGCCATTAGTTTCATGAGCACCTAGGTAGTGTTTGGTATGTAGGAATGAGAGATGAAATGAAATGGATGATTACGAGGGAATGAAGAAAAATGTGTTTGGTTTGTCAATGGAATGGAATCACCCATTCCAAAAGGCATTCCATTCCCTCAAAACCGTTCCTTCCACCCCCATGTTTTTTTTTCATTCCATCCCCTCTTGCACCATTCATCAACAACACCACAACCCACCACCTTCGCCACAACCCACCACCACCCACCACCGACGCCATCGCCGCCACCCGCCACCACCTCACCCCGACAGCCACCGCCGCCACCCACTCGCCACCGTTATCACCCACAGCTGCGACCAACCGCCAACGCCACTCACTGCCGCCGCCCACCACCATTGTCGACGCCACCACCACCGTCACCACCAACCGCCGCCGCCACCACCAACCGCCACCTCTGCTGCCACCCACCACCAACGACCACCTTGCCTCCACCACCACTCGTCGTCACCGCCGCACCGCCACTCGCCGCCACCACCACCACCCATCGCCGTTGCCGACACCCACCACCGCCACCTATAACCACCCACAATCACTAACACCGACTACCACCACCACTCACCTCTGATTTTATTACTCCGTTTTTCTTGCCTACCGAACAATACACAATAATAGTTCATTCCATTCACACATGATAACCAAATAAGACATAGAACGGTAATGATCCATTGCATTCCCTCGTCCATTCCATTACCTCGTTCATTTCATTCCTTCGTCCATTCCATTACCTCATACCAAACAGACCCCTAGACTTTTCGTTTAAAGGTATGAAAAGGACGCTCAGATTTGTCTCAACTTTGATAACGTGACACTAACCTCCATTCAATACAGGGACCATCCGAGTAACAAAAAGCAAACCACAGGAAACATACCTGTAATTTCCAAAAATTGGGGAGTATACGTGTTATTTTACCAAACCATAGGGAGCATCAGGGCATTTTACTCAAAAAGGTATATAAATAAAGGGTAAAGATCAAATAGGAAGTTAATTTTCGCTAGGAAGGATAGGAAGCCATAGGATTATGACATGTGGCAAATTTTAAAATAAAGAGAAAGGGTATTTTAGTCAATCCAACTCCTTCTTCTTCCTTTTTCAAAACCCAGTAAATTCAAAAACCCATCATTTTCAAAACCCACCATCTTCAACTATTTCTTCACTTTCTATCTCAATAATCACTACATTATAGTGCGATTTTCATCACAAATCAATGATTCAGAACCCGATCAACGTGTTCTTCAGCTTTTTTTTGAAGAAAACCCAGTTTAATTTCATAAAAAAAATCTCGTTTTTTCCGGTGATTTTGGAGATAATCACTCGATTCGTTCGATTCGAGCGTTGATAAGTGTTTCTATCATTCAAATTTCGTCAATTGATGAAGAAATCGGCTTCGATCCATGTAAGAAATTCTTTAATTTCATTTTCATGATCTGGGTTTTTGATTTAGTCATTGTGTTTTACGATCTTTGCGGGGGTCCGGGGGCGGCAGCCCCTGGCTGGGGTTGAGCTGCCAGGTCAGCTCGGAATTTTTTTTTTGATTAAATTGCTGTACTAAAAACGCATCAGAAAAATTAAATTTCCATAAATTGGCTCATTTCGAAGACAGTAATTCGTAGACAATTCAGACAGTTCACAGTGACAGACAGTTTTATGTGTCCATTGCGTTTTAGAAATAAGAGAGTTTTATGTGGTTTCTGGCTATTGCGTTTTAGAAAAAAAACACATTTTTAAGTGTTTTTAGTCATTGTGTTTTAGGTAAAACACATTTTTTAGGTGTTTTCAGTCCATTGCGTTTTAGAATGAGTCATTTTTAAGTGTTTTCTGGCCATTGCGTTTTACATATAAGACATTTCTTTGTGTTTTCGGTGCATTGCGTTTTAGGTAAAACACTTTTTTATGTGTTTTCAGTCCATTGCGTTTTAGAAAACAGACATTTTAAGTGTATTCTGGCCATTGCGTTTTACAAATAAGTCATTTCTTTGTGTTTTTTGTGCATTGCGTTTTAGGTAAATACATTTTTATGTGTTTTCTGGCCATTGCGTTTTACAAATAAGTCATTTATTTGTGTTTTTGGTGCATTGCGTTTTAGAAAAATGTCATTTTTAGGTTTTTTTTTCATTGCGTTTTACGTAACTGGTGGTTTTTCTATTGCGTTTTACGCAACTGGGTTTTAATTTTTTTTTTAAATATAGCAATAGTATACTCGTTTTAAAGATAAAAAAACGCTCGTTTTTTGGTGCAATTTTTATAAAAAAATAATGTCGTATGAAAGAGTTATTAACGTTTAAAAAATGGGGGGAATGGGAGGAGAGAGAAACTATTGGCTTGGATTGACTAGAATGCCCTTGAACAAACTCACGCGCCTCTTTTCTTCATTTCAATTTGCCTGATTTAATCTTAGCCCTTGATTAACTTAATGGATGGTCAAGATCACTTCCTATCCTTCCTAGCCAAATAAACTTACTATTGTATCTCCACCCTATAAATAAATTGGTAAACTCATGAACCTGTTAGGGTGGTAGCGGTGTAAGCAGGGAGGCCGTGCGGTGAGGGAACTCCCCGCGCGGGCACACCACCGCCGGCCCTCCCTGATGTTCGGTGAGTGATACACATCGGTGAGTATTCACCTCGTGACTTTTTCGACCGTTATTCATTTTAAACGGCTTTATAACCGTTGGGTTTTATTAAAAATTACAATTTTCTTATTTAACCACACCATTTCTCACCATTTATACCATTTCTCACCATTTATACTATTTCTCTCACAATCCAAAATTTCTGTCAACCAAACCGTTTCTTTCACAATTCAAAAATCTTACCCTATTTTTTTTTTTTAAATGGCGGATGACATACCGTTGTTTATTCCATACGATATTAGTGACGATGATTCTTCCTCAAACGATACTAGCTTACTTTAGATGTTTTGAAAGCTGAAGAGTATTGCAGTAGAGCAATACTGGCATTTCCTAGTGATGCAACTGCTTTGTCAATGTATGCTGATTTGATATGGGAGTGATGCGGATCCACCAGCCGTTGGGCCGTTGGCGAGGCCCAAGAGAGTCACAAGGAATCCCGCCAAGTTAATGGATTAGTGGTGAGTAGAGGTGCACAAACCGGTTAATTTTAATAACCGGACCGGTTAACCGGTTATACCGGTTAATTTGACTTTTTGACTTTAACCGGTTAATGCTTTAACCGGTTATTACTTTAACCGGTTATTTTATTAACTGGTCCGGTTAATTACTTTAACCGGTCCGGTTAATTAACCGGTTATTTTCGGTTAAAAACCGGTTTTTTTGCCTTTTTTTTGAATTTTTCGGTTATTTTTTCGGTTAACCGGTCTATCGGTTAAAAAACCGGTTTAAAAAAACCGGTTAATAACCGGTTATTATACTAAAAACTTGTAACCGGTTACTAACCTACGGTTAAAAATAACCACTAACCGGTTATTCCTAAATCGGTTATTAACCGGTTACGGTTTCGGTTAATAACCGGTTACGGTTAATTAACCGGTTATTTTGAACACCTCTAGTGGTGAGGTGAACTTATTTTTTCAATTATGCATATGTTTTTAATTTTGTTGCATTGCATTGCATTGCATTTTGAATTAGTCAAGTAGCACATGTTAAAATAGGAGTTAGTGGTAGTGCATGGCTAAAATAAGGGACATGACATGGTGAACATGCATTGGTGGCATGGTGGACATTGTACTCCCATTTGGCCATTTACATATTTATATCTTGTAATTTTGCTTTTAGAAATAGAGTTAAATGCGATTTTAGTGCTAGTGGTTTGGGCCATTTTTCCAATTTAGTCCAAAGATTTTATTTTTTGCAAATAAGTCCAAAAAAATGTTTAAACATTTCAATACATTTGACACCGTGCACGAATTTATTTTTACATTCGACATCGTGCACAATTTTTTTTTACATTCGACAACGTACGATAAACAATTTTTCAAACGTATGTAAAAGCTAAACATTTACGCGTACCGTACATACGTTTGAAAAATAGATTTACACGTGACGTTTAGAGGAGCTTGGACCGACGATCAGGGGCATAAAAACATTTTTTTTTTCATTCGACATCGTGCACAAAAAAATATTTTACAATCACAACTTACGTAAAACATTTTTCAAACGTACGTAAAAACTATTTTACGCCTTCCGTTTTTACATTAGTTTGAAAATTAGATTTATGCGTGACGTTTAGAGTAGCTTGGGTCGGCGATCAGGGGTGTAAAAAAACTTTGTTTACGTACATTATCAAACTTTTTTTACGCACGTTGTCAAAACATTTTTACTAACTTTGTCGAATGTTTTTTAAAAAGTTGTAGTGCAATGTCATCAAACGTTAACGAATTAAATAGAAATTTTCAATAAAAATATAAGACTAATATAGCTTGCATTTTATAAAGAAAATTATGTCAGAATTAGGGACAATAGAGCAAAAAGAAATAGATATCATTTTCGATAATTTTGTATTTTCTAATAAATATATAAGATAAATATAGCTTGCATCTTATAAAGAAAATTATGTCATAATTAGGGAAAATAGAGCAAAAAGAAATAGATATCATTTTCGATATTTTTGTATTTCTAAATTACGTAATACTTTTGGTGTTTGAATTTAAACCTAAGATATTTTATCTCAATTTTAAATATAAAAAGTATAAAAGAGATGAAAGGAGAGAGATATTATTATGTTAGACATATTAATATTGATGTGATTTGTTTTAGAGATAAGAGAGAGAGGATGTGATATTGAGGGAAAAAGACTAAAATACTATTTTAAATTAAATTGATTATATGTGATGTGTTAAAGTTCCATTGGATGGGAGGAGTTATTATGATTCTCATAATTGAAAAGAACCCAAAGAACTAATATTTATAAATTAGATGATGACACCTCATTAAACATGTGCAGTTAACTAAAGAGTATATTAGTAAATTAATCAACCTAAATCTCTTACAATCATCAATTCCCAAATCCCCACTTTTTCTCCTATTTTCAAAATTGAGTAAATTGCCATTTTAGTCCCTGTGGTTTGGTCCATTTTGCCAGTTTAGTCCAAAGGTTTCATTTTTAACATCTGGATCCAAAAAGGTTTCATCGTTGCCATTTTGGTCCAACTGACTTAACTCCATCCATGCTTCACAGTTAGTCAAGGGGTATTTTTGTCATTCTGTCTATTATTTTTATTAAAGATTTATTTTTATCAAAGTTTATAATACTTTCAGTCTCTCTCTCTCTCTCCTCCCTCTGTCTTTATACCCTGTTTCTTTCAAAAAATCTTGTACAAAACCACCACAACTATCTATCTCCACTTTTAACATCCTCTCAATCTTCCAAAACATTTAACCTTCACTATGTCTGCACCACTTGAACGCGTTTACATAGGATTATAAGAAGCTTCTTCAATGGAAAAACCATCCAAATCTCCAAACATTTCATCTGAAAGTGACAACAAGAATGTTCTTAAGCTCAAAGCCACTGATTTAAGACTTGGGTTACCTGGGTTAGGCCAAGATTTGGAAGAAAATGCATGCAAAAACAGTCATGTGGTGAATAATAATATTGCAGGGGGTAAAAGAGGGTTCAAACAGCAGGGGATGCAGAGCCCGGGCCATCCGAAATCTGCTGGTGTTGAGAAACAGTACCACGCATGTGTTACCTGATCATCTTCACCATCCCCTTCAGTTTCCCACATCTTATCTTGATTAATGGCTAACACAACATCATCAAACGAGATTTGTTCACCTGGAGCTGATTCCTTCTCCAATTGCCGACCATCTACCTCCATAGTGGAGTTACCCAGCGTTCCCGCCCTAGGCTCGGTTTTGGAGCCAAAATCCTGGAAGTTTGTTGCCGACGCATCAGGAACAAAATCATTAGTGCACAAATTGGTGAGGGGGGGTATGATTTTTATCTTGTTTGAGGGGCCTCTGAATATCCTTAGCAACAGAGTTAAGGTTTCCAGCAGAGAATTTGTTTCCCCCCTTGTTCTTTGAGGTCACGGTGTTTTAGGGTTCCAAACGAGCGGGTAGAGCGCCGATTTGGGGTGTGAAACGTTGACAGATGGTGCGAGGGATCAGGGGGAAAATCTGGTGGGATTGAATCACCAGAAGAAGGCATCATTAAGCTGGAAAACTACAATCGGTCAAGCAAATTCGGTGAAGAAAGGAGGGAGATTGCATAGACTGGCTAGAGAGAAAGGGGTAGAGAGAGAAACTAGAGAGAAAAAGATATCATTCAAATGAAAACCTCTTGTTGCAGGGTGTTGCAGATATATGTTTGAGCTTCAATACATTTAATAGACAAAATGACAAAAATACCCCTTGACTAACTGAGAAGCATGGATGGGGTTAAGTCAGTTGGACCAAAATGGCAACGATGAAACTTTTTTGGATCCAGATGTTAAAAATGAAACCTTTGGACTAAACTGGCAAAATGGCCCAAACCACAGGGACTAAAATGGCAATTAACTCTTCAAAATTTATAAGCTTTCTTTCGAAACACTTTAACCACATCTCCCTATCTTTCTACTTCTACCTTTCTCTTTCTCCTTCAACTAGATCCCCCTCCCTCAACCAGATCCATCTCCATCGTAGCCCAAACCCAAGAAATTAATTCTTCATCACCCTCCTCCATAGCGGCAACAACTCTTCAGAGGTTAGTGCCTTTTGAACGATAACGAAGGTAGAAGGCAGCAACACCAACGTTGCATCAGCGGCCCGGAGGTGGCGGTGTTGGGGACCATGTAACACCCAAAAAATATTCAATAGTTAAATAAATACCATACACATATTACATATGTGTATATGTGTTAACTTAATTAACAATATGTTAATAAAGAAACATGAGGGGCTAATTGTGTAAAAAGGAAAGACTTAGTTAAATAAAAGAAAAGAAAAATAAAACATACCACACACTGATGTGTGCGTGTATGGGTGTGCGACCAGAAGGAGGAAAAAGAAGGAAAGCCCTAGTTCTTGTTCATCACCACAAAATCCACCAAATTCAACTATAAATCAAAGTGATTTTGATGCATGCTTGATAAATTAGAGCCTACAACATCATCTCATCATAAGTTATGTCGAAAATCTAGTGCATGTTGAAGTAGTGATTTCTTGATGAACCTTATGATGTGCAATTGAAGTAGGAATTGCTGCAATTGTGATAAAATTGTAGTGCCGACATGATTTTAGGCAAACCCTTGATGAATGAAGTTAGAACAAATTCTATGAATAAGTATTAGGGTAATATGCATATGTATGTGTAAGCGGGTTTTGATAAATGATCAAATCCATGAAATTGGAGGGTAAATTTGGGTATATGAACTCATAACAAACTGAATTGTGATGCTAAAGCGTTTGTAACGAATGTACCTTCTTGTTTAATGAGTTTACATGGTTAGACGGTTGTTATATTTGATTAAACATAGCTAGATAAAAGTTATGCACGTAACGTTTTGACAATGTGCCTAAGAGAATTGCCAATTTAATTAACGAACGGAAAATGTTGATGAGAACACGATGTAGTGTGTTTGGCAATTTATATGCCTTAATCATGTGCCGAGAGGTTCTAACGAAACTTGGCTTGTACACTTTTGGCAACACAAGTGATGCATCGGGAAGTCAAGCCGGAGCAAACGCACGGTTGAAGGATAAGCTATAAGGTACGTGGCAAGATGCTTCGTTGTTATCATTATTTAACTTGTTGTAATCGAGAAATCGTTAATATATATGAATATGAGATTCGGAAATGTTTGGTTTGTCCGAAATAAAGGACTTTACAAAGACAAACCAAACGGGTTGATTAAGGATAAGTGCAAACCGGGTAATGGGAGCACTAAATCCGTAAACATTAAGCCCGAGGTTACAGGTAATGATATATAAAACACGCAAACCGGTAATGGAAGCGTGAGTGTTGAAATTAATAAACCCGGAATTGGGTAAAAAGGGATGTGTAGTATCCCAAAGTATACTCTTATAAGTGATCAAGTCTATGTACTTGAATCGCTAATGGGTTGGATAAGATTAAAAGCGCAAATCGAAAATGGAAGCGCGAAATAAGTAAAATAAGGAACCCGGGAATGGGTCATCATATTGAGTACTAAATCTCATCAGTAAGGATATGGGTTAATTAGACTTAAAAGGGTAAATCGGTAAACATTTCAAAATAAATAATTATGCATGATCATGTTTCCGATGATGCATATTGATGTAAATTTCGCCATGAAAATGTTATAAGTTTAAGAACAAGAAAATATATTATTTACAAGTGTTTCTGGAAGTCCCGGGCCATGTTTTAAAGTACGGGAACCTGAAACAGAACAAACGGGTCAAATAATCAACACAACAGCAAAATGGCTACAGAAGATGGTGTCGACGGCGCCAAGGTTGGCCGTCGCCGACGCGGCCTGATTTGTCCCATCTCCTCGACGCCTTGTTCAACTGTCTACGGCAGTTGATTGCCGACACAAAAAGCATGTGGCGTCGCCGACGCCGCCTCTGGTCCGAAACGTGCTGATTTTGTTATTTTGCGATAGGTGCTTTAACGTACACTTCTGTTAAGCATTATAAAACTAATAAATTGAAATTTGCAGCTCTAGGTTAATCACAGACGCTTTTGGATGATGATCAAGTCACGATTGAAGAACCAAACACCACGAAGATCTTACTTCCGCATCTTTTGTTAATTACATGATTAAGTAAATACTTTTGTAACCGAAGGAATACTTATGTATCCTAAATTTGTCTTGAATGTTAATCTGAATTAGTAACTTCTTTACTAATCTTTAAATGTAAAACCTTCTTTAAATTACTAGAAGAGTAATTAATTATTATTTACAAGTTTTAAAAGTATGGGTCTTACAGACCAGAGGTGGTTTGTGGTGTTAGTAGGTTTTGATTACAGATAAATTTACGAGAGATCTGGTGGTCAGGTCCAGATCTAGTGTAATGCAAAAAAAAAAAAAAAAAAAAAAAAACACTAGAACAAGATGCGAGGATGTGCCTTCTTTGCAATTTGGAAGAACATTTGGGTGATCTTAAAATAAGTGATGAATAAGGTGGCGGTGAAGATCATCATGATGTAGGTATGCAAGAATAAACAATTTTTAATAAACCATAGTTCGATTTAAATGTTTTGTTGCTTTATTTTAGTGTTTGCTTATTGTTGTGAATTTTTATAAAAGTTTTGAGATGATGTTTGGAATTTATTTAATATATTATTGCTTGTGTTTTTATCGGGGGGGTTGGTACGTATCCAGGGAATTAACATCGCAGGGTAGAGAAATACATAAGAATGGCGAATAATATTTAATGTTGGGATCCAGTTCATGGTAAGTCAAAATCAACATTAAAATCGTATAAACATTATTATTTTTTTAACTTGGATTTATTTGTTTTTTTAGATTAATTTATTTTTGGGTAAGTGTTGTAAAACAGGCAGACCAGGTCGAGTTGTATATACGGTTAAAATGAGTTCTGACCAACATGGATTTGGGTTTATTTTGTGAGTCTAATTTTATGATTGGCTAAGTTTTACACTTTTACGTCAATGTGTTTTGGGTTTTTGATTACCCTTGTGTAAAAGTACCAACATGGGTCTGGGTTTGGGTTCTAGATTTACACTTGTGTTTTGGGTTAACATCTCCATCTAAAACTAATTTATGTGGGTTTTACGTATGTTTTTATGTACAATTTCTGTATGTACAATTTCGGTATATCGTTTTAAAAACATCTCAGTATTTGCTAAAAAAGTTATTATTTTGTTTGCAGCGGTGTAATTTTACACTAGAATGTTTTTTTATCGCACGGTGTCAAATGTAACAGGGTTTTTTTAATGTTCAATGTAAAGTCTCACGATTTTTTTTTAACGCGCACCCTTTTATTTTCTTAGATATAAATTCTAAAATTTTACAATGTGTGAGTGTTTGCTTTTAAGTAGGCTCGAACAGAGTCGAGCTCGACTTTCATAAACACATGCCGAACAGAGCTCGAGCCTAGTCGATGTAATAGAATTAAGTAATCGGCAATGTTCCAATAACATGATAAAAATTGTTTGACACTTGACACCGCACATCAACAACAACAACCATACCCAGTAAGTCCCACAAATAGCAGAGCTACTTATAGGGTCTGGGGAGGGTGGGATGTAGACATGCCTTGCCTCTATCCCTAGGGATAGAGAGGCTGCTTCCAGAGAGACCCTCGGCTCGACAACAAACAGCAAACCAACACACAAGTCAAAGAATATACAAAGAATACAGAAATAAGAAGTCGCCCATTAGCAAGAAAGTGATCAGAGTGGCACAATATAATGTAAATCATGTATCATAGCATACAACATCATTTGGGCATAAACACAATGTAAAACATGTATAATAGCATACAACATCATTTGGTCATAAACACAATAAGGCAAACACTGGAAAGGTCCCTTAAAGAATAAGGAAAACCTACGTCCCTGAAAATCCACCTAAGACCTTGCTACAATAACCTCTAGAAGTCTTTAACCCTAATCCTACGCCTGTGTGCACCGCACATAAAAAACATTTTACGTGTGAGTTTGACATTCGACACCATCCGAAAATTTTTGGTTTAAGATTTGACACCATACGTAAAAAACTTTTACGTGTGAGTTTACATTCGACATTTGAAAAAAAAAACGTTTAAATTCGACACTGTGTGCACTTTTTTTGACATTCGACATCGTACGTAAAAATTTTATTGACATTTGAAACCGTACATAAAAAACATTTTACGTATGAGTTTATATTCGACATTTAAAAAACACGTTTACATTCGACAAAGTGCGCAATTTTTTTTTTGACATTTGACATCGTACGTAAATTTTATTTGACTTTCGACAACGTACGTAAACATTTACGTGTGAGTTTACATTCGATATATAAGAAAACATTTAAATTCTACACCGTGCCTAAAAAATGTTTGACATTCCACACCGCACGTAAAAAAACATTTACATGTGAGTTTACATTCGTAAATCGACACGTGCGACAATTAAAAAAATGATTTTTACACTTCTAATCGCCGGCCCGGGCTCCCTTTAACGTCACTCGTAAATCTTTTCAAAATGCCTCTTTTTGTTGTTTTTACGGTAACGCAAATTCGGTTTACACTTGATGGGTTTGTTTAAGTTATCGGGTTTGGTATATATTGTTTTTCATTTGTCCAAAATGTCTTTTTTGTTGTTTTTACGGTAACATAAATTGGGTTTACACTTGTTGGAGTTTTATCAAGATTGGTGTAAATGATAGTTTGAAATGTTTTTTTAATTTGATTTGTTGGTTTGTCTAAGTTTTACGTTTGGCATAAACGATAATTTGTGCTATATGAAAGCTATGTTTTTTCTTTGATTTTGCAGGGTGGTGGGCTTTATGGTCAAAGACGAGGATAACACACAACAAAGGAAGAACGGGTTGAGTTTTTTTTGGTGGAACAACTTTGGTGATATTTACATCAATGTAAATATGTGTCTTAAGGATTGATGACGACAAAGATCAAGGGACAACGAACTAGTTGATTTTTATATTTTTCCTATGTAATTTTGTATCATAAGCAAGTTTTACGTTTGTTGGAATCAAAATTCGAACAAAGACAAAGTGTGAGAGAATATAAAGTTCTAATGTTTGATGTTATTTCTTGAAATCAAAATGTGATTTTAGTTTTTTTTTTCTTCCTTGTATACCAGGGGCGGACTCAATGTATAGTGAGCCGTAGCACGGGCTACGGCTCAACTTTCTTAGCGAAGTATAATTTTTCTTTTAATGTCCGTTTTATTTATCTAGGATACCCCTAAACAAATGTTAGGATACCTCTAAGTGTTTATGAAAATAAAATGAAATGAAATTTTACATTTGATGGAAACGAAAATTTATGGGAAGGAACTTGCAGGTTGCACACATTGTTAAAAAAGGAAGAAGATGAAGTTATATTTAAAGTTAATATGATAATATGGCATTTGGACGATAAATGAAAAGGCGGTACAATTCTGCAGATGTTAGAAGTCAAATTTAATTAGTATTCTACCATTTTTTACCAGCTAATCAGGGGCGGATCTAGGCCACTTTTGTGGGTTCTCAGTAACCCATTCGGTTTGGAAAAAATGGAAGAAAAAAAAATTAGGGAGAACCTCATATGGTTATGGAAAAAAAAAACAGTGAAAATTAGTGAGAATCTACCAAAAGAAACCCAGTGAAAAACATTTTGTCAGTTTAATCCAAATGTTTCATTTTTCGCATGTGAATCCAAAAAGTTTCACCGTTGCCATTTTAGTCCACTGGTTAACTTCATCCATTTTTTTCTAGTAACGAGAAGGGAAATTCGGTCATTTTATATGTAAAAGAGCCCATTTTTATTAGTCGGCCCTTTGGGGGCCATTGAATTCTCAGGGACGGATCTAGGTAAAAGTTTTTTTAGGATACCCCTGAATTTTTCTTCTAGTTCCGCCACTGTTGTATACTGTTGCAAAATAAATTCAAAATTTGAAATTATTCCATATATAAATAACCAACTTATATGTGCATCAATACTTGTACCATGTGCTTGGGGAGTATTTAAAAAAAAAACTAGGTTTTCCACATTTCACCCAAACATTTCATATTTTACATTTTAACCCCTTTTCATTTTCTTTACTTTTACCCCAAAGTTTTCCATCTTTTATAATTTAACACAACACTTTATTATTTACAATTTTCGTACCCCATACTTTTTATCTTTCGCAAGTTTTTCTTTTTACGTTTCGTTCTAAATTTTGAGAGTTAACATGTCGTAGCGTGCATGTGAGGTTCAACGTTTTTGCTCTATTTTTTCATATTTGATAGACCCGTCGCAACGCGTCCATTTTTCCCCCTTTTGAAAAGTTCGCCGCAACGGGCGGGTCGTAGATCGACTAAGTTATTATTTTCTACGTTTTACGTTTCTGATTAATTTCTTCGCATTAAGACACTGTAACGGGTGTGCGTGATTCAACGATTAGTCTGCTTTTCGTTCAGTGTAATTTTTATCATTTTATCTATTTTATTTTCACGATGTTGAAAGTCGATGTGGTTGTGGCATTGGTGCTACTTGGCACGGTTTTACGAACGTTTTTAACCTATTAATTTTTTTACTAATTTTTTGTTTCAGTTTACCCCTATACTTCCTTTACTTAAAAACTATTTTTTACGTGCATATTTTATGTACGGGTATGTGTAAATATGATTTCTTCTACATTCCGACGTAAACTTTTTTTATAGACGAATGAGGTCAAATATAATACGTTTTCGTTTAAAGAAACCATTTTTACGTGCATATTTCTATGTACGTTTTCGTATAAATTCAAGTTGTTCTACGTTTCGACGTAAACTTTTTTGGGAAATGATTGAGGTCAAATATAATATGTTTTCGTGTTTATTTTATGTATATTTCGTAAAGTTTGTTTCGAACCGAGTGAAGTCAAATTATGGTTTCTTTTTCTCCCCTTTTTTCGAAACCTCTAATTAATGCCTTTCGATTACATGTGCGTATTTTCCTCCATATCCGTTACGTTTTCTTTGTATAATTTGGGTCACATATAATACGTTATAATTGTTCGAAATGAATTCCATTTACTTTACGTTTGATCCAATCACAATGCTTATACAGGTTACACTGAGTTCAACTGGATACGTCGAAATGTGTGTTTTCATATGGTAAATGCATCATATAACGGAAGTTGCCTTGCAACGCAGTTGGCAATCTTCATCTCGAGGAGGGCTTTAGCCCGGGCTCATACCCGAGTTCGAGTCTGAGGGACACTGGTGCCCAGCTTCGGCTGGGTAATTTCACCGCCAGGGAGCGATCCGGTAAGCTAGCTTGGGAGGGGGGATCCCCCTCTGCGGTCAGGGGTACCGTGCATCTCCCCTTTTTTTAATGCATCATATAACGTTTGGACTAATCCATTCAATATTTACGATGTACCCGCGCCGCAACGCGGGCGGGTCTTAACCCTAGTTAAAGAAAATGAGCAAGTAAGAGATTATATTGTTTTGATGTGATCTTGATAAAATGATAGATCTGACACAAATGCCAAATGCTGATACCCGTATTAGTAGCTTATATCATTTTTTTAATATCCATAATCACAAAAAGCCAAATTAACCCAAAGTTTAAATCTCAGCCTCTCATTTAGTGTAAATCAATGGTTGAGATTAGTTCTCGTGATTCTCACAACTCAACCTGGTTTTCATTTTAACCATTCCATATATATATATATATATAGAGAGAGAGAGAGAGAGAGAAATGTTAACATACAAAAAGCCTTATCATACTTCACGTACGCGACAAACGTAACCATCAGATCAGGGCCATAAGCACGCATGGATCAGTTAATCACGCATGGGAGCAGTTATTTGGTGATAATCACGCATGGGAGGTGATAATCACGCATGGGTATGTTAATCACGCACGTTATAATGGTAAAAAAAATAATCACGCACGTTATGTTTTTTGTCGCGTAGGTTAATGTACGTTAAGCAGTTTTGTACATTATACTTTCTCTCTCTCCCCCCCTCTCTCTCTCTCTCTATATATATATATATATAGGGGAATGCTAAAATGAGAACCACCTCGAGTTGTAAGAATCATGAGAACTACACCGTAGGGGGAGCGGTGGACCAATTTTTTTTTTCATAAACGTAGATGCATGTATTATAACAACATTTGTAAAAAAAAAATTCAAAAAAAAATGTCGTGTGTGTAGTTTTGAGCACCACAAGTTTGTGTTTACGGGTACCGTAAATTTAACCGGAAAATTTACGGTACCCGTAAACACAAACTTGTGGTGCTCAAAACTACACACACGACATTTTTTTTTGAATTTTTTTTATAAATGTTGTTATAATACATGCATCTACGTTTACGAAAAAAAAAATTTGGTCCACCTCGCCCCGGATCAAGTAGTTCTCACGGTTCTTACAACTCGAGGTGGTTCTCATTTTAGCGGACACTTATATATATATATTGAAGAGTTCAAATAAGAATATTTTTTTTGTAAGAATAAAAAAGAAGAAATTTAAACCAATAAAAATGTTTCATTTTACTTCATTTAATTTTTGCATTTAATATTAGTGTAAGGGTATATTGGTGAACTTAGATGGATTATTAATTGGTAGTCTTCCTTTTTAATAGCTAACTACTATAAATTTGTAAATTATTAAAAAAAACATATGTTTTCAAAAAAAGAGAAAATATGTAATTTAAAGTGTAACATAAATTACGAGATGTGTAGGATGATTTACGAGCTGTGTAGGATAAATTTCAAAACGTGTAGGATAAATTTTGATGTGTGTAAGCAAAAATTTAAGTGTGGAGTTTGATAGTGTTTATGACTAATTAATTAGTCAAAGATAATAATAAATGAGTTGAGAGAAAAACTATTTAATATTTTACATTTGTACCCTTTGTTCTTTTTCTTCTTAATTTAATTTTTTTCTCAAATGAACCTTCCCATATATATATATATATATATATATATATAGAGTAGGAGTTCTGCGGAAAGTGTGTTTTTCCTAGAAAGTCTATGAAGCGATCTGGGCCCTCCGATTGGTGTTTTTAATGGCTTAGATCAAATGGATGGCATTTTCGTAATATCTGAGTTATATAATTAGAGACTTTTAATATAGTGAGGGTATTTTGGTAATTGGAAGTGTTTTAAATTAGTCAAGAAACTGCCATATCAATAACCAATCCCTAAAATCATGGGATTTCCCCTCTTTGCCTTTTTCGCCGGAGCAGCTACTTTTTTTGCTTTAACCGGCGTCTTCACCTTCACTTGACCACCAGATCTAGCTTTCACCCATTATTTTCGAAAAAAAGAACAAGATTGGCAACAGCAATTGACGGCAACTGTACGCACAAGAAGAAACATATTTTATTCTTTTGGTTGAAAAGAGGATTCAGCCTATTATATTCGAAGGAAGCAAGCAACAGGATCCCTACTTGACTTTCATTAATTTTCGAGCAGCAAGTGGGCAGGGGATTTTTTATTGTTATTTATTTTCGACAACATCAACATAAGAGGGGAAAGCTCGGTTCGTGGTTGGAGCATCACGGGTTCGATATTATTCTTATTTTTCTAATCCTTTGTATCGAAACCATGTTTTGTTTAATTTTTAGAACCGAGTTTGTTATGTTTTTTTAGAACCGAGTTTGATATTGCATGTTGGTGTGTTTTGATTGATTATTAGTAGATCTAGCTAGAAATCTTCTTGCTGTTAAAACACAGCGTCAAGAAATCTGTTTGCTGTTAAAACACAGTGTTAAGAATCCTCCAGCAATCTGCTTGCTGTTAAAACACAGTGTCAAGAATCCTCAAGAAATATGCTTGCTATTAAAACGCAGCGTCAAGAAATCTGCTTGCTGTTAAAACACAGTGTCAAGGAAATGTGCTTGCTGTTAAAACACAATGTCAAGAAATCTGCTTGCTGTTAAAACACAGTGTCAAGAATCCTCCAGCAATCTGTTTGCTGTTAAAACACAGTGTCAAGAATCCTCCATCAATCTGCTTGCTGTTAAAACACAGCATCAAGAAATCTGCTTGTTGTTAAAACACAGCGTCAAGAAATCTGCTTGCTGTTAAAACACAGCGTCAAGAAATCTGCTTGCTGTTAAAACACATTGTCAAGAAACACAGCGTCTTGTATGATTTAAATTGAAACTGTCAATTTGATTTAAATGAAATATTTAGTTTCCATAATTTTCTGGTTAGTTAGTTATCCTAATAAAATAATCCATAATTAAAATAATATTCAAATTACACAATTACCCTTTTAGTTAAAATCCTTCAATGCCACATGTCGCGTTCTTATTGCTTCCTAGACTTTCTAGGAAAAACACACTTTCCGCAGGAACCCTACTCTCTCTCTCTCTATATATATATTTATATAAGATTAGGTTCAAACGTGAACAAAATCACAAGAGTGAACTGCATGAACTGATCTGGACCCTTGATTTTTATGATCTTGAGATTTTAGTGAATGGCAAGATGGTAATTATTTGGTTATTTGTTTCTATTTAATTAAGTGAATAAGAGTATACGTGTAATTTACATTTTAACTTGATTGCATAAATCTCGTTTATCTCCACATTTAGGTTTCAAAATCCCACACAAATCTCTCTCTCACATATCATCGCCGCCGACATCAACGAAAAGCAGAGGAGACCATCGACCCCTAAACAAAAAAAGAACCCTAAAACGAACCCTAAATCGATCCTCGCCGTCCGCCTCCCACCGCCACCACCACCTCTCGTCGTCGACCTTCCATCCTATCGACATCAAACATCACCGCTCCTTCGACGATTATTCTCCTTCCGATTTGTTTCTGTCGCCGACGGGTAAGGAGGCACACCAACTGTGTAGTGCACAATTGTGTACACCAACAGTTCGATGAAATGTTTCTGTGAATAACTTTAGCTTTTTGTGTTGAACTTGCTTAGGTTTTTATGGGTTGTTTGTTGCTTGATAATGGGTCAAATTGTTTACAAGAAAGTTGTTTGATTTCACTTATTTTCTTGTTTTCTAAATCTTGGTTGCTGTCACCAATAAAAAGGTCATTTTTTTTTATAAAAATGTGATTAAAACTTAACAATTTGTATAAATTACGGTGACAATTTTGTTGGCATTTAATGAATAAAAAACTTTAGTTTAACTCTGTAGCTGTTGTCATTGATTTTGTTATTGGCAGTATAATGCACACCAACTGTTTGTTGAAATGTTTCTGTGAATAACTTGAACTTGATGTGCTAAACTCTCTTAGGATTTTATGGGTTGTTTATTAATTTAATAATGTGTCAAAATTTTAACAAGAAAGTGGTTTGACTTCACCTATAAAAAGATCATCTTTCTTATAAAAATACATAAAATGGTCATCATATTTAATTTTACCCTGTAGTTGTTGTCTTTGATTTTCCTATTGGCAGTATGTTATGATCTTGGTGAATGGAGGCGTGCCGATATCATTTGCCGGCACATAAGAGCCAACTACATATGGAGAACTGATTTCAATTGGTGGACTTAATCCAAGTGTTAATGGGAAGTTGAGTTCAACCATTGCAGATATTCTTCAAACAAAACTGTGGTTGAACGTTCAGGTGATTATTAGTTTCTAACTTATATAACTGCATAAAGTTGCTAACTCTTTACATGTACGTGGAATGCGTTGTATTTTCGAAGATGGGCAACGGGATTGGGTTGGCACGGGATTGGGTGTACACTTGTGAATTATGAAAAGTATTAGTTGCTGAGTTTTTTTGTTCAATTTTTTGATTTTGCTCTTTTTTTAATGCGATGTACACATGTGTATTCTGATTTTCTCTGGTTTTAATGCGATGTACACATGTGTATTTTGATTTTGCTCTGGTTTTACTGCGATGTACACATGTGTATTCTGATTTTGCTCAATTTTTAATGCGATGTACACATGTGTATTCTGATTTTAACGCGATGTACACATGTGTATTGCGTCTGTTTTTGTGATATCTCAGAATTTTTTGTGTATTGAATGTGTAAGGTTGTTGATGTACACTTGTGAATTAGGCAAAGTATTAGTTGATGAGTTTTTTTGTGCTATTATAGGAGATGTCGTTAACGAGAAAAGTGGAGATGGAAGGTCGTTAAGGATGATTCACGTATGAGGTCGATAAGGATGATTCACATATGTTTGTTTGCTTGGTCGATAAGGATGATTCAGCATACAACGTGGCGAATAGTTGTAAAAGATTATGTTTTTTGTTTTTTCGATTATGTTGGGTTTATTGTTTTTACGAAACTGGAACTTGTAATTATATGTTTTTTTGTTTAGTTTGGAAAACATTATGGAACTTGTAATTTGTTAAATATAAAATAGTTTACAGGTATTGTTTCTATGTATGTATTATGTAGCTAATTACACATATGTACGATGCTGAGTACACATGTGTACTGTTCTATTTATATCCAAGTACACATGTGTATACCGTTGAAATATGAATGTTACGTGGATCTTAAAAATCAAAATTTGAATTCTGGTGATGAAATCTGAAATTAAAATAAAAATTGAAATCTGGTGATTTGTTGTTTGTTTTGATAATTATCTTATTAATAAATAAAACATAATGTGGATAATGAATTTAAAATAGGAAAGATGTAACTTAATTCAATTATTATAATAATTACAATCATACCCTTAACAACTAAAAAGGAAATCAAAGGTCCAGATCTGTTCACGCAGTTCACTCTTGGGAGGTTGTTCACGCTGGAACCCTACCCTATATATATATATATATAGAGAGAGAGAGAGACACACACACACACACACACTAGGCTATAACCTCTGAGCTTCAAGGGTAAGAAAAATTAATTATTATTAATCGAAGTATGCCGTTAAATAAATTTAAAAGACAAGTTTTCAAACTTTATATTGTTTGATAATTGATTTGAATGTGACAGTTGTAGTTAAGATAAATTTTAACGTAATTGACAAATCTGTAAGAAACATGTATTAAAGAATGTTTATTGACATAGAAAATGATTCCGTAACATAAAATACTTAAAGAAAAACATGTAACACAAATAAACAATTTGTATTATAAAATAAAATTATTCATAGATATTAAAGTTGATAAACGTCAAACAATGATTGGTGAAAAAACATTGAACCAATGAAACAATCAAAAGATCAAGTTCAAATATGCAAACAAACATCTCAACTATTTCTTAATCTTTGAACTACAAACCTTAATTTCTTTCTTTGTTACGATCAAGTTCAAATATGCAACTTTTTTAATATTTAACTTTTTTTTTCAAGCAAATGCAACTTTTATTTACTTTTAAATGTAGCTTATTATATACTTTGATACAACATTTTCTACACTCAAATGCAACATTTTTTATATTCAAATGCAACTTTTATTATTATTTTAGTAGATAAATACAACATTTTTACAACAAAATACAACCTTTTTTTATCGCATATGCAACTTTTTATGTTTTTTCATATGCAACATTTTACACATTTTTAAAATCTAATTAATTTGTGGAATCATTGTTTACATCATGATTTGGAATTGTTATCATATGTATTACTATCTCAATCAAGGCAAAACAATAATTGCATAATAATATTAATAATCTTAAAATGCTTCACATAGATCCAAACGAAAAAAAACCCTAAAACAACAGAGTCAAAACAAACTAATCAAATAAAATTATCAAGATCAATGAAAACCCCCTACTTGTATTTGTAACTCCCGAGCATTTGGTTAGTTGTTCATAAGCGTGAGTAATGTTTCTTGTTGCTCAGCGATATCTCTTTGCATAGCTTCCAACTCGCCTTTTTTGCATTTATTGCTCTTCTTGCATAGCTTGCAACTTGTTTTTTTTTTCCTTTCATGATCCTCTTCTATTGCCTTTTGCATTTCAAATAACTCATCCTTTTTAAATGATTCAATATGGCCACTACCATCCATTTTTAATCATTTTGTTGGAAACACCTCTACCATAAAGTCTACGATACCCAGCTCTCTCTTTGTTCATCACGGCTGTAAAAGGATCTAACGAATCTCCTCCATCTTCTGTAGGTTTGTATTTCTTCATTTGATCCTTCAATATTAATATTCCCAAAAGAATGACAAAAAATTGTAATTAAACAACACCCCTACCAAAACAGGGTTTGATTGATGTCAAAATGCTGTCAAAAAGAGTTTAATTGATGCTAAAATGCAACTAAAAATGGGACGTATTTTTGTCAAAATTGAGTTAAACTATTGTTATATATGTTGTTACAAATGAGGTTAAACTGATGTCAAAATGATGTTAAAAATGGGTTTAACCTGCAAACTAGACTATTGAACTAACCCTTATCATGACATGAAATATAAATTACAATTGTTTTAGCGTCGTGTCATCATAGTTATCAATGTGTGCGCCCTTCAGTCCTTTTTCATGTGCGTTTAAACTGTTTGGTTAAAGAAGATGGTTCCTTGTTCGAGTCATCATCTTCTTGTATTTATGATAACATAAATAAACTTATGGGACTATGAAAAACACAAATAACGAGCAAAAAAAAAAGACATATTACTATCTCGTCTCGAATCCTAGTAAAACTTTTAGGACCGGCTGTATGCATATTTTTTTTGTGACATACGTGCTTTCTTGGCTCACAAGCACCACTTCTGAGCACATTAATATATATCCTCAACTAACCAAGTTCACCACTGTAACACCCATTCTTATTATTCAAGGTTTAACGTATATTTTTGTAGGAACAATCATGTAATTAAGATTACATAAACATTGGAAATACGAGTTTATTAAAACTTTTACAAATCATAAGTTATTCTACATAACGTGATCAATTTCGTTGTTTAAAATTTACAACGTGGCAAAGTGCGGAAGCGTGTATCTTTATCGTGTTCGGTTCTTCGCTGAGCTTGATCGTCTTCCGGCATCCAAAAGTACCTATATTCCATAAACATGAAATACTTTAGTCATACGGGGTTTAAAACGTGTCTAAACGAATCCGGGAATTTAAACTAAATAAAATATACTTTGTTTCTGGGTCCACCGTAACTTACGGTGACACCGTAAGTTACGGTAGCCCCTGAAAGTCTATCCTTCCACCTAACTCAGTATGTAACCATCGTAATCATATCAGCTCCACCGTAACTTACGGTGGCATGACTAAATCAAGTATACGCAATCATATGTCTTTTTCTGGATTAATAATGATATTATTAATGTGCAGCGATTTTCTATACAGCTGCTGTAATTGACCATTATGACCCATTCAAAGTCCGAACTAGATTAACATGTTCAAAGATGGATCGTAGAAAACTTCAATACCTTCGCAAGAATATAAGGTACACCTTCTAACGAATTTTTTTATGATTTTATATGATTTTTATAAAATCAGCACAGCAACTATATTTTCATTTTTCAAACAGCTTTCAAGGTTTTGAACAGCTGTTTAATTCATTCTTTTGGCCTATTTAACAACCACATTTGTTTCTTATGATTGAAAACAATAAAAATTTACTTCATAAGCTTTCCGAAAAGGTATAGAACACCCAAATCGGATAAACGGTTGATTTTATATGATTTTTTTAAGATTAGTCGAAATCCGTATAAAAAGCTGCGGAAATCATGTTTAGGGTCATTTTAAATTCGAACCAAACCATCAAATGCAACCCATTTCCATGGCTAAAACCCTTATTAAACTCTTGGTAATGGTTAGAAACCTATAACAAATATAATGACCATCGTCCGTAACATTTGGTTTACCTATTAAGGTAACCAAAAACTTATTTTAGACTTCGTTTAACTCTCATTAGCCTTACATTTAAATGAGAGTTATCTTATTATGCGTACCTAGCTCGGATCATTACATTGACCCATTTAAGTACCTTGCCTCAATATCTACTAAGTAATAGCGATGTAAATATCCACTCGATATTTATTTCTGAAATCAAACAACTCATCAAACCATTAGTCGATATTGTCAAAAAGTGATATTTTCACCTTTTGACCCGTTGGTCTAAATGACCGATAATATTGGCGAGATAAAGCTTATTGCCATCTCGTCTACACGACTCGTTCCGATTTACACCGCACAGTCGTTTTAACTATAATTCACCTCTTAACGCTTTTTGGCCTAATAAGGCTTACGAAATATGGATCTTTCAAAACCAATAATTATTGTCAACAAGTGTCCAAATTTCAATTTTACCCTTATTGGTTATCTTGTTCCGTACGACTACACGCCGGAAACACCATATCTCAACTTTCCATTTGTCTTGTTCGAAATCAAAACAACAAAAGGACATTCTAAACTATATGACTAGTGTAAGTTATACTTACTTCGCATCCGAATATGCTTTTCTTCTCGTGCTTGATTCGTTTGACCGCTTCTTTCCCAAGCCTCCACCTAGTTCGTTAGGCGACAAACTATCATCATTCACAAGGTGGTTAGATTAGTCATTTCAATTCACGACTATTCCACCTCACGTATTTTCTATGTCGAAACTACTATTTGAATTTATCATTGGTTAGTTTGACTTTTAAAAGTCAATTGACTTACCAACATATTCATATGCACATTTGGTTCATTGAACTCACTTAGGCATATTTCATCCGAACTCTTAATAAAAATCAAATTTTTACATACTAACTAGTAAGCCGCGATTTCATTTAGGCATTTCATATCAATGAAAATTGGCTGTTTTTGGTGACTTGTTTAACCTGTTTACAAGTCTTCAAAAATTATGATTTTTTTTATGTGGCGTACCTCTCGGAGGGTTAGCCCTTGAGTTAAAATTTCAAGATCTAACTCTTTACCAAAAATTCGTGAAAATTCATTTACTAAGCTGCAATCAGATTCGTCACTTCTGACTGCAGCTTACGGAAAAATTCATTAAAAATTCCTCGTTTATCCGATTGACGAAATTCCAATTGACGATTCTTTTAATCGCTTAAAACTTTCTACAGTAAGAATTTGAGATCATAACTCAATTCCTAAATTGAGTTATGACATTCGTGATGGGCTGCAATTTCTGCCAGAAAACGCAGCTTGAACCTTTGATACGGAAAAATTCATAAAACGCTCGATTTTCGTCGAAAAAATGCGATTCCAGTGGGGTTTTAAAGATATTTCCTGGAATTACATTCTAGACTCAAGAAACACATTATTTTATCACTTTTTGTTCAGGTTACAGCCAATACAAATCGGCTGTAAATTCTGATCAAGAATCGTTTGAATTCAGCTTTCAATTTAAGCTTGTTCTTGACATCATAACACTATTTTTTTTCAATCAAAACCCTAAAAACATATCATACATGAATTTAGTATCAACAAAAACTGGAGCTAAGCATGATTTCAACATATACTTGTCTAGGGCTTACTCCTAGACACTATATTGTTCCTATTCCATGCAATTAACAAACATGCATCATAAATTTTCAGATTTCCCAATTTCATGAGATTTTCAAGCTAAGAATTTTCATTAAATTTTACATACCTTTTAATCCTCTTGTGATGAGGATCAATAATCCATGCTTTAATTTCGATTTTGGACTGAATTGGACCTTCAATTTGCAAGTTTAGTGAAGTTCTAGGGTTTTGAAGAGTGGGGATCGACCTGCTCTCTTCTTTGATCGACCAGACACCTCTAATTGGGGTGTTTGGTTTATTTTTATTTGTTTTATTAAATTCTAGTTTCAAGTTTTACAACTTAGGTCCCTCCACTTTAGTTTCTATAATAACTTTGGTTAATTTTAACCCTATTATAAGTTATTTCTAAACTATTAGCTAACTAGGTTAAAATCCCTAGTTAGCAAATTCTTGTTTATTTAAGAATCCTAATATTCACCGGGTTTCTTTTACCACTAAAGGTAAATTACCCGTCTTTTAGTATAAACGTGGTTTGATTACCAAACCCGTTTTCGGGGTGTTACAACCACGAAACAACTTTAAATTAAAAATTACTAGAAATAAAGAAACAGTTTAGAAATTTACCACCTCATCTTTGTTTTCCATAAGCTCATCAATTTATCTTGAGAAATCCTCGTCTTTAATGTTTTTAGGTTTTTTCTTCCATCGTGTTTTGTAATCTTTATATTGATAGAAGTTCTTTTTCTTAAATCTGCATTTGTGTCTCTTATAATCACTTCCACTACTCATTAGAACCCAAGTTCTAGCAGCCCCAGGCACATCATATTTTTCCTTAAAGAAAAATTTCCATTTTTGTAAAAAAGTGAAATATAACCAATAAAAGAAATGAAATTACTTAAAACCTTACTAATACATACTGCCATATTCCATCTTTATTTGGCACCTTGTGCCATGAAGTATAGGTTAATGGTGCATAATCATAATTACAAGCTATTGTACCTAAAAACCGTGAGAATTCTCTTGCTACGTCCTAGTCCGTTGTGAAAGGTCCAATGGGATGTCCATATTTATTACATGTAATGACTTTGTGCTCATGGACACTCCGCATAGGCACAACATACAACATTGTTGGTCCTTTACTCTTGGATTTAGAAGTTATTAAATTACCTAATCATCAATAATAAATATATTTAATCAATAACAAGAAAATAATATGACCTAAGTAGTTAAAACGAACCTATTGCTTTTCCTAACTCGGGTCCCTTTGATTGTTCTTAAACATAATTGTTATTTTCTAAATTGTCGTTATCGTTCATTTGTATCTCATTTTCATTATTTTCATGTATCATGTCGTCCATGTCTTCACATTGATCATCTCGATCAACATCATCTAATCATTTGTAAATACAATATCATTAATGAATAGCAATACCAAAGAAGTATAGTAATATAATCCAGTTAAATCACTAAACAAAATTACCTTGAATATCCAACTCATTTTCATGATCTAGTTCCATATCTAGATCATTAACTTCTATAAGCATAGAAAGTAAATTAATATCAAAAGGAAAATTTATTTAAAAATACTTTGAGATTAACAAAAATAATAATTTGAATCATCTCATCATCCTCGTAATTATCCTCAACAACAAGAACCATTCTTCTAATTTCTCCTTTTGTATTACCTGATATTAGTTGACCCATGGTAACTGTAGCTCGTAGGTGATTTGCTCTTGTTGCATTTGAACCCGATGGAACCTTTTAGGAGACATTTGGTGTATTTACTCGATGTAGCTTTGCTAAATTAGTAATCTTTGATATTACCTGGTGATTTGGGTCCAGGAATTAATAGAGACAACATAAAGTATTCTGGTTTCAAAGACACCCATGGCGGAAAATCGTAGTTAATCAACACCACATGCCAAGTGCTATGAGCAACGCTCATTGTTCGAAATAGATTAAATCCATCACTTGACAAACCTCATATTTCTCATTTCTTTAGCAAAATGAGGATACAAAGAATCAAATTCCTTCCAGCTTTGCCCATCTACAGGATGTCATATATATTGTAACACCCCAAAAACGGGTTTGTAAATTATACTAAATTAATAAAAAATAGACGGGTAAAATGTCGTTGGTGGTAAAAGTAGACCCGGTGAATATTAGGATTTAAATAAATAAACATAATATTAAAAAAAAACGAATAAAAGATTTTGAGGAGATAAGGATTATAAGAGGCCTGAGTTAACGAGACTTAAAATAAAACAGGGAGTATCTCCCCGAACCCGCTAAGTAAACTAGGAATGTTTAACCTAGTTAAAAAGGGGTAAATATTATTGAAAATAAGTAGGTTGTGGCCTACTTAATAACTAACCAAACAAGAGGGACTAAAAGTGGGCAACTAGAGAAGTGTTTTAATTAAAATTATATAAAAAAATAATAATATCAAAACACACACATGTGTGTGTGCGTAAGATCGACCAGGAGAAGCTCCATGGGAGCTCTAACCCCAATTTCAACAAAATCAGCAAATTGAAGCTCGATTCAAGCCCTAAATCAATGCATGAACACATAAAAATGATCCCTTAAGTATGGGGATCACAAGGTATGTTAAATCTAGTTATTTGGTGATACTTTGAAAATTTGATTAATATTCTTGAACGAAATTTTTGTATGAATTATGAATGTTATAGTGAAATTGAGATGTCTATGAGCCTAGGAACGAACCCTAGATGTAAACTTGTTGATTTAGCGCCATAAATTAGTGTTTCGGTTAACTAAGTATGTAGGTGCTAAGTGGGTTTTATAAAAAAATATGATGAACACTTGAATTAAAGTGTTAAATTGATGAATATTGATGTTATGATACAAGTTCTAGATGTAGTTCATAAACATTAGACATAGAGATTTGATTTTTGATGTTAGAACTTGGTTAAAAAGATTAGCCACGAGTTAAATAGAAGAGGTAAAAATTATGCCCACAAGGTGTTTGTTAAAACGCCTAAATGAATGTCCATATGTTGAAACTATGAATGAAACGCGTAATTGCCTAATTTGATTAATTACGTGTGATATGGGGTAATATGAATTCTAATTATGATGTCGATTTAGCTTATTTGCACATATCATATAATTAAAGGTAGTTAACTAGTAGAAAGTTAAACTAACGAATGACGAAGTCGAATAGTGGTTTCGACATAGAAAATACGTAAGGTGGAATAGTCGTAATTGTTAATGACTAATCTAACCACTTTGTGAATGATGATGATATTGTTATGTGTGAATCCATGAGATGTTGTGGTCATTTTATATGATGGGTAACCTAACAAATCTTATGGATATTTTGATATAGTTTGACTCTGAACAAGCTAGATGGGAGCTTGGGAAGGAACGGCTCAAACGGATCATGGATGCGAAGAATGTTTGCGCGGATGCGAGGTAAGTAAAGCTTACACTTTCTAGAATAGAATACTTACTTGTATAATGGATAGCATTGTGAATAATAAAATGGACATGGTTTTCGCGAACAGTTTGTCAATAATATAGTTATTGATAGCAAACAGGTCCGTTATTTGCAAAACTGTTTCGGGGTCTTAAACACTTAGTTTTGACTCCATATGTGGTCAGAAGTTGTATAACAACGAAAATGATGATTGGTAATTTTTATAGATTTTTCAGAAGTTGTTTAACGTGGTTTTCGCGGACGTTTTGTCAACAAAATAGTTGTTGACAACAAGCAGGTCCGTACTTGCAAAAATTGTTTCGAGACCTTAAACACTTAGTTCTGACTCAATATTTAGTCAAAAGTGGTATAACAACATAAATTATGATTGGTAATTTTTATAGATTTTTCGTAAGTTGTTTAACGTGGGTTTCGCGGACGTTTTTTCAACAAAATAGTTGTTGACAGCAAGCAGGTCCGTACTTGCAGAAATTGTTTCGAGGTCTTAAACACATAGTTTTGACTCAAAATTTGGTCAGAAGTGGTATAACAATATAAATGATGATTGGTAATTTTTATAGATTTTTCGGAAATTGTTAACGTGGTTTTCGCGGACGTTTTGTCAACAAAATAGTTGTTGACAGCAAGCAGGTCCGTACGTGCAGAAATTGTTTCGGGGTCTTAAACACTTAGTTTTGACTCAATACTTGGTCAGAAGTTATATAACAATATAAATGATGATTGGTAATATTATGTATTGTTAAGTGTTATAAATACAGGCAAGCGGAAAGTATGAGTATGTTTTGCCAAGGTTGGTGAAAGATAATGCAATGTATTAAAAACGAGTCAATGTTGACCCGTGTCAGGTACGCACAAGGAATGATACTCTCATGAAGGGTACATGTACCAACCATAATATGGATTATGGTTGGAGGAAATAAGAGTTTTTTTTATAAGAGTTGATAGAATTATAGTTTTGACATAAATGCCTATAACGGGTCAAATGTGTATATAACTTAAGAATTGGTAAAAGAACCATGAAAACTAATAAGATATGATCCGGGTAATGGATCGTATTAGTAAACATTAAAGAGTTACTAAAAATGGTTGTGCATATAGGGATATGGTACAAAACCCATAACGGGTCAAATATTTCGGTTTAAGAACCAGAAATTTGAATTCGAAGGAAACAAGAATTTTGAATAATGGATGAATGAATAGGATGGAAATATATTTATAACTTGTTGTGAAACTGTCAAAACTAACTTTATGTTGGTTTGACTTTAGGTATGTACTATATGATGTCGGATGACGATCAAGCTCAGCGAAGAACCGATCACGATGCAGTTACAAGCTTCCGCAAATAGTTTCGTAGTTACTTTTTAACGGAGAATTTTTACCAAACATGATGTAACATTTTAAAATTTAGAAAAGTTTTAATTAACCTGTATTTTCATTGTATATGTAATTATAATTACATGTTTATTATCGTAAACTATACGGAAATCATAAATAATAGCAAGGGTCTTACAAGTTGGTAATCAGAGTTCAGGGTTAAAGAGTAAAGTGTGTTTGGTTCGAGACTTGATTGCAAATGTGGTATGTATATTTATATTAATGGTTTAGTATGATTAAAGTGTTGTGAACAACACATAGGGTTATCGTATAATACATGTTACACCAATCAAAATCGATAAAGGATAGATATAGTCAACGAAATTACGTGTGTTGACACGTATAGTGGAAAAGCCTTGTATTATAATACGGGTGTTCATTAATGTCGAAATTACTAAGTACTAACTTTTATAAATGTTGTAGTTGAAGGACACTCGCATCTGAAGAAAGCGAGTGTCACACCCCAACCGATGGCGGAATCATCGGGGCGCGGCACTAGGCGAATCAGATTGCTCAAAAGAATCCATAACAACTAAGTTGCGGCTGTATTTATTGCATTTGTTATCCCATACTAACAATCAATACAATCACATAAGTTATCACAGATTTCTTGTCCTCTCAAACAATACAAATCCGACAACCTAGATTTTAGGTGAGTTTCTAGACTTCCTAGCTTGATTTGATGTAGTCTGCGATCTAAACTGCAACATACGTTAAAATAATGTCAATACAATAGTATTGGCGAGCATACAGTTTGATATGTAATAGTGTAATAGATAAAAGCTGCGAATTTCCACATACATAAACGTAATACACGACATATATACTCACAAAACTGATACTACCAGCTAAGTCCTCGAGCTTCGATCGCGATTGCTAAACTAGACCCCGTCGGGCGCAATAGTACTATACTAGTCATGGTGGGACGTCGCGAGTATAAGTCCTAGCACATATGTAACTAGCATCACGTATAACTATGCACGTAAGTCATTCGCAAGTGATAAGTAGTTTAAGCATTTGATGTGATTCGATTTGATAGCAACGTATGTTACACCCAAAAGTGCAAAAGCAAAAAGGGTTCAAGTATACTCACAGTCAGTGTTCAGCAAGTAAACACAACTTGGTTGGATTGAAGGGAGCGCATCCGAGATTAGCCTGATTATAGATTGATAGCGTAAGCGTTGAATAGTGCGAATAATGGTAGCGAATGAACCAAGTGTCGTATGGTAATCCGATCGGATGGCAATCCGACCGGATGGCCAGTCGACCGGGTGGCAGTCCGTTCGGATGATCATCCGATCGGATGACCATTCGATTGGATTGTCGCCTTGGTTGGGGATGAGGTGTTTGCGTATGATAGTTTGCCTTTTGAAGTTTTCGTTGTAGCATTTTGAAAACATAGAAGTATCTCTACCCTTCAGATCGGTCGATCGGGTGACGATCCGATTCATAGGACACGTTAGTGAGGACAAGTTCACAACAGTTTGTCACTCGATCGAATTGCAATCCGATCGGGTGGCAATCCGTCTAGAACCGTCTATGCATTGAATTAGTCCCAACATCACATGGTCGGATGGCTGTTCGATCGGGTGGCAATCCGATCAGACGGCAATCCCTTCGACGTTCAGAACTTGAAAAGTTGAATTTAAAAGTTTAAGTGAGGAGCGAAGTGCAAGCCGATCGGGCAGCTGTCCGATTGGATGGCAATCCGTCCGAGTGGTTATCCGATCGGATGGCAATCCGTTCCGACGGCCTTAGATCGTCCTGTCACTTGATTGTTTTGAAAATTTGCGGTTTTCTCGAGACGGTATGACATCGTGCTAAACAATAGAACCCCATCAACACCCAGGTGATCCGATCGTGCAGGAATCACCCTAATCTGATCGGTCTGCTGTTCGAGACGATGGTTCGCATTTAACCCGAGATCGGTTGTCTCGTTGATAGAATACAGATCTTGAACCAACACATCAACAAGAAGGAGTAGAAAATCAGAACAAGCTCCGATTCTATCGGTTTTGAGTGCATTGAGTGTAAAAGGGTTGAAGAAAGTTAGAAAACCATCTTTCAATCCTTTTAACCATGAGTTTGTGTAGATCTATGCGAAAACGTTGTTTAATCATGTGGAAATCCTTCAGATCTGAGTTGTTCTCGGTGGAATGATGCCAAAACTGGAAGCTCATAAGAACTCCATGATGACATCATCCTGGAACACCTTAAATCCGTTGATTTCACCGTTAAAAGTTAAGATTCAAAGGTGAAATTGATGAAGAAGTGTGTGTAGATCGTAGAAGTATAAGATTTGAGGTAGAAAACTTACAAGAGTCGCGAGAAATCGAGAGGAAATAGCCCCAAAGCGTGCTGGTCGAGTGGGAGCTGTCACATCACTGTTCAAGTGATGTGACAAGGGCTATTTATTGGTGAAGATGAGAAAAGGAGAGAAATACAATGGATCGGATGGCCGTCCGATCGGATGGCTGTCCGATCGGATGGCTGTCCGATCGGATGGCTGTCCGATCGGATGGCCATTCGATCGAAGTGCCATTCGATCAAACGCCTCCAGTGAGCTGAGTTTTGGCATTCCGTTTCGATTGTCGTTGCGATAGTTTGGTTACACACTCTCATCAATATTTTCATATATTTATTATAATTAGCCACGTTGGGTCGTATATACATATCCATATTTCTAAGTTGCGATACAATAACCGGGATCATTTCGAATGGGCGTTACTTTGCGACGCTTCACGGTCATCGAGGATGGTAGAATAGGTCCTCACTCAACGTCATCGTGAACGTTAATGTGTGTGATGCGATGTGCGTTTTGAGTAATGAGTTGCACTGCGACACATCACGGCTATCAAGGAGGGTAGAATTGGTCCTCACTTGACATCTTCGTGGTTGTCAGCAAGTGCAATGTGATGTGATAGCGATTAAGTATGCGTAATATGCGAAAATACTGCGATATAGCGATGTATGCGATATAGCTACGTTATGATCCGAATCTCTGGTGCTAGGCGTAACGAGTATAGCGATTAGTAACAATGCACGAAAGTGCGGGTTGTTACAGTCTCCCCTGCTTTAGGAAATTTCATCCCGAAATTAATCCACCAGTAGGGTTGCAAGAGTTGATGCGAATGGGAGTAGCGATAAAAGCGACGAGAATAGTGAGCGATCGATAAAGAAATACCGTACGAGAGCTTTGCGGAGACCTGCGAGAGCGACGAGGAATATGATTCGAACAACCAAAAGCGATAACACACACGAGAATGCGATCCCAAAGCGTTTTAAATTTTCGAAAAATCGATTAATTAGGAAAAACTTGTTTATGAAAATCTTCTCATGGTGCAGCGTTAACTGTATTGATGTCCACACCAGCGCTATGAGAAGGGTTTTGGTTAGGTTACTAAAAGATTTTTAAAAAGATAAAAACTCGTTTTATGAAATTTTCTCGTCACGCGGCAGTAACTTGAGTCGATTGTCACAGCAACGTTACAAGATAATCTTGTTTTATTCCAAGGTTTTGATCAATTTTTAGACAAAAGGTTCGTAAGAAAAGATTAGTCAAAATTTGGTGTAGATAAAGCCTTTTAATAATACCAAAAATTTATTTTTAAGGTCGGCCCCGCATGGCACTTTCCCACGGAAGTTCGACAATATGGCTAAAACACTTATATATAGGAAGTACCAGCGGCGTATCCACCATGTTTTAGTCATATGGCTTTCGTCCCGTGCGGCGGTGTCATGTGTGTCGACGCAGTACTGATAGATTTCGATTCCCTTGGTCCAAGCGAAAGATCGGACCAAGTGTAAGAGGAAGATTGAGCAAACTGAGCGATGAAGTCGTTTTCGAGCTCAGTTTAGTGACGAGTGCGAGAAGTGATGATTGGTATGCGATAATTGATAACACAACACGAAACATCAAGCATAGTAAGTGACGACGGTGGCGATAAGCGAAGAGCGATAAGCGACAAGCGATAAGCGATGAGCGATAGTGATACGCGATAGCTATAAGAGATAAGAATATTGAAGCGATGAGATAGATGCGAGGAGCGTTAAGGTGAAGAGCGATGAGCGGTACTCGTCAAGCGACTCACGATACGCGATTCACAGCAAACGATATACAGTAAGCGGTAAGCGATGGTGCGATGATGCGATACACACAAAATATGCGATTAAGCGAAAACACCATAAGCGATAGCGGTCCATATAATAAACGTTTGAGATTGCGAATACCCAATAAGTGATAGCGCGGTACACATAATAAACGATTGCGATTTGCGAGTTAGATTCCAGCGATAATGCGATTGCGGGCGTGTTTGACTTACGAAAGTCTTAGCGATTACACGCTTTGAGTTGTGATTGAGATTGTTACGCCTTGCGATGTAGTGTAGTGTGTCGAAAATAACCACAATAGTATAATCGGTCTACGTTCCAACTCCACATGGCACTTTCTTCACAAAATTTTGGTTAGCATGGCGAAATACCGTCATGTTTCCACCATACGCCTTCGTTCCGTGAATAGGTGTCACACTTTGTCAGACATGGTCAAGACGCTTATATATAGGAAGTACCAGCGGCGTATCCACCACGCTTAACCATGCCCTGAACGTTAAGGCATTATTGAAACTCACTACGATCTCCGTGCACTAACCAAAATAATCCCGTGTGCACCAGTGATTAATTTGATTCTTGTACGTCTATCGTACTTTATCTCAAGAACGCATAGTAGGGGTAATATACATTATATAGTACATAGTGCTAGCATTAGATTGTTCGTGAGTATAAGAGAGAAATAGAATCCACATTCGTCGAGAGATAGAATAAGTTTCCACACATAAAAGAAATTAACGGCGATAAGTCGTATCATTACAACAACATTAGAAGAAAAATAACGTTGTTGTGGAGTACTTCTGCGGAGACTGCGGTTGTTGCTGAAATTCCTCAAGGCTGCGGTCCCGAGCGACAGTGCTGCTTAAGATGACCATACCAGTTGCAATTTGCGCAATAGCGACAGTCAGCTTCTGGCGGGTGATGATACGTACACATGAAACACAGGGGATGAGCTCCGTTGTAGGCGCGCTTCAAGTGAACTGGAATTGCTTGGAGAGGTTCTGGTTGCGACAGTCCAGTTGTTGTAGAGTCTGGGCTCATGGTCTTTCGTTTACGGCTGGGCTGAGCTTCCTGAGATGATGCGGTGTCGTCGGCGGATTCGTCTGATGATTCGATGGAGATATCATCGGAGGAATCTTCAGAGGAATCGTCGGTAGCATCGTTGGAAGAATTGTTGGATGGATCGATGGCGATTGCTTGATGAGCTTGCTTGACAGGATTCTTGGAGAAGAATCCGTCCAAGACTCGTTTGTCGTTGATTTCTGCGGCCAAGCGATAGGTTTCTTCGATGGTAGTAGGTCTTGCAGCTTCGACAAAATCGCCCACACATTCAGGCAAGCCGCGAATGTACTTCGTGATGGCTTTTTCCGAGATGCTGACTTGACTTGGGCAGATTATGCTAAGCTGTTTAAACCTTGCGGTGTAGCCAGCATTGTCACCTTTGACTTGCTTGATTTTCCAAAATTCGTCTTCTAGTTTCTGGATTTCGTGGGGAGGGCAATACTCTTTCTTCATGAGCTCTTTCAGCTCATCCCAAGAGAGAGCGTAAGCTGCGGAGATCCCACGTTTGTTGCGTTCGGTTGTCCACCAGTCAAGAGCTCGCGATTGAAATACTCCGGTAGCGCAAGTAGTACGAAAACCATCGGGACACCCACTCTGATGAAGGGTAACGTCAATAGAATCGAACCACAGGAGTAGCTGGGACACACCTCCTTAACCCATGAACTCCATCGGGTCACAGGCTTTGAAGTGTTTGTAGAGAAAAGTAGATTGCGGCGCTTCTGTCTTGAAGTCTTCCGAGGTTCAAGAGTTGCTGAGAGAGTGCACTTGAGCGACAATTTGAGGAATGACCTTGGCCACTTTCTTGGCCACAAGCGAGGCAATCCTCTCCTCGGCGCTTCGTTTGGCTCTTCTCCTAGCTGTCCGTCTCGAGGTAGGGTTGTTGGAAGGCATCTTGACAGAGAGATATTTGGAGTGAGATTCGATCATAATGATTTTTGAGTTTGCAATGCGATTGAGCGCGATCAAAACTTGTAGCGTGTAATATAATAGATTTCACATAGGAGCCACATAGGAGACACGAGATTCCTAAGTTCTCACACAATGATTTGCTTGTATCTAGATATAGATAGTTGTAGTTTATACTTACCCACATACATATCGGTGTAGAATACGCGAGGACGCGATGAGAGGGAGAGAGCGAGAGCGTAAGCGAGTAATTAGTCATTTGTTTTGTTGCGATCATTCGGTCTTCGTTTTAGATTGCGATGGCTGTGCGACTTGTGCATTTACAAAAGCAGGGAGCGAAATTTGATAATTCGAGAAATCGATAAAGCGTAAGGTTTTAAATTGTAAACATATAAGCGTAAATAGGTTCCATAAAGCATAAAATCGGCGAGTCGTAGGCTTAGTAAAATAATCGGAGTGCCTCGGGTGTTTAGGCGTTGACTACCCAAGGTGACCCAACTATACCCAACAAGTTCGTGCACGCGCGTTGACCTAGAAGACTTATGCTTCCACTGGGATGCAGCTCATGGCATTTGTCCTCCTAGTCATCGCGTGGCTCGAGTCATCGTTATGGTCGAGTCCTTGGTGAGAGCTTTTGAAAATCATTTTATAGAGAGTGGAACGGTTTATTAAGATACGGGTTTCACCCCTGACTTAATAACTTCGCTCCTAATTGTGGTTATGCTCTTCGAATAAATTCGTGAGTTCCACTAGATTTTGAAATGGAGACTTTTATCGGGATGTGCAGTGGCGGATCCAGGAATTTTTTTCCAACGGGTTCACTTTTTTAAATGTTCCAAATTCATATATCCGAACATAAAAAATTCGGGTCGGTTCGACGATTCGAGTCGGGTAAGGTTCATCACATAATAGGCATACGATACAATAATGAAAAAAATATCGTCATGATAAATTTAAAAACACATAATATAAATAAGAGGTCTTAAAAATATACCTACAGTCGTTCCCTATGATGTTTCATCTTTTGAACACGTTGCATTACATTCTCAATCGTAACTTGTTGTAAGAACTCCCTTTCAACGTAGCAAATGAAAGAATCGCTCATGTTCATCACCCATCCTAATATGTAATTCCGTTTTATGTTGAACTTAAAGCATCTTCGTTTTAAAGAGTGATCGAAACTTCAGGTTCACGAAGTTCAATTTTATGTTCTCTAACCTAAGAACCTATTGTTGAAATTAAAACAATCTTCATTCACATGCTAAAGTGACTTGTTAGTTGATACATAATCTCAAACTCTATATCGGAGAAATGCTTGTTTTTTTATCGTTAGCTAAAGTTAATGGTTAAAGTAGTATAAATGTATATAACTTAAGTGAAAATGGGTATCTTATCGTCACATATTTACCCCAAAATTCATAATGTTCTATAGAGACTGACTGGATATTAGATAGCAATGTTTAAATAATGAGATTTTTGTTGAAGGATTATTTACTATGATGCCACTCTTTTAATAGTGGTCAATATTCATTACAGTAACAAACCCCCTTTCACACGTTTGGTTTTCCACTTCTCCTACAAAAAAAAGGAAAATAAAAGCTACTTACTGGAATCGAACTCGAAACCTTAACCTTATCAGCCGCACGGTTTACCAGTAGACCAAGACACACATTTGTTTATGGGTTCCCCAACAAAATATTAAAGGGTTCCTTCAGTATTTTATATATGATTTTACACTATAAATTACGAACCTAACGAGTTCCTAGGAACCCCCTTATTGGCTATAGATCCGCCCCTGGGGATGTGGATCTCACTCCTAGCTCGATAAAAAGTTCTCGTGCTAGAAAAATGCGCTGAGTGAGCGATCTTATCCAGAGTTCTTGGTTTTCACGCCTGATCTCGACTGGATCACTCGGTTGTGTTATCCGAGTATTTTCGAAAACGTGTGTATTGTGTTGGCCTTAGGAAAGGCTAAGTAACATTCCAGCCTTAGGAAAGGCTCTTCGAGTGAAATTGTAGTATGCGGTGTTCACGCGAAGTTATAGTTTTTAACAGATTCGAACGAGAGTATCAAGTAGGCCCGTGCAAATCCTACTAAGTTCGCACGAGTCGGCCCGTTGGTACTTAGACTATAGACTAGGTCGTTTCTAAGACATCGACCCAGACTAGGTCGAGTCTTGCCTAATTCCCTATAGTTATGGCTCTGATACCAATCTGTCACACCCCAACCGATGGCGGAATCATCGGGGCGCGGCACTAGGCGAATCAGATTGCTCAAGAGAATCCATAACAACTAAGTTGCGACAGTATTTATTGCATTTGTTATCCCATACTAACAATCAGTACAATCACATAAGTTATCACAGATTTCTTGTCCTCTCAAACAATACAAATCCGACAACCTAGATTTTAGGTGAGTTTCTAGACTTCCTAGCTTGATTTGATGTAGTCTGCGATCTAACCTGCAACATACGTTAAAATAATGTCAATACAAAAGTATTGGCGAGCATACAGGTTTGATATGCAATAGTGTAATAGATAAAAGCTGCGAATTTCCACATACATAAACGTAATACACGACATATATACTCACAAAACTGATACTTCTAGCTAAGTCCTCGAGCTTCGATCGCGATTGCTAAACTAGACCCCGTCGGGCGCAATAGTACTATACTAGTCATGGTGGGACGTCGCGAGTCCTAGCACATATGTAACTAGCATCACGTATAACTATGCACGTAAGTCATTCGCAAGTGATAAGTAGTTTAAGCATTTGATGTGATTCGATTTGATAGCAACGTATGTTACACCCAAAAGTGCAAAAGCAAAAAGGGTTCAAGTATACTCACAGTCAGTGTTCAGCAAGTAAACATAACTTGGTTGGATTGAAGGGAGCGCGTCCGAGATTAGCCTGATTATAGATTGATAGCGTAAGCGTTGAATAGTTCGAATAATGGTGGCGAATGAACCAAGTGTCGGATGGTAATCCGATCGGATGGCAATCCGACCGGATGGCAATCCGACCGGATGGCCAGTCGACCGGGTGGCAGTCCGTTCAAATGGTCATCCGATCGGATGACCATTCGATTGGATTGTCGCCTTGGTTGGTGATGAGGTGTTTGCGTATGATAGTTTGCCTTTTGAAGTTTTCGTTGTAGCATTTTGAAAACATAGAAGTATCTCTACCCTTCAGATCGGTCGATCGGGTGACGATCCGATTCGTAGGACACGTTAGTGAGGACAAGTTCACAACAGTTTGTCACTCGATCGGATTGCAATCCGATCGGGTGGCAATCCGTCTAGAACCGTCTATGCATTGAATTAGTCCCAACATCACATGGTCGGATGGCTGTTTCGATCGGGTGGCAATCCGTTCGACGTTCAGAACTTGAAAAGTTGAATTTAAAAGTTTAAGTGAGGAGCCAAGTGCAAGCCGATCGGGCAGCTGTCCGATCGGATGGCAATCCGACCGAGTGGTTATCCGATCGGACGGCAATCCGTTCCGACGGCCTTAGATCGTCCTGTCACTTGATTGTTTTGAATGTTTACGGTTTTCTCGAGACGGTATGACATCGTGCTAAACAATAGAACCCCATCAACACCCAGGTGATCCGATCGTGCAGGAATCACCCTAATCTGATCGGTCAGCTGTTCGAGACGATGGTTCGCATTTAACCCGAGATCGGTTGTCTTGTTGATAGAATACAGATCTTGAACCAACACTTCAACAAGAAGGAGTAGAAGATCAGAACAAGCTCCGATTCTATCGGTTTTGAGTGCATTGAGTGTAAAAGGGCTGTAAGAAAGTTAGAAAACCATCTTTCAATCCTTTTAACCATGAGTTTGTGTAGATCTATGCGAAAACGTTGTTTAATCATGTGGAAATTCTTCAGATCTGAGTTGTTCTCGGTGGAATGATGCCAAAATTGGAAGCTCATAAGAACTCCATGATGACATCATCCTGGAACACCTTAAATCCGTTGATTTCACGGTTAAAAGTTAAGATTCAAAGGTGAAATTGATGAAGAAGTGTGTGTAGATCGTAGAAGTACAAGATTTGAGGTAGAAAACTTACAAGAGTCGCGAGAAATCGAGAGGAAATAACCCCAAAGCGTGCTGGTCGAGTGGGAGCTGTCACATCACTGTTCAAGTGATGTGACAAGGGCTACTTATAGGTGAAGAGGATAAAAGGAGAGAAATGCAATGGATCGGATGGCTGTCCGATCGGGTGGCCGTCCGATCGGATGGCTGTCCGATCGGATGGCTGTCCGATCGGATGGCTGTCCGATCGGATGGCCATTCGATCGAAGTGCCATTCGATCAAACGCCTCCGGCGAGCTGAGTTTTGGCGTTCCGTTTTGATTGTCGTTGCGATAGTTTGGTTACACACTCTCATCCATATTTTCATATATTTATTATAATTAGCCACGTTGGGTCGTATATACATATCCATATTTCAAAGTTGCGATACAATAACCGGGTTTCGTTTCGAATAGGCGTTACTTTGCGACGCTTCACGGTCATCGAGGAGGGTAGAATAGGTCCTCACTCAACGTGATCGTGAACGTTAATGCGTGTGATGCGATGTGCGTTTTGAGTAATGAGTTGCACTGTGACACATCACGGCTATCAAGGAGGGTAGAATTGGTCCTCACTTGACATCTTCGTGGTTGTCAGCAGGTGCAATGTGATGTGATAGCGATTAAGTATGCGTAATATGCGGAAATACTGCGATATAGCGATGTATGCGATATAGCTACATTATAATCTGAATCTCTGGTGCTAGGAGTAACGAGTATAGCGATTAGTAACAACGCACGAAAGTGCGGGTTGTTACAGCGAGAGTTTAACAAATTGCAGATCTGACGAAGCAACGGTTCAAAGTATGACAAATAGAGCATGCTCAATAAGGACCTAAACCGAGTGATGATTGTGAACAAGGTTAATGGCAAGGAAAGCCCTTAGGGCAAGCATTACCAGGTGCACGTTTTAAATTTAATCGCACAAGTAGTAATATGCAACAAACACGTAGAGAATGACTGTTGCATATGTAGGATAAGACTTGGAAAACCTGAATATGATATCTATTCAGGATGAAGCTTCCAAGAGCAAATAAGTAGAAATAAGTGTTATTCACGATGATGAATAACAAAGCAATAACAAGATTAGTCTATATGAAAACTTGGACGGGGGTAATTGTCCAAGTGCATAATTCTCAATATAATACTATTGAGAAAAGTAGTGATCACATTAACGAATATGATTATATAAGAGTCCGATAAAAAGGAAAACATTTTACATGTTCAAGAATGAAACGAGTAAAACTAATGATTGTTAAATAACAATTAAATTAAGTTTTACCAATGGAAACCATGAATATGGGAATTATTAGAGGAGTTACTTACATGGGGCGTGGTGCGAAAATTATAAAAAGGTCATGTGTACCATGTGTTGGTCGCTTACTCTGGCCAAGTAAGTAGTGAACACATGATACCGTGAACTTCTTATGATGGACACACTTCCGTCCGATGTAGTAAGGACGGGGTGAATGGGGCAAATTAAAAAGGTACCCAAAACAGATCAAATAAGTAAGATATTTGATAATAAATGAAAACGCAAGCCGGGTAACGGAAGCATATTACATTAGAATAACGAGCCCGAGGGAAGGGACAAGAATCAAGGTAAATGAAAATACAAACCGACTAATAAGGATGCTAAGGCGTAGGGAAAAAAGTTTGGCTGTCATAAGTGATGAAATTCACACAGATAAGTCAAACGGAATGAATAAAGAATGAAGTTTGACATTCATAAGTGAGGAAAATTCACACGAACAAGTCAAACGAGTTAAATAAAGAATAACGCTTGCTAATATAAGTAAGCGCGAACCAAATAAATAAAAGCGCGAAATATTAATAAACCTATGCTGGGGGTTATGGGCGCTAAAAGCATTAAGGTAAAAGAACCCGGGTAATGGGTTGTAAAGAAGTATAAGTATGAACCGAGAAACGGTAAGGGTAGAACAAACTGATGTGTGAAAGACGTAAGGAGTCATAAAGTCGGAAGATTAGTCCGAAAGTAAACAAATTTAGCCTCAGACTATGGTCAAGGATTCTAAATATAAAAAGGGGTGCCTTGACGCCATATATATACATATATGTACATTTGAATTAAGACACGAATAAAAGATGATCTACGGGATCATCATAACCTACTAGATTAAAAGTAGTGTTAAGGTCAATGAGACCAAGAAGACCCTTGGGTCCTAAATAGGAAGAAACGAACTGTTGAGGCCTCACCTTAAAAATGTGAAAATCTAAAGAAATAACCTATGAGGCTAAGTGAAAGAACCTACGGGTCAATAGCGTAAAGTGAGGGAACTGGTAACGATTCCCCATGTAAAACGAGAATGGAAAAGAATAAATTATTGGTTGTCAATTTCCTTGATGTGAGTAACTGACATAAGTTAAGGAGAAAGACGTTAAACTAAAATTTAGTTTTAGTAATAAACAACGTTTTAACAAATATGAATATTATGAGACGAATTTGGAAATGATTAATATTAAAGTATATGGGTCTTAACACCGATAGGTGCAAGGCGATACATTCGAAAAGAAGAAGTATGACAAAAAAAATTGAGATAAACTTAAACATGACTTGACGCATTCACGGTCAAGAAAAGTAATATAGAATGTGATCATGTTGTAACGTGAGTTACATGATAGGAGATCATAAACTCATATAAGCCTCGGGAAGGCAAAGTGAATATACCCGAGCGATGGGGTATAAGGTAACCGGTGGCTAACAAGTCTAACCGTAAAAAAATCAGTATAGATAACGGATACAAGCTGAAAGTAACGGTCCACGAGGCCTTACACATGAAAGACGTACGCGTCAATATAAATGAAAACTTTTGACCAAAAGAAACGGGTGCTTTGAAAATGAAACTTGGTTTGTTTGATTAAACCAATGAACTACGTAAATAAGGTTTCGGGGACGAAACCTCTTTAAGGGGGGGGGGGGGGGTAGACTTGTAACACCCCAAAAACGAGTTTGTAAATTATACTAAATTAATCAAAAATAGACGGGTAAAATGTCGTTGGTGGTAAAAGTAGACCCGGTGAATATTAGGATTTAAATAAATAAACCTAATATTAAAAAAAAAACGAATAAAAACTTTTGAGGAAATAAGGATTATAAGAGGCCCGAGTTAACGGGACTTAAAATAAAACAGGTAGTATCTACCCGAACTCGCTAAGTAAACTAGGAATGTTTAACCTAGTTAAAAAGGGGTAAATATTATTGAAAATAAGTAGGTTGTGGCCTACTTAATAACTAACCAAACAAGAGGGACTAAAAGTGGGCAACTAGAGAAGTGTTTTAATTAAAATTATATAAAAAATAATAATATCAAAACACACACATGTGTGTGTGCGTAAGATCGACCAGGAGAAGCTCCATGGGAGCTCTAACCCTAATTTCAACAAAATCAGCAAATTGAAGCTCGATTCAAGCCCTAAATCAATGCATGAACACATAAAAATGATCACCTAAGTATGGGGATCACAAGGTATGTTAAATCTAGTTATTTGGTGATACTTTGAAAATTTGATTAACATTCTTGAACGAAATTCTTGTATGAATTATGAATGTTATAGTGAAATTGAGATGTATATGAGTCTAGGAACGAACCCTAGATGTAAACTTGTTGATTTAGCGCTATAAATTAGTGTTTCGGTTAACTAAGTATGTAGGTGCTAAGTGGGTTTTATAAAAAATATGATGAACACTTGAATTAATGTGTTAAATTGATGAATATTGATGTGATGATACAAGTTCTAGATGTAGTTCATAAACATTAGACATAGAGATTTGATTTTTGATGTTAGAACTTGGTTAAAAAGATTAGCCATGAGTTAAATAGAAGAGGTAAAAATTATGTCCACAAGGTGTTTGTTAAAACGCCTAAATGAATGTTCATATGTTGAAACTATGAATGAAACGCGTAATTGCCTAATTTGATTAATTACGTGTGATATGGGGTAATATGAATTCTAATTATGATGTCTATTTAGCTTATTTGCACATATCATATAATTAAAGGTAGTTAACTAGTAGAAAGTTAAACTAACCAATGACGAAGTCAAATAGTGGTTTCGACATAGAAAATACGTAAGGTGGAATAGTCGTAATTGTTAATGACTAATCTAACCACCTTGTGAATGATGATGATATTGTTATGTGTGAATCCATGAGATGTTGTGGTCATTTTATATGATGGGTTACCTAACAAATCTTATGGATATTTTGATATAGTTTGACTCTGAACAAGCTAGGTGGGAGCTTGGGAATGAACGGCTCAAACGGATCATGGATGCGAAGAATGTTTGCGCGGATGCGAGGTAAGTAAAGCTTACACCTTCTAGAATAGAATACTTATTTGTATAATGGATATCATTGTGAATAATAAAATGGACATGGTTTTCGCGGACAGTTTGTCAATAAAATAGTTATTGATAGCAAACAGGTCTGTTATTTGCAAAACTGTTTCGGGGTCTTAAACACTTAGTTTTGACTCCATATGTGGTCAGAAGTTGTATAACAACAAAAATGATGATTGGTAATTTTTATAGATTTTTCGGAAGTTGTTTAACGTGGTTTTTGCGGACGTTTTGTCAACAAAATAGTTGTTGACAGCAAGCATGTACGTACTTGCAGAAATTGTTTCGAGGCTTTAAACACTTAGTTTTAACTCAATATTTAGTCAGAAGTGGTATAAAAATATAAATGATGATTGGTAATTTTTATAAATTATTCGGAAGTTGTTTAACGTGGTTTTCGTGGACGTTTTGTCAACAAAATAGTTGATGACAGCAAGCAGGTCCGTACTTGCAGAAATTGTTTCGAGGCCTTAAACACTTAGTTATGACTCAATATTTGGTCAGAAGTGGTATAACAACATAAATGATAATTGGTAATTTTTATAGATTTTTCGGAAGTTGTTTACGTGGTTTTCGTGGACGTTTTGTCTACAAACTAGTTGTTGACAGCAAGCAGGTCCGTACTTGCAGAAATTGTTTCGAGGTCTTAAACACATAGTTTTGACTCAATATTTGGTCAGAAGTGGTATAACAATATAAATGATGATTGGTAATTTTTATAGATTTTTCGGAAATTGTTTAACGTGGTTTTCGCGGACGTTTTGTCAACAAAATAGTTGTTGACAGCAAGCAGGTCCGTACTTGCAGAAATTGTTTCGGGGTCTTAAACACTTAGTTTTGACTCAATACTTGGTCAGAAGTTGTATAACAATATAAATGATGATTAGTAATATTATGTATTGTTAAGTGTTATAAATACAGGCAAGCGGAAAGTATGAGCATGTTTTGCCAAGGTTGGCGAAAGGTAATGCAATGTATTAAAAACGAGTCAATGTTGACCCGTGTCAGGTACGCACAAGGAATTATACTCTCATGAAGGGTACATGTACCAACCATAATATGGATTATGGTTGGAGGAAATAAGAGTTTTTTTATAAGAGTTGATAGAATTATAGTTTTGACATAAATGCCCATAACGGGTCAAACGTGTATATAACTTAAGAATTGGTAAAAGAACCATGAAAACTAATAAGATATGATCCAGGTAATGGATCGTATTAGTAAACATTAAAGAGTTACTAAAAATGGTTGTGCATATAGGGATATGGTACAAAACCCATAACGGGTCAAATAATTCGGTTTAGGAACCGGAAATTTGAATTCGAAGGAAACAAGAATTTTGAATAATGGATGAATGAATTTGATGGAAATATGTTTATAACTTGTTGTGAAACTGTCAAAACTAACTTTATGTTGGTTTGATTTTAGGTATGTATTATATGATGTCGGATGACGATCAAGCTCAGCGAAGAACCGATCACGATGCAGTTACAAGCTTACGCAAATAGTTTCGTCGTTACTTTTTAACGGAGAATTTTTACCAAACATGATGTAACGTTTTAAAATTTAGAAAAGTTTTAATTAACCTGTATTTTCATTGTATATGTAATTATAATTACATGTTTATTATCGTAAACTATACGAAAATCATAAATAATAGCAAGGGTCTTACATATATCCATCCTTTAGTCACGGTTTTAAAGGAAAATGCCACACCACTTTAGCCGGGACATTTGAATAATGTTCATCATGTTTACCCTTACCTCCTTGTTTATCATTCAGTGGTTCCCACTTAGATGTGTTGCAAATGTGGCCCACCTCAACATGTCCATACTCTCTCCAATATATCATACAATCATTTTTGGCATGCACAAGCCCTAAATCTCTTATAACTCTTTTAGCTTGCGTAAAACTAGCCAGAGGGTTTTCCAAGTTTCGCCTCTGGAATCATCTCTTGTAAAAGTAGTAAGAGATCATCAAATGCCACGTTACTAAGCTTGTGAAGCCTCTTGTAGAGACAAAGCCTAATGATGAAAGATAGCTTTGGTTACCTTTTACACCCAAGGTATAACTCTTGACTTCCATCTTCAACTAACTTATAGAACTTTTTGCATCTTTATTTAAGCCTTCTCGTACAGTACTTGTCTTCTGAGCAGTATATCTAAACCTATCATGCAATAATTCATAAAAATTCTTATGCATACTAGCTTCATTGGTGTCGGTGACGGTTTCAGTTCTTCTATGTGAAGGGCTTTCTCCATGGAAAACCCAAGCTTAGTAGTTTTCTACAAGTCCATATCCTTTTAAATGATCAAATACTTCATCTCTTCGATACCAATGATGGTTCATACACCTTTTACAAGGACAACAAATTTGACTACTTCCTTCTGCCTTAGCAAACAAAGAATTTAGGAAGTCAACAACGACATCTTCAAACTTGGGTAACTGCCTAGGTTTATACATCCAATCTCGAGCAGCCCCCGTTTTTGTTGTATCCGGAAGTTAATAGGAAATTTAAATAAATAACATGGTTTTTATTCACATATAGGAAAGTACATGTATTCAGAGGCGGTGGGATAACAGTTGAAAAAATATATTTATCTCAAAACAAAGTAGCTTCCAATAGACACACAGTATATATTTTTTGAACATCAATGATTCTTCTTCTTTTTTTTTTTTTTTTGCACAATAATGTCAAAATACACTATAATAGATGACTTAATATCATCTCAAGGGAGGTTAATATAACTATGTATATCATTGTATTATTTTTATGGTTTGGTCACTTTGGCCATTTCAGTCCATTTTTCAAAAATGCGCCATTTTCCTCCCCGACGTTCTGGAAAGGTGCCATTTCAGTCCAAAAATCATAACCCAGTTAAGTCAGTTTGTAAATAAGGACTGATTGTGTAAATTTGTAACATAAAGGACCATTTAATTAAAATGTATAAATATTAATATAATTATAAAATATATAATATATATATATATATAATGTATACACACCACCGCCGCCGGAACCGGAGCTCCGGTGGTCACCACCGCCGCCGCCGGAACCACCACCATCAACGTCATCATCGTCATCTCTCTCCCGCCACCACTCTCTCTCTACTCTCTCTCTCGTCGTTATCTCTCTCTCTCCGCAACACAAATGCAGCATTTGTTTGAAGATATTTTCAAGTGGACAAGCACTTGGTGGGCACAAAAGGTGTCACCTTGAGAAAGAAGATGGTGGTGTTGTACCAACAGCAACAGCAACTGCAACGACATCAGTACTTTCGCAACCATTTAGGTTCGATTTGAACTTCCCTGCATCTCTACAAGATGATTCCACATGTTCAAGTTCAGATTTGGATTTAAGATTACGCCTGTGAACTATATATAGTCATGTATAACTATAACATTACATAAATGTATGTATCATCAATCATGTATGATGTATGTCTGCTCCTTTCTATATATATATATATACCATAACTTGTACTAATTAACTTGTATCTTTTCCATCTTCATACATTTGTGTAATTCCTCAAGTATTTCCTTTAGTAAAAACCGATATTTATCTCCTGCGATGAACTTACAGCACGCGTTATTAACATGAACCATACTGTAACCAGCCATCACCTTAACCTGTTTATCTTTAACCATGGCCCTAAATCTTGCAGCAGCGTCCCACGAACCACGTGCAGAATACACGTTTGATGCAACCATGTAACCACTTGAGTTGTTCGGTTCAAATTCGAGAACATGTTTAATCGCTTTTTCCTAAATATTTTCATTACCGTTGTAGCTCGTTCTGCAACCGCTTAACAACGCCCCCCAAGCACTCGCATCGACGTTTTTTCCTTTGGCCAGTTGGTCGATCAGTTCCATTGCAAGATCGAGTTTCCCACCCCGGCTTAATAAATCTATTAAACAAGAGTAGTGTTCTAGGCTAGGTTTGACTTCTTGACTTTTGATAAACTTTTGGAAAAATGATAGCCCCTCGTTTATCAAACCTCCATGGCTACATGCGGCGGCAGAGAGAACCAGCGACGGTGGGGGTGCCGTTTTTCCGGTGAGTTGCAGGCGGCGGCAATGGTGATGAAGGTCTGATGATGATGATGAAGATCGCGATGATGATGATGAAGGTCGATGATGATCGATGATGATGATAACAGATGATGACGATGATGACGTTGATGGTGGTGGTTCCGGGGGCGGCGGTGGTGACCACCGGAGCTCCGGTTCCGGCGGCGGTGGTGTGTATACATTATATATATATATTATATTTTATAATTATATTAATATTTATACATTTTACTTAAATGGTCCTTTATGTTACAAATTTACACAATCAGTCCTTATTTACAAACTGACTTAATTGGGTTATGATTTTTGGACTGAAATGGCACCTTTCCAGAACGTCGGGGAGGAAAATGGCGCATTTTTGAAAAATGAACTGAAATGGCCAAAGTGACCAAACCACAGGGACGAAAATGACAGTTAACTCTTCTTCTACATGTTACCAACTAATATACATATGCATTATAAACAAAATGGCAGTTAACTCTTCTTCTACATGTTACCAACTAATATACATATGCATTATAAACAAAATAATTAATATAATCCCAATAACTTTGATCACCATGAGATGTATGAACACGTCACTGTTTTAAGACATCTGAATAAACTTTTGGCTACAAATGTAGTTTAGTGGTAAACCATTATTTAAAAGTTTGACTATAAAAATCAAAATATTACTATTATATTCTTTTGTATGAAAATATTTACAACTACCACACATATGTGTATTGTGAGGAAACTGGTTGTTTGTCCATAAAAGTCAAAATGTAACTAAGCAAATATTTGAATAAAACTTAAACATTAATATAACCTTATAAATAATACCGAAACTACCCTCGATTTGGTTAACTTGGAAATATTATTTTTGTAAATTAATAGGTCGGGTTGGATTAACCTGAAAACATTTTTTTTGTACCTTAACAGTGGTTCACTTTTAAATGAAAGAAGATTTTGTATGACTCATCACATATCTACTATTATAACATCTACAAGACGAATACAATAACCAAATTCATATGCAATACAATACGATGCGAACATTGACAAAATGATATTTCGTTCGTTGTAGAAGGCGAAGACAAACTCCATGTACTCACCACAAAAATAATGTTTCCAGGTTAACTCAAGCCGATCCCCTTAACCCTAAGATCTCAAATTCAACAGACAAAAAAACAAAGTGCCTGATTGATTGCTTAATTACACTAAATCGCCCAATTACAAACCCTATTACAAACCCTAACTATACAAAACTAAAAGAATTTGATCTCTTCCTTTTCTAAAAAGCAATAAGAACTCACAAATTGAAGATGCAAGAACTGAACAAAGAATCCTAATAAAACACAAAATGTAGGAGCGTTATAAGTGTTATCCATTGGAACGACATATGACTTTTTTTCGAAACTGGAAGTCAACTCGCCACCAGTTTTAAAATCTAAACCAATATCTCCAGGTACGTAATCTTTCTCCATGGATGGCTGTCACCACTGCTACCATAATCGTCATCCTCCTCCCCCTCCTCCACTTATCACAACAGACTGTTGTGAAAACATAAAATCTTAATCTCCATCCGAATTAAATAAAGATACATAATGTATTGACAAAAATATTAATAACCATCCGAATTAAATCAAGATTGTTGTGACAACATAAAATCTTAATCACTATGCAGATAGATGTGATCTTGCTGAACTTTTCTGATGATTGTTTAAAGTAAGATAATGAATAGTGGAATAATGAAAAAGAAAACACCTATAATTATATCATACACAAATAGTTCTAGTGGACGAAGCAAAGAGACCGTTGTGTATCTGAATCAGGTTCTCAAACAAACCGTGAAATCGAACAGTTTCCTCGTAGATTCCGTCCGGTTTAAAAGCCGGTTCAGACGCGTACCAAAAGAATGCATACACAAATAGTTCTAGTGGACGAAGCAAAGAGACCGTTGTGTATCTGAATCAGGTTCTCAAACAAACCGTGAAATCGAACAGTTTCCTCGTAGATTCCGTCCGGTTTAAAAGCCGGTTCAGACGCGTGATGGTATATGGTGGTCACGGAACTACCGGGCGTCGGTAGATGCCGGTGACGGAACTATCACGCGTCGGTAGATACTATCAAGAGTGCACCCGGAATCGACAATATGAGAGTTCCGTGCTATTTGCACGGTAACATCTGACAATGTCGGAGTTCCGGGTGACTTGGCAATTGATGTTGGATGATGCATCCCCCACCGCCAAGCACCTCACCCTAGACCGACGTCCCGGCGCATGAATCTGAAATATGAACGCAGTGCACTTTTCCATAAGAATTACGTTTCCACCACCGTCAAAACACCGACTTTCGATATCCTGTTAAAAAAACATAGAATTATAGTGTTAGACTCGATATTAGAAATTATATTGTAAAATATAATAAACAAACAACACCACCACCACCACCACCCCCAACACCACCACAGCCGACCACCCACCACCACCATAGCCGACCACCCACTACCACCACAGCCGAACACCACCAGCAGTCGGACACCCACCCACAACCTAACCACCACCAAAACCACCATCCCAACTACCACAACACACCACCACCACCACAACCTACCATCCTCAACCACCTCAACAACCACCACAGCCAACCACCCACAACACAACACCACCTCACCACCGTCAACCACCACAACCCACCACCTCAACCACCATAACCCACCACCTCACCACCGTCAACCTTAACAAACCAACAACACAGCCCACCACCCACAAACACCACAGGCTAACACCCACAACACAACACAACACAACACAACACTACCACAGCCACCACCGTCAACCACCACAACCCACCACCTCAACCACCACAGCCCACCACCTCACTACCGTCAATCTTAACAAACCAACACCACAGCCCACAGCCCACCACCCACAAACACCACAGCCTACCACCGACTACACAACACCACCACCACCGTCAACCACCACCTAACCACCCACAAACACCACAGCCCACCACCCACAAAACAAAACAACACAACCACAACCACAACCGTCAACCACAAAAACCCACCACCCCAACACCAATATACCCGACCAAAATAAACCACAAAAATCAGAGAAAAAACGAAAATTAAACATAAAAATACAGAATACGAACTAACCTTAAATACTCCGAGCGTATGAAGCAATACGAGAGCGATAACAATACGAGAGACAAAGAATCCGTGCGTGTGTGTGTACTTCCGGATCTTCATCGTGTGGTCCAACGTTGTTCTGGTGTGGTCCAAGACCTTTTTGGGGATCTAGTTGGGTGAATATCCGTCAAAGAGCTGGCTCCTCGGTAAATAAGTCAAACAAAACGCGTAAGTATGTAGTTTTTCTGAAAAGGTGTCAGTGTATACGACCGTATAGGTCAATGTGAGGCATATACACCACCTAACTTTTTGTTATACGGACCTCATAGCACTATGTGAGGCATATGTATTTATTTTTTCTGAAAAAGTGGTTAGATTTTGTACTTTATACGCATCTCATTGTGCTATGAGTGGCGTATTGAGTCTTTTTTTTTTTCTAAACAAATACTATTACGTATGAGAAAGTGTAATCCATATCCATCTTTACATTCACCATGGTTATTTGTAGATGTGGAAGGCAAGCTGGGATAAAAACATCTTGGACGGATATTAATCCCGGGCGTCAATTTTACACCTGCTCTCAATTGGTATGTACTTTAAGCACTACTACCTCCGTCCCATTAAAATTGTCATATTTTGAATTTTCAAAGTCTTTATTTATAAACTTTGACCTTAAATAATTTTGTTTGTGTTAGATAATACTTGATGAAAGTTATATGATTTGAGTGTGTTTTACAAGTGTTTTTATCGGGTTAATTTTCATCAAGTTTTATATAACACAAAAAATCGATAATTAAAGTCAAAGTTTATAAATAAATACTTTGAAAATTCAAAATATGACACTTTTAATGGGACGTATTTTTTACACTTAGAAACACTAATTCACCATTGGTTTCAGCGTTCTCGGTGCAAATTCTTTGCGTGGATCGACCCTCCCATGTGTCCTCGGGCAGTTTAAGTCATCCGAGGTTTGCTGGATACGAAAGCAGTACTTGAAGACGAAGTCAAGCATTTGAAAGAGGAGGTTCGAATGTATAAAGAGCAAGTAGCAGAAATGGAAAATAAAAATTCAAGGGTCGTTCGTAAGAGGGACACCTGTTTGATAATCTGTTGGATTTTGTTTTTTTTGTCCGTATTTGTATTTGTCGTTAGCCGTATTTAAGTTTATGCAACTTATGTAAACGAATGTAATGACTCTCGTATTTTGGTGATTTAGCGGAATGTTATGTCTTGAGAGTTTATGCAACTTATAATAATAAAACATATGCACATTAAAAAAAAAACGATGTTATATCTAGTCCCGGCAAACGGGTGGGGCCGGGGGTCGGGTAGGGTTTTTGACCCATGACGATATTTTATGAAATGAATTTTGTGTATTATAAAATGTCAAATTTTTTATTTATCAATTATTATTATGTCTTTAATTATTTTTCACTTGTCATTTATTAACCATAACGCAATAAATACACGCAACATCGTTTTATATTAATACACAAAACATGTCATTTTAATACAAAATGTAACGACTAAACCCTGAACCCTAATCCCTAAATCGCTAACTGTTACATATTATTAAATTCTTGCAAACTGTATCGGTTATTCAGATCTCTATTCGGTCACCATATTGTTGCTATCAAGTTTAAGGATGCGTTCCACGGTAAACGTGCTTTCCGCTTCCCCGTTACCACATGAAGAACCTCCGACCTGATCTGGCGCTCCCTCGTTGCAGAAGAATTCTCAGTAACCGGTTCCACAGCATGAAGAACCAATCCATACTGAAGGAGTTCTCCCTCGAGGTTGCTGACGCAGAAGCATTGTAGTTGGTGGAGGTTCCAGGACATTCCAGTTAACCCTCATAGTCACCGGTAAATATCTACTTCCACCGTCACAGATTGTGAGTGCAGAAGCATTGCCGTTGGTGGACGTTCCGGTGCATGAATCTGGAATACGAACGCTGTTAAGCGTTTGAATCTGAAATACGAACGCAGTGTACTTCTCCATAAGGATTACGCTACCACCACCGTCAAAACACCGACTTTCGATATCCTGTTACTAAAACATACAATTATAGCATTAGACCCGACATCCGAAAATATATTGTTAAAAATAATAAATATAAGAATAAAATTAACATATGCACATTTAAAAAAAACAATGATATAAGTCTAGACCCGACAAACGTGTCGGGCCGGGAGTCGGGTAGGGTTACGCTACCACCACCACCACCACCACCACCACCACAGCCGTCAATCTCCACCACCACCACCACAACCACCACCACAACCGTCAATCACCACCACCACAGCCGTCAATCACCACCACACCAACCACCACCACAGCCATAACCACTACCACCACCAACACCACAACCACCACCACCAACACCACCACCACCACCACAGCCGTCAATCACCACCACCACCACCACCACAACAACCACAACCACCACCACAACCGTCAATCACCACCACCACCACAACCACCACCACCACCACAACCGTCAATCACCACCGCCGTCATTCCCCACCACAGTCAATCCCCCACCTTCGTTAATCCCCACCGCCACCAATCCCCCACCGCCGTCAATCCCCCACCACCGTCAAACCCAACACCACCACAAACGGCGGAAATAAAACCAAAAAATAAAAAAAGGTTGAAGATCAAGCAATAAAATTTGGAATACAAACTAACCTTCATCGTGTGGTCCAGAGTTTGTCTTGTGAAAATCGTGTGGTCCAGAGCGTTTGTGTGTGTGTTCTTGGTGTTTTAGTGTGTGAGTTTTCAAATTTTAGATCTAGTTTACCCCTTTATTGAAGTTGGGAAAGTGTTTGTGTTCAATGAGAGCCGTATGGTTCAATGAGCACCTTATAGGATATACTATAACCAATTTATCAGCTCCTGTACAGGAGGATAAACTGGTTAAGGCTTGTGTGTTCTATGCGAGATGTGCGAGTTCGAAACCCTGGGGAGGCCGGTCTGATACAGAAGGACCCCTCTTTTTTTTATTTGTGTAATTCTAGTTTTTCAAATCTAAGTGTATAAAGGATATACTATAACTAGTTTATCAGCTCCTGTACAGGAGGATAAACTGGTTAAGGCTTGTGTCTTCTATGCGAGATGTGCGAGTTCGAAACCCTGGGGAGGCCGGTCCGATACAGAAGGACCCCTCCTTTTTTTATTTGTGTAATTCTACTTTTTCAAATGCAAGTGTATAAAGGATATACTATAACTAGTTTATCAGCTCCTGTACAGGAGGATAAACTGGTTAAGGCTTGTGTGTTCTATGCGAGATGTGCGAGTTCGAAACCCTGGGGAGGCCGGTCCGATACAGAAGGACCCCTCCCTTTTTTATTTGTGTAATTCTAAATTTCAAATCCAGTCCCTGAGGTTTGTTTTGCACAAGAACAGTCCATGCTCAGTTATTAAAAACTAACTGTAATTCTAATTTTCAAATCCAGTCCCTGAAATTCTTATAACCGTTTATACCCCTTCTGCACATGCTTAGCATTTTTAAAAAAGACCAATATACCCCTTCATTATAAGAATCCCAATACCTATTTGTTCGTACAACCACATTAAACCCAAAATACAACATAGATGCTGATAAAATATTAAACATGTTACCATCCATACATGCTGATAAAAGATTAAACGTTTATACAAAAATAACCGGGCATACAACTAAACATAAATAACAAAAGACGAATAAATGTTTGTTCGTACAACCACATTAAACCCAAAATACAACCAAACGAAACAGATAAATACTACTCCTAAGCCATTTCCTCGTCACTGTCATCAGAACCACTATCATAACATGTCAAATGCATATGCGTGTCAGACGGGCCTGCCTACGAGCTGGACGGGCCTGCCTGCGTGCCGGAAGGGCCTGCCTATGTGCCGGACGGGCCGGCTTCCGAGCCGGACCCCGAATACACTCGTGGTTGTGGCGGGTCTCGAACCGGCAACCCCGCCTCGGTACGCCTATCAGCCTCGCTAGCCATCATCCACTCCATCGTATCCTCCATCCGGTCCATCCGCCGATCCTGCAGCGCCAACCTCTCTATCACAGCCGTCTGACCCGCCACAAGCTTCTCAAGGAGACGCTGAGTGGACTGAGGCAACCTCACCGCATAATAGACGCGCCGAGGATGCTGTGGCGGCTCCTGCGGATACCCCTGCTCAACCTCAGGCTCGACGTCACCCTCTCCAATAGGCTCATCAACAACATGAGGCATATCCACCTCCGCAGCCTCCAGCAGATGTTGATGTACTAACGGCTGGGCTACGAAAATCTGATCGTTCAAACCGATAACCAATGCCCGGAAAGTTCACCGCCAAGTTCATCCCTCTCATCGTCCTAATACCCAAATACTCGAAAGGGGCAGGCGGTGGCAACTCACCGATGAATGGAAAATACCGACCGCAATGCTGGGAAATACGCGTGATGAACGCCCCTCCGTGCAATCCGCCACGCTTCTGACGTCGGGAAAATGAGGCGAAATACTCCGCCAGGAAGCGATGGAGGGTGCACGGCGTCCCCGCGAATAAACAGTAAAGATAGAACAGGTCGGCTTTCGTGACCCACTCGTTGCTTTTGCCACGCCTAGATATCGACGTGGCAATGCAACGGTGTATGTAGCGAACGAGTGGGTCAGGAATCAACGAGACACGGGCCTTATGACCGAAGGGTACATCACAGGGGGTGGGCCACCAAGCAAGCAACTGATCATCAGGCATAGATGTGATCGCGGTGGTATAAATATCCTGAACCAACTCCTCATCAGTGTAGAATCCGGTGGCCAAAGTAAACTGACGCAGCAACATATTTTGTCGCTCCCCGAATAAACAGAAAGTTACCACAACAGGGGGTGGTTCCACCATCGGATCGTCCATATCTGAGTTAGGCTGCTCAGCAGGCCGTGGTCGATAGATAAACGTGGAGAGGAACTCCACCATCATAGGCCTATAAGAAGGCCCAGCCGCATAAAAAAACATACGATCCCACGGGTTATTTTCCCCGATTATACCCCAGGCCCTCTGCTCCTCGCCACACTCCCGTAACGCGTCCCAACACAACGCACATAATTAAGAGATTATCTTAGTTATTGTAGTAGGCCCCTCTTTTGAAGGTGACGTTACCCTCACCCCAGTAGTTTGAGTCAGCAGGGATACAATCCTAAAGGGGTGGATTATTGGAAGATAATGAATTAAGTTATTAATGCAGTATTGTGGTAGGCCCCGCTTTTGGCGGTGACGTTACCCTCGACTAAGTAGTCTGAGTCAGCAGGGATACAGTCCTAAATAGCCGGGTTATAGTATTAATAGTAGTTAACTTATGAGGGGATCAAAGAGTTTGGACCCCCGCCATCCAATACCGTGAAGTATTGAAGGAGGTCCTACTAAATTTGACCCAGGTCCATTGCAGGACCTCTAAACGCTGAACAATGGCAAGACCTTTACCAAACCGTTCCCTTAACCCCCTACCAGGTAGCCAACATACCTCCATATAGACCGTGGAGATATGAATGGTGAAAATCCTTTATTTTATATAGACAGTAAAATAATGCCAAGACACCACGGACAAACGATAAGGAAAGATCACCTTCAACATAAGTAACTAGTTATTAAAGTCATTAATACAAAACCAAATAAAAAGTGCAAAAGATTAGAAATAAAAAGTATTATACTAGACACTTTGTCTTCACCAAGTGATGTAAGAGACTTAGGCAAACATGGCCTTGATTGTCAAGAACTCTTACGATCAATCTTGGATCCCGAGACGACTCACACACTCTATGATGGACAATGGATGATGGTGGTGGATGATGGTGTTGTGATGGTGGTGGGTGGTGGATGAAGTGTGAGAGAGGTGGTGTGCCAAGGGATGAGTTGCAATGAAACCAAGCACTCCTATTTATAGGCTGAACAGAAGCCTGGGCACGGCCCCATGTTCGCTGGGCACGGCCCCGTGCCCGTCTGACACTCTCTCTCTTCATTAATTGTAATTCGCAATTACAATTAATGCGCCTGCAGTACTTTCGGCACGCCCCCGTGTCCGCTGAGCACGGCCCGTGGTGGGCAATAGAAGCTTCTATAGGTTTGTCTTTTCTGCTGCTTCTTGGGCACGGCCCCGTGCTGGCTGAGCACGGGGCGTGTTCAGCCTTCTGTTTTCTCTATTTTGCTTTGGAAGGTGCCGTTGAGGGTTCGGGCATTCCACTAATGTTCCTTTTCTTGTATTTATGTTGGATTTAGCTGTCTTTTTGCTTCTTTTGCGTTTTTGAGCTCATTTAATCCTGAAAATACAAAAGGAAGACAAAAACACTCTTTTTCCAATATTAGTACTAAAAAAGGGTTAGTTTTATGCCTCATTTGATGTAATTTATATGTTGCATTTTACACACATCAAATACCCCCACACTTGAACTTTTGCTTGTCCTCAAGCAAAACTCTTTAACATTTGGCTTACACTCCCAAATGGAATAGGTAGAAGAGAAGGTTTTTGGGCTTGTCATAGAGTGTCGGGATTTCCAAGATCTTTTTGGGTTTTATTTTTATTTATTTACACTCCTATTCGTAATGATTTATTTAGAACTGTTCATAAAAGAAATTACTTATTTGGGCATAACATGCCTTTTTAAAATTTTATTTATATACAAGTTCACATACCTCACGGGGAAATCACTCACACTCGGCCGAAAGTGTATTTTTAGTGAATCACTCGAGAGCGGCATGGAACTTATTCCTACCATAGGCTTGCCAAGAAATCAATCCTCCTCCTTTTTAACTTTTATACCTTTGTAGATATCAAGAGGACTTTGTGGGTTAAGGGTTGGCTAGGGTTAAAGGTAGGTGGTTGGGTTAGTGGTTAGTAGAAAAAGGGCTAAAAAGCGTAACAAGTGTCGGTTTTCGTATTTTTGCAACTTTTTTTTTTTTTTTTGATGAAGCTTTTATTCAAACAAAGTTATTTTTGATTACTTTGTTTGTTTATTTTCTTTTTGCTTCATTTTTTTTTTTTTTTTTTACGAAGAACCGAACTTGTTACTAAAATAAAGGGTTAAAAATGAAAAAGGTTTTGGTGGGTGAAAGGGTTTTTGTTTTGGGTGATGAAACGAAAAGGTTTAGGCTCAAAGGGGCTAACTAGGGGGATTTTTTGGGTAGGTGGTAAAAGAAAAAGAAAAATAATGGTGTAGAAATGAAAAATGTTAGTCCTAATGCCTCTATCATTTACTTACTCGGGTTTAAGTTGATAAGGACCGGGAATGTATTGTCATGGCAAGTTCTAGAGTCGTAAGAACCAAGCGGCTATTCACACAAGAAACGAAAAATGAGCATTTAGTCAAATGATATGAAATTGTGTGCTCAATAAAGGCTCAAAACTCACTTTTGTGGGAATGGGTTTTTATGTGATCAAGTATATATAATCAAATTTTAAATAAGTTTGTCAATTCTTTTCATAATTTTCTTATGTTGGTTCTTTTTATCACTACGCTATCGGTTGTAAATTTGTAAAAATATAACCTTTTTGAGAGCTTGAATTTCCCGAGTTAAACCTAGACAAGTAAAAAAATGAAATTTTTTTGAAAAAATTTGGGGTGATTAGCGGTTCCAATAGAGTTTTGTGTAAGGCTTGTATTTAGGACTTGCAAAATTCAAGGTTTTAGCATCCCCCCCACACTTAAATTACACATTGTCCTCAATGTGTCCCAAAAATAAATTTTTAGGTTGATTAGATGTGTAAAATAGTGTTTAAAAGCAAAAATTTGTGTTACTGGGCACTGAACACGGCCCCGTGTTATCCGGGCACGGCCCCGTGTTCAAGTGCCAGTAACAAAATTGAAATAAGAGGAACAGGAGTCTGGACACGGGGGCGTGTTGGGTGAACACGGCCCGTGTCCAGTTACCTGTACTGGGCGTTTTCTGCAGGTGGTCCGACACGGGGCCGTGTTGGTTGGGCACGGCCCGTGTTGAACCTTCTGAAAGGGAGAAAATTGTCGGGTTGCCTCGTTCTTGTGCATGGGATCATTTTTCTCGTTCCCCTTTTCATCCTTTACCACCATGAGTGTGTTTTATTCATTACAAACCATCCAAACATTAAAACCATCATTTCATTTCATCATAGAGAGAACTTACATACTCCTAAATTAAACTAAAATTAAAACTTAACTAGATAGGTCAGCGAGTACACGAGGTTATCATAAGGAGTTCTACCAATATAGGAAAATTTCGAGAATGATTTCCCGATAGAGTAGGACTTTTAGCCGAACGAGTTCCTTCCTAAACTTTGTTTAAAGCCATTCTTCGATCTCCCTAGGGAGGAAGAATGCGGCTTCGTTTTCTTCTGCTGTTGGTGGTTGAGGGGGAACACTCACCGGGACTCCTTGCACCACTCTTCGAGGAACCTCTTGGTGCATGGCGTACCATTCAGCTGGAATGACAACTTCGGGCACCACGTTCCATGCCCTTTGGGTTATTATGGGTACCAAAGGCGGGGAAGCGAGAAGGTTCAACCTCTGGTGCAAGAGGTTTACTTCATGGAGACAGCCCTCCAGCCCCACGGTAAGATGGTTGATACGGTCGACCAATGCTTCTTCCACTCCCGTCATTTCATCAATAGCCTCCCTTAGAGCGTAAACATAGTTTACAAGAGAATCTTCTGCTGTTGAAGATCTCCTCCCTTGTCGGTTATTCCTTGAAGATGATCCGCTTGTTCTGCTTGCCATTTTCTGTGAAGAAAACCGAAGGAAACTAAATTTTTTCAAAACAGAGCCCCTGGACACGGCCCCGTGCTCGTTGAGCACGGCCCCGTGTCCATTTGTCTGTAGGATTTTTGGCTAAAGACTCTTGGAGTTTTAAATTATTTTTATGATTTTTATCTGGGTTTTAAGCTCGGATAATTTAAAGCAAAGTTATTCAACTAACTTTAGCCCAGAATCTTTAGCAAATAATCTTACAAACTTCACATAGAGGATTGGAATCAAAGGATTTCCAAGCTTCCATGGAGGAACTTTTGAAAAATTTTGAAAGAGGAGGAAATGAATAAAAGTGGAAAGGACAAGAGGGTCCCTTGGAACCTTCTTTTGACACTTACCTAGGATGGTATGAGTGAAAATTCTAGAGATATCTGTCAATTGAAGTGGTCAAAATGAGCAGGAATCAGGCTGCATTTAAAGAAAACGACAGCGCCCTGGGCACGGCCCCGTGTTGACTGGACACGGCCCCGTGTTCAGAGAAAATCCTGACACATTTTGTCCGTATTCTGACCAAATCAGCAGAGAATCTTTTTAGTGAGCACGGGGGCGTGCTGACCTGGACACGGCCCCGTGTCTGGAGGCTGTTTTGTGGAGTTTTGCTAATTCAAGGATCTCCCCGATATCGGGTGGTTCCTTACTGGTTGGAACAACCCCAAAGTGCCTAATATACCTTAATTGTCCTAGACTAAGGCGAGAACGCAAGAGGTTGTCGGTGAGGGTAATTCCTATTTTCATTCTAGGTGGACAAGTCCAACCCTTTTCCGGGCTCTTGTTAAAGAAGGTATATGCCGAATCGCTCAGGTCTATGTATGCACCGAACGAAGTCGATGGAGAGTCCTTCATGGCACAATCGACACAGGGACGACTATCGTCCAAGTCTTTGCTAGGTACGAAGGTATTTTCGGGAGCAACGAGGTTGTCGGAATGCGGTTCCAACATTTCTTCATGGGTATCGTCTTGGGGCGGATTAATAAAATCCTTCCTAAGCTCTTCTATCCATTTCAGAATTAGCTCTTCTAGTTGAAATAATTCGCTAAGGAACATTTCCCCTAGAATATCTGGCTGGGCGCATTCGAGGGAGAAATAGTGCTTATTTTTACTTTCGCCCCTCTTAAGGTTGTGAAAAGATCGTGGGTCCATGTAGTGGGGCCTATAATTTAGGAAGTAGCATTTTACTTCTTCATGTTCGCCACCACATAATTGACACCACGTACCATAAGAGTGCCGAAAGTAAAAATAATTACTATCACTCATGTTTATGTCAGAAATTACCAACCGTCGGGATCTAACGGTTCTGTTTTCAGTAACTGAAACTTGGGCACGGGGGCGTGTTGAGTGGACACGGCCCCGTGTTCAGCTTACTGTCTGATGTAAAACAGGATTGCCAGTTCCAATGATTGAGCACGTGGGCGTGTTCAGCGGGCACGGCCCGTGCTGAGCTCTGCAGAAGCTGAAAAACTAAGAAAATCCTAAAAAAAATAAAAAAGAAAAATAAAAGATGATTAGGCCGTTGATTCCTAACTTTCTTAAAATCCTTGTGTCCCCGGCAACGGCGCCAAAAACTTGATGTGCGATAAAGTGTCGTATATTTTAGGTGTATATTTTAAGCCCTTTTTAACACTTATTTTAGCCAAGTTTTAAATTTATAAAACACGATATTTCACTAACACTAAACACACATATGGGCAAGTGCACCCATCGTTGAGTGTAGTATAGCGTTGGTAAGATACCGAGGTCGTCCAAGGACACAAGAGCTTTTAATACCGGTTTATCCTCAACGTCTAACCAAAATAAAAGTTTAGAAAAATGTTTTAAACTAAGAAAAATAAAAACTAACTAAAATGCTGAAAATAAAAATAAAATAAAAACAGATAGACAAGATGAATCACTTGGTTCCGACTCGTATCTAGTATAACCTTTGATTATTTCCGCACTTTTGCACATAATTAAGAGATTATCTTAGTTATTGTAGTAGGCCCCTCTTTTGAAGGTGACGTTACCCTCACCCCAGTAGTTTGAGTCAGCAGGGATACAATCCTAAAGGGGTGGATTATTGGAAGATAATGAATTAAGTTATTAATGCAGTATTGTGGTAGGCCCCGCTTTTGGCGGTGACGTTACCCTCGACTAAGTAGTCTGAGTCAGCAGGGATACAGTCCTAAATAGCCGGGTTATAGTATTAATAGTAGTTAACTTATGAGGGGATCAAAGAGTTTGGACCCCCGCCATCCAATACCGTGAAGTATTGAAGGAGGTCCTACTAAATTTGACCCAGGTCCATTGCAGGACCTCTAAACGCTGAACAATGGCAAGACCTTTACCAAACCGTTCCCTTAACCCCCTACCAGGTAGCCAACATACCTCCATATAGACCGTGGAGATATGAATGGTGAAAATCCTTTATTTTATATAGACAGTAAAATAATGCCAAGACACCACGGACAAACGATAAGGAAAGATCACCTTCAACATAAGTAACTAGTTATTAAAGTCATTAATACAAAACCAAATAAAAAGTGCAAAAGATTAGAAATAAAAAGTATTATACTAGACACTTTGTCTTCACCAAGTGATGTAAGAGACTTAGGCAAACATGGCCTTGATTGTCAAGAACTCTTACGATCAATCTTGGATCCCGAGACGACTCACACACTCTATGATGGACAATGGATGATGGTGGTGGATGATGGTGTTGTGATGGTGGTGGGTGGTGGATGAAGTGTGAGAGAGGTGGTGTGCCAAGGGATGAGTTGCAATGAAACCAAGCACTCCTATTTATAGGCTGAACAGAAGCCTGGGCACGGCCCCGTGTTCGCTGGGCACGGCCCCGTGCCCGTCTGACACTCTCTCTCTTCATTAATTGTAATTCGCAATTACAATTAATGCGCCTGCAGTACTTTCGGCACGCCCCCGTGTCCGCTGAGCACGGCCCGTGGTGGGCAATAGAAGCTTCTATAGGTTTTTCTTTTCTGCTGCTTCTTGGGCACGGCCCCGTGCTGGCTGAGCACGGGGCGTGTTCAGCCTTCTGTTTTCTCTATTTTGCTTTGGAAGGTGCCGTTGAGGGTTCGGGCAATCCACTAATGTTCCTTTTCTTGTATTTATGTTGGATTTAGCTGTCTTTTTGCTTCTTTTGCGTTTTTGAGCTCATTTAATCCTGAAAATACAAAAGGAAGACAAAAACACTCTTTTTCCAATATTAGTACTAAAAAAGGGTTAGTTTTATGCCTCATTTGATGTAATTTATATGTTGCATTTTACACACATCACGTGGCTTATAGATTGCTTACCAGCATCCGCTTATTGTGCTATGAGCGGCATATAGAGGCTGGTATACACCTCTCATTGCCCAATATGCTCCATATGATGCCTTTTTTTTTTTTAATAAAAATAGTGATGTAAATAAGTGTTTTTACATTATAAAACAATGTAATTAACATTTTTTATAAAATAAATGTTGCTTACACTATATTCAAAAGATAATAGAATGTAAATTAAAAAATATAAACACATAATAATACGATTAAACGGTTTTACGTGTTACAACGAGAACCTACAACAAGTTAATAAAGTCTCTTCGAACACTTCTATTACTACGAAGTAACTTCTTACCCTGTGAAAGACGAGACATGTACATTGTCTCCCACTCCATAGCTTCAGTACTTCGATACATATTCCATAGCCCATTCGGTGGAGGCATCAGACCATCATCCGTTAACTTAACCATGATGAAATGGCCATCTTCCACATAGGCAATCGAAAGAACAGAATGGCCCTCCGCCGGACCATCAAACATGGGAAAGTATGTTTGACAAACACCATTGCTTAAATGTTGAACAACCACACCAAATTTTTTAGCCACCAACAATCCGGCGTATGGCAAGAACATCCAGCATGCCATTGGTGCAGGTTCCACGTGCAACCAGTTTATTGATCGATATATTGTAGTGTAAAATCCCGGATCAAAAGAGTCAAGAATAGGCCACCACCGGGCTTTGTTAATGAACATCTCATCCAGTAGCTCTTGGCGGACCCACATCCAAGCATTCTGGTCCAACCCCAAACTCATAGCCACCGATCGAAACCCACAGTGACCGTCAGGCTGGGCATCTTCCATATGTGTTATGTATCTTCGATACAAAGATGGAAGCTAATCCTTAAAACGATCGATCATGTTTTTGTACCTGTAATTGGAAAATATATTGTGAAAAATCTTTATCAGGGAAAATGTATGTATGGAAATACGTAGGATATTATATAGGTCAATGATTGTTGACGTACCTATCCCCCACCAACAGTGGAAAATCTTCATCTATAATTTCAACTGTCTTTTTAGCCTTATTTTTCTTTGAACGACCGCGTTGCACTGCTGGCTTTTGAGCGTCCTCGTCCTTCTTTTGGCTTTTGCCTTTTACTTCGGACTGGGTATCTTTACGTCTCGCAACCTCCTCCTTTTTTTGTTGTGCTTTAGAGGTTGGGCGCCCCCGAGTATCATGTTGTACCTCAGGCGGTTGATGGTCAGTCATACTTGGATTCACCAACTCCTTTATCTTCGACAACATACTTTTTAACACTATCGGTGGTTGCGCCTTCAGTTGTTGCATGACTCTGTCCATTTCCTCCCGAAGATTATTATCGTCTTCCTTAAGTTCTTCAGCATTGAAATCTAGTTTTGTCCAGAATTTGTCTACGGCGGCAAGAGGAATTTTAGCAATCTGTATTTTAAAAACAATAGTTAGAAATGAGCGGGGGGGGGGGGGGTGGGTATTCATATGAAGTAGAATAAGCGGTTGAAGCCTGTTTTTATTACTTGTATTTTCCCACCACTCCATCCGACAAGCACATGGCAACCCACAACTCGTAAAAAGCTGGTGACCACAACTCCCCCATGCTGCGAGCAACGTACGTATCTTTTTCTTCTCCACAAGCAACAAATCTAATGCTTTCAGGGAAACATTACCACGTAGGTTATCAAAGAATGATATCATGTGGTCCCCCATTTTCGTGGGCCGGCTTTCCTGAAAAGTGAGGTTTATTTGTATGCGTTGTGACTCTACAACTTTGTCAACAAGCCACACAAGTCTATGGAGCGAGCTGTTTGGCCCCTTAAGGTATCTCTTAAACTTAGCATGTTGGCTTTCAACTCTGTTGGTTGTATGTTGACCAAAGTTAGGGCTTGTGTTAGTCCAGGCTGAAACAAACTTTTCTTTATAGGGTAGTAGCCAGACAGTATACAAATAGTCCAAAACTCCTGAAAAAAAAACAGAATATAACGATTTGTAATGTTTGTATTGTAACACCCCGACCAAAGGCTGAAACATTTTTTTTCTGATAAATTAACTATTTTTAAATAATTAATTAAACAAATAAAACTATGTAATTATTGGATTAAATTGGTTAAAAATCGAATTTTGGGAAAATATCAATTTTATATTTTCGAACATCATTCTGATGTTAAAATAATTATATCAAAATTTTCAGGTTTTATAAAATTAGTTTACTATTTTTATTGAATTTAATAAGATTAAAACTAACTTAATTCATAATAATTAGATAAAACCGGAAAGAATTATAGTTTATATTTTTAGTAAATCAGGTTTGATGTATATGAGTTTATAAAAATGTTAGTTTTTATAAAAGTGATAAAAAACGTAAAAATAAAATAAAAGGTGTGTGCCCGGTTGGATTTTAAGATGTGTATAAAACAACTAATGTTAGGGTATCAATCAGCTCCTGTACAGGAGGATAAACTGGTAAAGAAGGGGTGCTTTTACACGAGTGGTCCGGATTCGATCCTTGCTAAGGGGCGGGTTATACAAGAAACCCACTTTTTTTTGTTATTCTAATTAACATAGTTAACTAAGTTAATTTTTTTTAAAGTATAAAACAACTAATGTTAGGGTATCAATCAGCTCTAGTACAGGAGGATAAACTAGTAAAGAAGGGGTGCTTTTACACGAGTGGTCCGGGTTCGATCCTTGCTAAGGGGCAGGTTATACAAGAAACCCCCCTTTTTGTTATTCTAATTAACATATTTAACTAAGTTTTTTTTAAGTATAAAACAACTAATGTTAGGGTATCAATCAGCTCCTGTACAGGAGGATAAACTGGTAAAGAAGGGGTGCTTTTACACGAGTGGTCCGGGTTCGATCCTTGCTAAGGGGCGGGTTATACAAGAAACCCCCCTTTTTGTTATTCTAATTAACGTAGTTAACTAAGTTAACTGTTTTTAAAGGATTTCTTATTCAACATTTAACTCGGTTAAGATTTTAGAGTTAAAATAAGTTTCAAACAAGGCAATTTCAACCCTTATACTTTAGATTTCAATAATTACATTTTATGCCCAATACTTTGTACTTTTAAATAATGTCAAAATAACCCCTAGACTATAACTTTCAATAAATGACAGTTTAGTCCCTGGACTTGGTTTTAACCATTTTTAAAGCAAGTTTCAAACAATGACAAACAAGTCCCTCAACTTATAATTTCATAAAATGTAAAAATAGGCCCCTATAGTTTGTAAAATATAATTGCGTATATAAAATTCAGGGAGGTTACATGTATGTGTATATACATGAATGAATGTGAAGTAATATAATACGTACCTGATCTATGGTCGTTAGTCAGTCGCGTAAATAGCCGCTCAAAGTTATAATTGTATAGCGTCTCAGTGGGAGAATTACACAATCGAGACCAAGAAAGCTTGAATATTTTCCATTCTTCAGCCGTTGCAAATTTTGCCTTGGTGTGTTTTAGAATATTTTGTGAGATGTGCCACCTACATAGCAATTTGGATGCTTTTGGGAATACTTTATCGCAAGCATTCATCAAAGCTTTTTCACAATCTGTTACTATCACACGCGCTTCCATACCCTCTACCAACAATCCTTTGAGCTTCTGTCGGACCCACAAGAAGTTATCCTGTTTTTCTTTAGAGAAAAACGCATGAGCGACACAAAACGACTTGTGTGTCGATGTCACACCCACAATTTGAACAAACGGAAGTCTATATTCATTCGTTTTGTAAGTGGTATCAATCATCAACACATGTGGGAAAGCACGCCACATTATGTACGAGTACCGATGAACAAAAAAAACCTCCTCGACCGCATTTGTTTTTGGATTCACCCGGGTGTGGTAAACATACCTTCCTTCATGCAACATCTGCTCCAATATCTGCATTGGAGTTCGATCACCGTACATTTTGACTTTAATCTTTTTATCACGTTTTGTATGTCTCGTAGAATGCACACGCTCTGTGGGTTTTGTTTTCTTATGGTTAAATGTATGTTCGTAGGCTCCATGTTTTGAATATAAAGTCTCTCTACCAATGATTCTTCGTCTGGGGTCAACCTTCTCGCAAACGCGTGACCCTCGAGAAATATCGCAGGCTCATGGTTATGATCCTTTTGCTTCACCACTAAGCTCCAATTGCCACTACTTGCGTCTAGTTTCCCTATTATTTTAAAAGGACACCCAATCTTCTTGCTACCAGAACGCCGAACTGTTGCTTTACTTTTGCATGTGCCTCCACGGTCGCATTGCAACCATATCTTCACTGTCCTTGCTGATGAATATTCGCCTTTTGTTACCGTTCGTTGGGTCACAATGATGTAACCTTTCGCAATTTCTGTTTTGTAAGCCCAATTCTTTAACTCGTGAAGTGTCGCAAATACCTGAAACAAGGGTAATTTAAAACTATATTTAAAACTATATTTGTTTAAAATCTAATAAACCTTATACATAACGAATAACACGTATACAAAATCAACACGTATACAAAATCAACATTGTCTAAAATCTAATAAAAATTATACATAACGAATAACACGTAAACAAAATCAACTTTGTCTAAATTCTAATAGGCACCCTTCTAATAAACCTATACATAACGAATAACACGTATACAAAATCAAAATTGTCTAAAATTTAATAAACATTATACATAACGAATAACACGTAAATGACGGTTATGTTATACCTTTCCTTGTTTTTTCGGGTCATTAGCACCATCGTCACCGCCACCACCATCGTCCCCACCACCACCATTGTCCCAGCCACCACCATCGTCCTCCACTTGATCACTTTCCTCGAAGTGTGTAACACCTTTCTCGATTTCGTTATCGTCTTCCTCGAAGTCAAAAGTACCTTCCTCGGACTTTTTCTTGCGTTGTTTCTCCTGATGGGAATGGTAAGTCCCGTATGCGTGTTGCGGATAGCTTTGAGCCACGTAAGATGGTCCCGCCTCCTCTACGACCTGAAACAACTTAATGGTTAGACTTTAATAACCATAACGCCAATATGAATTTTTTACCTGGTTCAAATCAGGCATCAAGGGCCGCACACTCCCTTCATCACAACGACGCACGGAAACCACCTCCTCCTCACCTCGATCAACGTCGGGTAACCAAACGCTTTCGGAGACGTATGACTCATTCGACCTTTCACCAAAAAAATATTCATAGTCCCAATTTGAAATCGTGATTCGAATCTAATTTAACCAGACCGTTTATTTGAATTTTTTTTTTTATCATTTTCATCACTTTTTTGGGATTTTTGAACATTTGTATTACATGAATCCCGTAAGGTTGGGGTAAAGGGAAAAAATTCGAAACAATACGCAGCGTATAGGGCCATGAGCGCGTATATGCGGATCACCTTTTCAGCCTTTTCAGTCTGAACTTCGCTGTCTTGTCAGCAATATACCTTAAATTCAGATATTATAGTACCAATGAGCAGCGTATAAAGGAATGAGAGGCGTATAGGGATTAATGCTCCAACTACCACCTTTCTAATACACCGCTCATAGGGCAATGAGGGGCGTATAGCTTTACTTTTTCTGACATAATTAATGCACTCAACCCCTATACAACCCTCATTGCCTTATACGGGGCTGCTGGGGGGGGGGGGTGTCAGTACTTTTGGGGGATGTACCAATACCCTCACCCTTAAATAATTCACGAAAGAAAACGAAAATGTGAATTAACCTAACCTGTACAAAGTTTGCAATTAGGGTTTCCTTTCTCTTCATATTAGCTTTGTACTCAATCTCTGAGCGCATTTGGATGATCAATCAAAATAACTTTGATTAAATAAAAAAACAACAAAAATCATCTAACATGCATTGAAAGACAGAGAATATACCTTGACGGTTCTAGCACATGAAGGTTAAATCGCTGGATCTTAGATGATTCAATACAGAGAAATTCAATACAGAGAACATCATCTGGATCATAGATTATTCAAGAAGAAGAAAAACGATTTTGATAGCTAGGGTTTTAGAAAAGAAACGAATGTTGTGATTCTTTATATAAGACTCGACAAAATCGATACGGGTCATAATATGTAATGGAGCATCGTGTGTCGCTCATATACAAATCAGATAAATATATTAGGTTTTGAATATGTAGAAGATGAAGATCAGAAGAGTTACCATTTGATATAGATGATGACTGATGGAAGAACACGATGGAATATTAGGGTTCTAAATGTATATTTGAAAGGTAGGGTGAAATTAAGGAAAGAGAAAGGAGTTAGGGTGAGAGGGGCACTCCTCTAAGAGGGGAGTGACCTCTCTTACACACACCCAATCAGCACGCGCCACGTCAACTCCCCCCACACCCTCAATTTGATGGCGGCACTCCTCTCTTGGGGACTTGGTTTTATTTTTTTATATAAATATTTTTATAAAAGTAAAACATAATTTAAATAAATTAAAACTAAATAAAAATAAAAAATAGAAAATTTCATTTAATTAAAAACAAGTTTGAGGGGTATTTTTAAAAGTAATAAAAAAATCACAAGGAAAAAATCACAAGGAAAAAAAAGAAGAAAAAAAAAAACAAAAACTCAAAAATATACATCTCTTCTTCTTCTTCTTCTTCTTCTTCTTCTTCTTCTTCTTTCTTCCTCCTCCTCCTCCCCTTCTTCTTCTTCTCCATTACCTGCACTTTGTTCTTCATCCTCCTACATCTCTCACAAGGAAAAAAAAACTCAAAAAAACGGCATCTCTTATCGGTGAACACCCACCGCTCCCCACTCCCCGCTTAGCCTCCGCAAGGGGTCGGCGGCGGTGTTCCTGCTCGGAGACTTGGCTCACCGTACCCCTCCCCGCAAAGCGCCCCGGACACCCTTATGGAAACTTAATGTCAGGTCATAAGAATATGATGCAGGAGCATGCATATCTTTTATTTATTTAAAATTCAAATTTCCTATTTTATCTTTTTATTTCCTAGTCTATAAATTAGGGTCTAGAGTTTATTGTTAGTGAGTTTTTAGTTGATTATAATAGAAAAGAACATTGTTCTTGGAACCATTCGGTTCGTTTTTATCGTCATTGATTACTAATTGTTCTTGAGCCATTTGAATACGCTTCCGAAACCGTATCATTTGGTATCAGAGCTTTTGGTTTTCAAATGGCTCTATGTGGAAAAGAAGAAACTTTCGTTAGTAGATTCGCCGCCGGAGGCAACGACGGAGTTCCTTTTAATCCGCGAGGATATGGTGATCATTCTTGTAGATTCGCCGCCCGAGGCAACGAGATTGTGGACCATGAAAACTTTCGTGAATCATGTGATGGTTATCATCCCCGTAGATTCGCCGCCCGAGGCAACGAGGATCCTGACCTTATCTATGATTCTTCTCCCGTATTTGATGAGTATGAGGATGATGTGTGGTATGCTTGGGCAACCGGTGGTTCATATCGTTATGGTTATGGTTTCGATGAAGCCGTGAGATTGAATGAGAATTCCTTGAGTCCGAAGATCGCAGCGGTATAAAACGGTGGTGTTGCTGTGACTCGCGTTGGCGAGGTGATGGCTAATGATGGTCATACGGTGGTTGAAGATGGTAATATGGTAATAGTGGATCGTGATGCTAGGCATGATGCTATGGTGGTCGTTGGTTGTGAAACGGTGGTCAAGGGTGGTCATACGCTATCTTTGGATCACACCAAATTATTGTCGGTTAGTTTGGTAAATTTCAATATTATCGATTTCATAAATCTATCTCCTAGAAAGGTGGGAATTCAAAGTGGAAAAGATTACAAGTTTTTTTGCAAATGGTTGGGTTGCCATAGATAATAATCTGCTTTCTATAGATAAGATTATTATGCATGATGAGGTTAAATGTTTGCCACGTAATTCAAAAAAATGGGGATTACGTGGAACCTTCACATGCAAATTTGATTGTGGCTTGGGAGAATAACATTCCACCAATTAAATGTGATGAAGGGCCTGCTCTATATTACTCTAAAGATGATGTAGCCTTTGTTCAGCAATTAAAAAAATTGTTTAGTGGCCCAATTAACATAACAAACACTCATGTGGATAGTGTTGTGACGGATTCCATGGTGGATAATGTCAGAGCTTCAATTCAGGGGTCTGTCTCACGAGTTGAACTGAAGATGAACGAGGTGCAGTCCCATGCTCCATTTGACCCAGGTGGTACCAGTCCAAAATTAAGCGAGACAACTTGTGAAGTAAGATTGTTTAGGCGGGTCATTATCAACATGAATAGGAATCGGGTTGATGTTCCTTTTGATCCAGGTGGTTTTGGTCCGAAGGCAAAACTCGAGGACGAGTTTTTTTCGAAGAGGGGGAGTATGATGCAGGAGCATGCATATCTTTTATTTATTTAAAATTCAAATTTCCTATTTTATCTTTTTATTTCCTAGTCTATAAATTAGGGTCTAGAGTTTATTGTTAGTGAGTTTTTAGTTGATTATAATAGAAAAGAACATTGTTCTTGGAACCATTCGGTTCGTTTTTATCGTCATTGATTACTAATTGTTCTTGAGCCATTTGAATACGCTTCCGAAACCGTATGAGAATATATATGGGTATCCATTAACAAATAACTTTGACCAATATTTTTTCTGCCCAAAACTCAGTGAGGAAGCACCACAAGATTCCGTGTGTCCCACAACTTACATATTTATTATATATAATATATAATAGATAGATAATAGATTGATATCCAAATAAAAAAATACAGGCTTCAATAGAACATAAAATACATAGAAAAGTATCTAACACAATCATCAATACATTGCATATATATATATATTGCTTTGCCTTGTTGAGATTCCAAATCAAGCTTTATCATTTGGGGGATTACACAACCTTGCTTGATTCTGTTACATATAAGAAGAAAATATCGGTTACTTTCTCAAATTGTATGAAATTTAACTGAACTGAAAATAATGAAAACAAATGTAAAGCGCATAACCCATTTTAAGCAGAGAACTGCGACAATATAGTCACTTAAACGTGGTACATTGAAGATAATTACATGTACTGAGATAGAGACTAGAAGCGCTAAAATTAGTATTACGTATCACATTTAAAGAACGAGATTTAATGTGAATGTAACCCTCGCAATTTTTTTACATAAAATTGTTCCATGTTGAATGACCTTCTCCCTCTATGTGTGTGTATTCATATGCGCAGATCGATCTTCAATACATAACCAATATAAATAAGGAAGTTTGAATTTGTATAAACACTTATACACATTGTTATTGTGACACATTTGACCCTTCCATTGCATATTATGTTTCTGCACATAATAGAAGTGATTATGTGGTTTTTAAGCATAAGTTCACATACCTCATCAAGGTTGAGATGGTGCTCGTTGTTCTCTAAATTCGTCCCAACCTTTTGAATATGAGGAAAATGCTCTAACCATAACCTTAGTTTTTGAAGATGAGGGAGATGTGCCCACTATAAACGTACATAACATAATTAATACAGTCACACATTCAATTCCTTTACAGTCACAAAAGCAAGTACATAACAAACCAAATGATTTTGTGAATGTAATTTAATTAATTCATTTGGTTCGGTTAACCAGATATTTGTTTAGATTTAAACTTTTGAAAAGAGCACATACCCAAATTGTGTGTATATAAGGCAATGTTCAAAACGCTTAATTAACATAAGAGCAAAAGGAATAAATTTAAATGCTCACAATGTGTGTATAGATAGGGTGAGGTTTAGAGCGCTTATCTAAAATGTAAGAACTTAAAGAAAAAACCTAAATGTATATACTTTTTTTCAGTTATTCATATTTTTTAAATATCTTATTTTTACCCACAAATATGTATATATGTTTACGTACACACAATTATTAAATTAATTTCTTTGTATGTTTTAAATTTTTTAATCCTTTACCTATACATGTGTAGTTATGTGTGGTTAATATAACATTATACACTACACACAATTTACACATGTGTAAGTTATATATGTAAACAAAATTTGTGTTTATTTTATTGAATTTCAGAAGGCGAACACGCATTACATTTCAGTCATTTTCTTTTACTTCAAGTTTTGTTTAGATTGTAAAAAAATATTCGCTTTATTCTGTAAGTTCTCACAATATTCGGTATATATCCCATTTCCATTTAATATGCAGTAGACGTCAAAATTTAAACCCAGTCCTTAATTTCTTTATTAGATTTGAATCGTAGTAAAATCAAAACGACTAAACTGTTATAATGTAGCTTAACTTCTCGCCTTTGATATAAATATGTAGGCTTACTTACACTTTTAGCAGCTGTGCGAAAAGCTTCCTTATGGCTGATATTTGGATTGCTGTCTTTGATCCTTTGAATCTCCTCTCTACATGTATAATCATGTTTCATCATCATCATAGTTAGGCAAACAATATAGAAAGCAATATGAATGTCTTTGATTTGTAAAACACATTTATTTAATTATAACTTATTCCAAAATAATCATTGATATAGAAATGTCATATTTTTTTGATATGTTTGCGTTATACTAATCTTTAGATAATTAGACATATTGTGCTTTTCTATAACATTTTGGAAAAAAGTATAATCATCTCGTAACATAGAGTGAAAACATCCGTATTGACACTCAAATTATACCCTTATACAATTACCAACTTGGGTTATGTCTCATTTGTTTAAAAGTCACAACCTTTGGTTCATTTTTATCACACCCTTTCATTTTATTATATTATACTATACATATATATAATAAACCAACGAAAAGTTCCGTGCAATACGAGTCGGTGCGGTTGCGCCGTTTCTTTTTATTAAGCATCGATTCAACAAAATAAAGGGTTACACCACCCTCACCGAATCACGTATATAACTTAATTTATATTAATAAGTTTAATTCATATGACACATACAACGGATTAATCAAAAGACACCATCTCACATACCCCAATTACGGTTCTGATTTTTCACCACCACCATTTTCATGTAAGAATTCTTCTTCATCTTTTTACTTAAATCTATATGGATTAAAATTGATTCAATCAAAGGCAATTACATGTAAGAAGAAGATTGATTATTGCGCAATTGAAATTGTCCAACATTGTTTTATCCAATCCCTGTTTTCTGTAAGTTCTACGCAAAAATATAGAAATATGTACTCCCGAACCGAAGAACATCAAAATAAGTAGTGTTTTTTTTCCCAAATGGGTGTAGATAAAAAATATTTGCTTTTATCATGTACGTTGAAAAATATGTAATGCTTAACACCAATTGAAGACGAAGATTAAGACTGCAATTTCTGACTTTAGTTCGATTGATTTTGTTTCATTCGCTTTTGCTGGAGGCAACAATTTTTCGATTTGGTTTTTTGGCCAGAAAAAAACGTAATTTGGCCGGCAAACGGAGATTGAGAAGATCGATCGGTAAGCGGGAATCGGTACCGCCATATTCTAGCCGTTTTTTTTTACTTAAACTGACCGGTTCTTGCGGTTTTCCGGTTGCTCTGATGGCTGGTGACTGCAACCGAATCGGGTTTGTTTTCCTTTATTATTTTCCGGTGCTAGAGAAGGGGTAGGAAGTAGAAAAAGAAAGATATAGGAGTAGCATATGCAAATGCTGTGTTTCGTTTTCATTTTCTATTGAATCTTGAAGATAACCTATCTGCCTGAATATTAGACCCAAGTTTTTGATTTGCACATAATATTACCCAGAAAACCCATAACCAAAGAAATAAACTAAAATGACCACATGTATGCCATATGCATAAAGTAACCAAATTTCATATTAAACCCAAAATCTAATTTGAAAATAGGTTCACGTACAAAGGATATTGGAAAAAAAAAAACTAAAACCAAAAACAAATAAAAAATTAAAATATAGCATATAAGTTTGATATGAACTTTGGGAATAAACCATACTTTTGTTAAGTGAAATTTAATTTCTTGGTATGACGTGTACTGAAACACGGGAGGGTTTACGTAAAGGTTTTAATTTTATTTTATAGATTTCGACTTTTCGAGAACATTAATTTTCTAATGGTTTAGGGTGTCGCAACACATTCTTTAAAAACTTCATGTTTATTTATTGTTAATGTTTTAGTGTGGTGTTGTAGGCCCGGGATAAAAGAAAAATGAAAATAGTGCTTGCATAAACTTAAAGATTTTCGCATCTCATATAGTGATACTAAAAATTCATAGTTAATATCCCGCCGCAACGCGCGGGTTAATGTAAACTTGTATATATATAATATGCAACCCATACAGTTGCATAAGAAGTTAGAAAAATAACACTAAGGGGCATGATCGAGTCTTGATCATTACTTGATAAACCGATTGTACAACGTTGGAATGCGTTGACTCTTGTCCCGGGCTGGAAACAAATGAAAATATAGTTCGATAAATTATAAAAAAAGTCTAATATGTATAGTGTATGTCATGTGAAAATGAGAGGAAGAAATAACTAACGAGTACGTTTCTTGGTATCTAGTGGTTGTGGGCTCAAGTTTGGCACAATGTGCTTGGCTCCTTCCTAAAATTAACAAAATAAAACTTAAGTCTCGTTTAAATGACCAATATTGGGTAAATGAATAATTATTAATTAGTATCATGTGAATGCTACGGAAACTATGTGAAAGTACATTGTGGTTTATTGAAGATTGTTTATGCGAAAATAATCAGAAAAGGAAAAGAAAAAGATGAAATATGGTCTAACAAACTTTCAGGAAACCTCCGTGAAACTAATCAAAATTCAAATGTATATATGTTTTCTTTATGTCAAATTCACATATTTTTTTTTTTGAACGGCAAATTTGAATCACTGACGGACCACTGGAGTATCATCGTGCCACCAGTAGAACCACCCGATCATATCCATCTCCACTAGGCAATAATGCCTATACACCAATTCAGGAGGAAACCCAATAAATCTGGGAAAACCCCCTTTGTGGGAATCGAACTCATGACCTAAAGGTCATAAGCCTTATCCCACCCCCAAGATACCACTAGGCTATAATGTCAAATTCACATATGATCGTAGTTCACATGTTAACACTAGTTCCTATTAAAAAAGAAATCAACAATACTTGAAAGAAAAATAAATCATATAACGAATATTCAATGTATATTAAAATTAAAACCTATAATTAAGCAACAACTTTGTGCTTAGGTTGGTTGTACCATATGCTTGGCGTGTTTTCCAAAAAAAAAAAAATACCGATACGTGTCCACTCCCCACCGTACAATGCATCCAATCTTCAAAATCATCAACGTTGCTTCACAGTCACACCTCCTTCACAATCACACCTAAATTACATTCAGAATCCTTCCAAAACTCTCAAAACTACCAGATGTAACCTAAAATTGGGTATTTCAGCCACTACTTTCCAGATCGGCAAATGCGGCTGCCAAACGATACTGTCGACATTTACCCGCAGTCCCATGTCGCTGGTTTCGTCAGCATCGCTTTCCGATTTATGTTCTAACTCACTGCTAGAAGGCCCGATCAAGCCTTGGAACAACCATCATCACTTGATTCTGTGTACGTTTTGTGTTTCTTTGCTGGTTGCTGCCCGTCAATTGTGCAATTCAGGTTGTTATACATCATAATTCCGACTGTCAAGTTTCAAATTTGTTTATTTTTAGGGTTTTCTTAGGTATTTTTGTTGAGTTGTTGATTTCATGATTTGGGTTTCTTATAGTTCTTTATTTGTTGTTGATTTGATTTAGGGTTGATTTGTGTAAAAAGTTGTTTTCTTACTGTTTGTAATGATGGTGATAAAGTGGCCACTGACGGGGTCCAGATGAGTATGTACAGGTTAGATCAATCTCTCACCCTTTTTCAGCATACAAATTTACGAATTTGATATTCAATTAATTGTAGGTGGTAGCAATATTGCATGCTATATTGCACCCTTTTTGCTCAGAAGAATGAAAGAGAATGTTTAGCTTTCTCTTCCTCGCAATAAAGAGATTATACTATATGCAGGTGAGGTTTTTGCTCAGAAGAATGAAAGAGAATGTAAAAGCCAAAAGCAATCCTCCCACTCCCAAAACACCATGATAAACCTCTAAGATCTGAAATCTGGAGATTCTAGAGAGGGGAAGAGTAACACGCAAGAGAGAGAGATGGGAGTGAGGGAAGTGTCACCGGCCGGAATTCATATTCCGATGAAGAAGATGACGAGGGTAGATGATGGTAACAGTGTTACGCTTACCGGAGAAGACGATGTTCCAGCGAACCTGTTCTCATCTCCATGTTTCTCCTAAGTGACCCCCAAGGTAATATTTAAAGGTTAATCAAGTCTAATCCTCTTTCTATTCTATCTAGCCGGCCATTGATGTTTTTAAATTGGTTGAATTAAAATGAATTATTATCAAGCAATTTGAAGGAGACAGTGGATGTACAGTAAGATAATATAATACTAATACAAAGAAACGACAGAAGATACTACATAAGTTGAATTTGGATTCTAGCTTTTTTTAATTATGTGAAAACACTATAAAAATAATAGAGATAACAGGAGAAAATGAAGCTTGTAATGTAAATTAGAAATAGGTATGTTTGATGTCTTGAGCTAATTTTTGATATATTTTCTAGGATTATTGTTTCTGTATATGCAACTGGCAAGTGGCACCAAATGGAGAAGATGCTTTGACAATATTTGTGGCTCTTGATAACTTTGATTATGAGCAAAGTAAAAAGGATGACATATCTGTATTAGTATGACTTAATTAGACTGTTGTTTTAACCCATCTGTTGAACCATTTAAGGAAAGTCGCATAAGATTTTGATTTTATTGATAATCTATGTTTCACACTTTCATATGTTAGACTACTGTTGCACAAAGGAGAAGGCAAAATGCAATTTTGGTGGGCAAAGAAAGAAGAGAATCTATATATTTGAACCAAACACTAATGAACAGGAAGGTGATCTATTTTGTCAAATCGAGCCTTTTTAGTTATCTCATATAGGATATATAGATTAAAAAAGAGCAATGAGGTCATCTAAATGTTGTTTAGGGTCTAATTTTTGGATTTCTTTTTCATGTATAATGCAGTTGCTTGAGGTGGTTTGGTGTCTTATAAATATAGCTGCCGGAAAAACTAAAGAAACGACATTGTGGCCTGCACTACCCTTACTCATTGCTCATATCGGGGTTTAGTCATCAAATAACACTTGCGCATGTTTTTTTTTTTAGCATTTATACTTATATACATACAAATATAAGCACTATAATATGTGTTTATTAAGTGTTGAATCATATGCAAAATGGCAATTGCAGGTGCTGAAGTTTATCATTTTACACTAAAGTAGTTGTATGATTGTCTGATTGTATTGAGGATTTTAGATAGAACTAGATTTCGGGGTTATAGTATATATGAAAGGAAACAATGGTTGCGGCTTTTGCAAGAATGACAGTTGCAGATTCAAAAGGGTAACTTGCTCCCGAATATTAGTCTTGGGTTGTTCTCACAGAGACAGAAGTTGGTGTTTTATTTGTTTATCCTGGTTATTTTTTCTCTTCATGCTCAATCTATTTATGGACTGATTGTGTTGTTTTGATTTTCAGTTGACCTATGCCTTAATGATCATCTATATCTATATCTGGAGTCTTGACTGCAGTCACTTTAAATTGCATACATTTTATTGCTTATTGTTTACATGAGGCTTCATTCTTTGTTTTTTCAAAAGCTATTTTGTGAAATGGATCTAATAAATTAATTTAGAAAAATAAAGCTCTCTAATAAACTAATTTAGTATATTTTGTTTGTTATAACGTTTGCTGGTATCGACTTGGTACCGAAGCAAACTGATATCTCACAAATTTATGCCGCCAAATCATCACCATAGATCATCGACATTTTATGCTGTGATAATTCAACTTGATTATTGTATTAAAGTTTTGAAATGTCAATAGGTTTTGCATGGTTATTGTTTAATGCTATCTAATATTCCCCGTCACAACATGGGGGGCTTTCATCTAGCGTGCGATGGGCTTTCATCTAGCGTTTGTATACGTTCTTAATTTGTAAGCCCCCCGGCCGCAACGCGGCGGGGGTTCCATCTAGTTAGTTTGAAAAATCACATAGTAACTTTTAAAGGTAAGGTTTTCTTTGGGTGGATGTATTGAATGTCAATAAACTAGTTTTTGCCACGCTCGTGTTGCGGGGCAATAAGCTGAATATTTCTATCTCATAACATGTATGTCTAATGTTTGTACAGAGGGCAAATTGTAATTATATTTTGAACTGGAGGCAAAATCATAATTTTAAACTGAGAGCAAAATCATAATTTTGAGCTAGGGGGAAACATAATTTTATTTTGAACTGTGGGCAAAAACGTAATTTTGAGCTGACGGCAGAATCGTAATTTTGAGCTAGAGGAAAAAACAACATTTTATTTTTAACTGGGGGCAAAAACGTAATTTTAAACGGAGGGCGAAACCGTAATTTTAAACTGTAAACAAAATTAAAAATGAGCTTTTGAACCGAGGGCAAAAGCGTAATTTTAAGCTAAGGCAAAATTATAATTTTATTTTGAGCTAGGGGCATAAACGTAATTTTAAACGAAGGACGAAAGCTTAATTTTAAACTGGAAATAAAATTAAATTAAAAATGAGTTGGTCCAATAGGGAAGTGACAGGCAGCTAATATTTTGAGCTAGAGGGGAAAACATTATTTTATTTTGAACTGTGGGAAAAAAAACGTAACTTTGAGCTGAGGGCAGATTCGTAATTTTGAGCTAGAGGAAAAAAACAACATTTTATTTTGAAATGTGGGCAAAAACGTAATTTTAAACGGAGGGCGAAACCGTAATTTTAAACTGGGAACAAAATTAAAAATGATTTTTTCAACCGATGGCAAAAGCGTAATTTTGAGCTAGGGGCAAAATTATAGTTTTATTTTGAGCGGGCGGCAAAACCGTAATTTTAAACGAAGGACGAAAGCATAATTTTAAACTCTGAATAAAATTAAATTAAAAATAGATTGTTACAATAGGGAACGGCACTATTCCCTTAACTTGCAAATGTATATGACGAAAGCGTAATTTTAAACTCTGAATAAAATTAAATTAAAAATAGATTGTTACAATAGGAAGTGTCAGGCAAGCTGTCTGACACTATTCCCTTGTATATGTAGGTAATAATTAAGTTTCTACTACTATTTACTTGCCTATTTATTTATTTATATATTTACATTTGCAAGATTGGTTAATAGGACTATCACATTGGTTCATATGTCATGTTCTAATTGGTACACTTTTTAATCTTTTAAAGTTTTTTTTTCTTGATTTTCTTGGCTGCAAAATATTCTTTTAGCTTTTTACCTTTTTTACACATACAAAAAACAAATAGTAGTGTGTAAGACATAGAAAATATATAACAGTTTCTTTTAAAAATGTAGTTTAAAGTAACATATATAAGGACTTATTATTATACTTCATACAAGCAAAAGTAATACAAAAGATATAAATAATATTAGAGGTATAAATTATATATTACATTTAAATTTATATTTAATATATGTTATTAGATAGTGCACATCATTTTTTTTTTTTTTGTATAAGTGTGGATAGGAAGTTATTGGTAGACAAATTCAGATAAGTTTGCTAAAACTAATTTTTAAAGCTTTTTACATTTTTTTTAATTTTTGATCTTATTCTAGCCTTGGAAATTTTCTATCGATTTATGACAAATGCTTGATTGAAGTTGCAGGATATTCAAACACGGCTTTCATATTTAAAGATCAAGATTCGATAGTGACATATAAGGGGGAAACTGTTAGTGCATATTCTGTGTGTCCGCTACTGTGTGAATATGTTAGATAGATCATGTGTTGAATATTGTATAGCTGTGAATGAGAGATTCGAACACATGACCCTTTGAAGAGTACGAGTTGATTCGCACGGATGAGTCATCCGCCCCAGATGCCAATGTCTATAAATAGGGAGTCATGTGTTCATAGTTGTTAAGTTTGTGATAAGTTTGGGGAAAGGCCGGAGAGATCTCAAATTTCACTTCAGCTTGTAAAATGATGTATACTCTTTCGGTATAAAATTGAATTTTGTACTTCTTCTTCTTATTAATAAATTTCTACCGAATTAGTCTTTATCCTATCTAAACTTCCGTCTAAAACCACCGTTCCAGATCTACAGTATTGTACCCATACCTGTACTTGTATCGAAAATAACGGTACCGAATTTGAAAAAATAGGATACCAAATAATGTACTGAATATATTGGTACGATATGAGTATTTAGGTACGGTGCCCGCTTTGGTACCATTTTGTTTTTATTTTATTTTTTTAAGCACTCATACAACTACTAAATAGGTAAAATCGGCACGAGTACCAATACAATAGAAGTACCAAATAGGTAAAATTGGTAGGAGTACTAATACGATACGCGTATCAAATAGGTAAAATCGATACGAGTACCATAAATACTATAATACCAAATAATACATAATATAAAAAACTTTTAAAGTTATATATAAAATTCGGTACCAGACTACCAGTACCCATTTTTACCCGTACCTGTACCAATACCAAAAGTACAAAAAACCAACATCAATAACACTAGGTACTGATACATGTACCAAATACCTATAATCGGTACGGGTACGGGTACGAGTATGAGTACTTGGGAAAAAGCTCATCCTTAGAAGGGAGTACGTAAACTCCTATTTTAATCAATTCTTCAACAAAAATGGCCTTTCGCTTGTCATGTCCTCACACCTTCTCAAAACGGCAAAGCCGAAAGAAAAATTCATGCCATCAATAATATGATACGAACTCTCCTCACACATGCCTCCCTTCCTAATACCTTTTGGCACCATGCTTTAGAAGCCATTACCTACTTACTAAACATTTTACCAAATAAACACTCTAAACACAAAAACCAACCAAACTACTATACCAACGCACACTGTCTCAGGACCATTTGTTTGTTTTCGGTTGCTTATGTTATGCCTTAATCCCTTCTACTTCCATTCACAAGCTTGACCATCGGCCATATCCTTGCGTTTGCCACGGGGATTCACAAACACATCAAGGATAAAAATGCTTCAATCTGAACACCAAACAAATTATCATTTGTCGTCACATAGTTTTCGATGAAACAACCTTCCCATTTGCCAACACCATACCATCCACACCTTCCCTCTCTTACGAGTTCCTCGCAAATTCCCTACCACCACACGTATGGCACAACGTCCAAGCCCAACCCACCCCTCTCGCAACCATACCTCAAACCCCATCTCCCGCCCACTCAAAGACCCACTCCATAACCCATATACTCGACTTACAACTAATTCCAACTCCACTACACCAACATCCCATTTTAACCCCGCCTCAGCCCACACCGCACCGCACCACACCTGGCCCAAATCGCACCCTCCTCAACACTCTCTGAATCCCCCGCAACGAGCCAACTGCCCAATCCAACCCGACACCCGTCCCTACATCTCACCACCCTACTACCTCATCAACAACAACCCACTTTAATTTCACCCTTCTTGTGTACCTACTTCCCATGCTTCTGCTGTCCGTACCATATGTACACACGCTATGGATGAAATCATCAAACCGAAACGTCACCTAAATCTCCATACTTCTACCCTTATTCCTATACCCAAAAACCCAACTGATGCCTTGTCTATACAGGAATGGCATGATGCCATGACCGGTGAGTTTCATGCTCTTATTAAAAATGAGACTTGGGAATAAGTCCCCCATGAGCTACATATGAATATCGTCTGAAGCATGTGGTTATTTAAGCACATGTTCAAAATGTATGATAGCTTGGAGAGATACAAAGCAAAGTTAGTGTGCGATGTACGGTTACAACATGTACGTATTGATTGTGGGAATGCTTTCAGTCCCGTAGTTAAACCCACCATGATTCGTACCGTATTATCCATTGCTCTGTCACAATCATGGAAAGTACACCAACTTGATTTCACAAATGCATTTCTACATGCCTCTTTGTTTACTCTTTATCAATGTAAAAATTTGACCTTTCTACTCTTGTATGTTGATGATATCTTGTTAATCCCTTCTTCGAATAGTCTTCGACATCGTCTCATGGCCCTTCTTGCATGTGAATTCGCCATGAAAGACCTTGGCCCTCTTAGCTTCCTTCTTCTGTCTCACATAGCAAAGATACTATGTTTCACTCTCAGTAGGGCTATGCACGAGACACTATTGAATGGGCCAGGATGAAACCATGCAATCATGTCTCTACACCATTTGACACATACTTAAAAATAAGAACTTCCTCAGGTACAAAATTTCTTGACCCGACTCTCTATCGGAGTCTCGCAGGGGCCTTACAATATTTATCTTTCACCGGTCCTAACATAAGCTATGTAGTTCAACAAATATGCATACGCCAAATGCAGATCATTGGAATGTGTTTAAGCGCAGTATTCGGTACAATAAGGCTACGGCCTCCTATGGTCTAACTCTTGGGTGTTCCACCACCTAGGGCTTACTTGCATACACGGATGCCGATTGGGCAGGTTGCTCGGACACAGATTGCTTCACAAGTGGTTATTTTGTCTATTTTAGTGAAAATCTCATTTCTTGGTCGCTAAAACAACAAGCCATGGTCTCCCGCTCAAGTGGCGAGGCCGAATATTCGGGGTGTGGCCAACGTAGTTGCAAAGATTTGTTGGTTACACAACTTATTATTAAAACTCAGTTATCCGCTTACACGTGCCACTCTAGTATATTGCGACAACGTAAGCGCCATTTATTTATCTTGCAATCCGGTTCAGCATCAACGAACAAAACATATTGAGCTCGACATACACTTTGTACGTGAGTAGGTCCAACGGGGGAACGTTCGCGTTCTTCATGTCCCGTCATGATACGAGATTGTCGATATCTTCACTAAAAGTCTTCCACGAGTTCTATTTGATGATTGTCGATATCTTCACTAAAAGTCTTCCACTAAAAGTCTTCATGTCAGGGAATCAGAGAAGAAAAAAAAAACTATTTGGATTAAAATGACAATTTAGACAAAAACTCAGGAACTAAAATGACAATTTACTCTTTATCCACTAATGCAACAAGACCTTTTGTTTTGTAACTTTCAAAAAGAGCACATTAGAAAAAAAGAGCACATAAAAATTTGATTTTTTTTTCATAAATCAAACAAAGCTAAATATCATATAAGTGCACTTCCATTTATTATTTTTCCATAAATCAAACAAAGCTAAATATCATATAAGTGCACTTCCATTTATTATGCACTTGACACAAAAACTTAACCTAAATTAAAGCGATAAAACTGTTACACCGTTATTGTTCCATGGTAAGCTAGCTTACATACATTTTTGGTAGATCTGATAAAAGCTTCCTTATGGCTGATATTTGGATTGCTGGCTTTGATCCTTTGAATCTCCTCTCTTCAAGTATAATATTTAGGGGTATTTAAGATTAGATTATCCGGTTTTTGGATATAAAAAATTTTTGGATAGTGAATTATCCGTATTTGAAGTTTTCGATCCGAAAATAGGATATCCGAAATTTCGGATACGGATTCAGATATTTAAACGGATATCCAAATTTATAAAATAAAAATAAAAAAAATCCGTTTTGTGCATAGAGTAAACCTAAACCTGTCATCGATTTTCCAAATTTCAAACACCGAAAAAAATTATAAATTTACATCTGAATCCGATTCTTTACTTTTCTTTACTATATTTAAACTAGAAATTGTGCTCATATTTAAGCTAAACATAGTTCTCGTATGATATTTATTTACTATACTTTTTTTAGTTTTCGGATATCGGATAATACAATTATCCGAACTTTTTAGAAATCCATAACTGAATCAAAAGATTTCGGATATTCGAATTTTTGGATTTAAAATTTTTTAGATTTTTCGGTTACGGCGAAAACCGAATCTAGATTTTTTGAACATATCTAATAATAATAGTTCATCTATACTGAAATAAAGAAAACAACAATAGAGTCCTCCACAGGTTTAGCAGAGCGGACGAGTAGTATTCCAAACCACACAATTACAGGAGGTGGTCCAATGGTGGGTGGTTTGCTTGAGTGGACGAGCACTAGTACGTACACAAGTACCCATTAGACGGGGTTCAATTTTGTTTTTAGACGCGGTAATGCACATAACCCCGTCTAAATATACACACACAATCTCATGACATCAGGATCTTAACGAAATATCCTTATGAACCCTGACTTAAAATATGCTTACATAGTTTTAGACGGTGTTTTACAAACCCTGACTTAAAATATAATTTAACACTAATAAAATTCACGTATTTTGATATGAACCCCGACTTAAAATATGCTTACATAGCTTTAGACGGTGTTTACAAACCCCTGACTTAAAATATAACTAAAGGGCTCAATCCGTGTGCTTCTTCCAGATTTGTTGCTGATCATTGATTAAAAATAGATCCAATGGCCACCATCAACCTCCTGCTCAAACAAACACACATCCCCTTATACCTTTTCCTTCCTATACCTTTTCCTTCTCAACCTTCACCTTCCTTCATCAAACTCCAACAGGTGTGAGTATGATCGGTAGTTTCTTGTAGTTTTTTTTCACTTAAAATAAAACCCTTGAATTACATAAATAAAAGAACTGTTTTTTTTTTCTTGTAGTGAGTATAATCTTTGTTTATGATCTTTGTTTATCAGTGCTCCAAGGTTTGAGGCATCTTCGTCACCGTCATCATCGCTGAAGCTTCAGCCGCCAACCGCCACCATCGACCTCCGGCACTGCACCGTACCACCACCGCCACCGCCACCGCCACCGTCAAGCTCCACCGGACCACCACCGCCACCGTCAAGCTCCGGCGAGTTAATAGTGTTGTTGAATTTGTAGAAATCATGTAAACAGATTTTAATGAAAATTATTAACGTTTTGTTGGATTATTGACTTCAACTTGGTTAATAACAAAATATCATGCGAATTCAACTTGTAGTGATGTTTTGATATGAGATTTGAATGAAAGTTGCGTAATCTTCAAATTATTATAACTTTGCTGCAAATTTTTTTTGAATGTTTTGATATGAGATTTGAATGTTTTTTATATAACTTTGCTGCAAATTTTCCGGCTAGAGGTATCCCTTTCTTAAGTCGCGGTTCATCTAACACTGACTAAAAAGTTCTCCTAAAATTGTAAAATGATTTTAAGTCGCGGTTCATAATGCTGACTAAAAATATTTCTGTAAAAGTATGAACATCTTTTTAGTCGCGGTGGTTTATTTTAAGACAGGGTTCAGCAAACCGCGTCTTATAAACAACCCATTTTTAGCCACGGCATTTTAAGTCGGGGTTTGAAACCGTGACTAAAAATTATTTTAACCGCGTCTAATTAGTGTAAAAAAATTGTGTGTGATGCGAAATTTGAAATGGTTTATTGTTGTGAGAAAAAAATAAGATTTGAAATACAAACTAGACAATCCAAATTTTGGACTAAATGCTGTTATTTCAACATTATATACTATGTTCTTGATAATTAATTAAATGTTTTCTTATGAAGTTTTAGGTAAGTGTATGATCTTGTCTATTTAGAGTGAAAACATCCATGTTGACTCCAAAATAAATATCATGCAACTTATAGAGAGGTTGGATCTTGTATAAGAACAAATTTACGTACGAAGTATACATGACAAAGAAAGGAGGACAAGTGTCATTAGCAGAAAGGGTAATTTAGTCCTTTCTCACTTGAAACAATCCCCCTGATTTTCAAATGACTATAACTTTTTCATATATTAATATTTAAAAAAAATACACCATATTAACAAACATTTCATTCTTTTTAATTCGAGCAGCCTATTGCTATAGTTTTTTTGAAAAAAATTACAGGATTTTGAATATTCATTAGTCAATTACGTGATTACGTGATTTTCTAGTTTTGAGCCATTGATCTTGAAAGATCAATGGTTATTCTTGTCGCCTACCTTTGTACAATTTGTATCTCTTGGACAAGATCTTTAATCCTCATATATAGATGCGTAATTTGAACTGTTTTTTTTTTATTTAATATGTTTTGTTTCTAAAGAGGCCACTTAGAAAATGTATAATTACTTGGTTTTACCATGTTAGAGCATATGAGAATTTTTTTTTGAAAGCAGAGTAGATGAGAAATTCGTGTTTGATTTTTCTAAGTCCATTATCCTAGGTAGCGTACTCTTTGAAAACGAAAACACTTTTAAAAACCTTCTAAAACACTTATTATTTTGCTGAAACACTTAAAAAAAAAAAATAACTATGAACTGCAGGATTCTTGATCATTACTTTATAAACTGGTTATGTAAAGTTGGAATGCGTTTCCTCTTCTCCGGAGCTGGAAACAAATAAAAATATCACTTGATAAATAAACCAAATCTGGTGGTGCATGTATACTATGTATCATATGAAAAATGTATAGTAAGAAATAAACTAACAAGAATCGTTGATCTCTTGTGCATTGGTGATGGAAGGTGGGTGTGGCACGATGGTCATCGGCCTCATGTAATTTGGCATAATGGGGTTGCCTCCATGCTGATATTCATGACAAAATAAAACTTACAATCAAAATCGTCGCTCTTATTACTAGGGTTTAATTAATTATGTATCTTATTTTCATCTGTAAAAAAGTACTTTTCTCTAAATGTTGTTATACCATACCACATGTCAGTCTATATTTCTATCTCTATATTTTTTTGTCTCTCTTTAACACATGGTTGAGGTACAAACCGAAATACTTGATGGATAAACCGAAAAAGTTTACGGTACTATCTTTAATTTTAGAGATTTGAATAGTGAATCTCTACATGTAGAAATTCACTATAGCAATCTCTATATTTTGTAGATGTAGATAGATATTCAAATGGAAAAGAAATATATAAGAGCATTCACAGTGAATCCTCTATTCATTATTACATAGAGAAAATAATAGAGGAAACAACAAAAATATTATCATATTGGAATTTCTATAATAGAGAAAAATTTAAATAAAGTAAAGTGCACATTTATATTTACAGTGTCATATTCAACCCTCTGTATTGTTATTGTGAGTGTGTAGGAAAAAGAAAAATTAACTAAATAAGTTTTTGTGAGTAAGAAATAGATAAAGATAGAGAGTTAAATTTAAAAAAAAATAATAAACTCTAGAGAAAGATGTGTTTTTATACATGGGTGGAGGCTCCAATTAAAATGCTCTGGGAAATATCTACAACTTGAAGATGGAGAAGAATATCGAGAGTCCAATGTGAGTGCTCTTACTCCATGAATAATATAAAATATAAGTAAAATTTCTTCAAGAAAATAATTAGAAAACAATCCGAAAATTCTTGATAAAATATATAGCATAATGGACTTTTAAGAAATATCGTGAAACTAACTAAAAATCTGATGTGTGTTTCAGTGCCGGCGACAAGCAAGTGCAGGGTGGACCTGCGTTCACCGCCCAAAAAATTTTTAAATTTTTTTATATATATATTTTGAAAAAAAAAATTCTGGATGTTTTTATAAATAAGTGTCTTTGTATAACAAGTTTAAAACCCAATTAAAAGTTTTATAAATAAGGGTCTGCTTAAAAGGCCCAATGACCAATCTTAGAAAATCTGAATATAAATAAGGGCCCGTGTATAATAATTTATAAACCCAATTAACAAGCCTAGCCCCAAATGACTAATAAACCCAATTAGTAAGTAGGTTCGATAACTTGATCATTTTTGCTACACTATTTTTGTTAATTTGTTTTATCAATTTCATAACAATTATGGTTTTATTTATATATTTGATTGAATGATTGAGGAGTTTATATTATATGAAAATTTGCGAATAGGGCCCAATTTTTTTATCTCGAACAAGGCCATTTTTTTATGATTTTCAGAGACGGCCCTGAATTGCTTGAATAGAGTCAAAACAAGTTCATCTTTATTAGACCGTGCGTAGTCGTTGGGGTGAATAATGTCCCACCCTAGGGCGTTTTGCGCCATGTGACAACCTAGTCAGCAATGGGGCATTATTGGGCGTTTTTACAAAATGGGTGTAGTGGGGATATGGGGCATTATGTTAAATGAGATGTAATATAATTAAATAAAATAAAAAACCATCAAAAAATATTATTGGATAAACAATATGAAGATGGAAGGTTATTGGTCAAAATCTCGCCCCAACCGCGTGATTCAAAACACACCAAAACACTTTTTTTTGAGCAAACACGCCCAGGGGGCGGTCGAGGGGCATGATTGGGGCTAAATTTTGAAAAAAAAAAACACGCCTGTTACGGGTGGTCTTATAGAAGCCAAATGAACATTGGAACTAACTACAAAACCTAAAAGCCAAAGAAATCTTGTGTCATTAACATATATGTCAAATAATGCTTAGTACAAAGGTGGTATTCACCTGGTGATGAGAAGAAGATGAATCTTGAAAACTGGAAGTTGAACCGGTATGAGATAGACGCAAAGCAGTAGTAATGTCCACATTCATTGGCCACATATTGTTGCAGTTTCCGCAAGTAATGGTCACTGTGTCAAACAAGCTGCTGCATGGTACACTTACCTGAACCCAAATGGTTTACCCAATTCAGAGATTGGTAAAAGAATAACATACCCATAATTCAGATTTTCTTGGAATTTGTTGTGGAACTTTCTTTCTAGAACGACGAATTTCTTTAGCCGTGTAATCGGTGAAACTTAAACCCAAGACCTCCAAGCCTAGGTGATACTAACAGTTTTGCCTTTGCCATTAGCCGTGTAATCTGTGAAACTTAAACCCAAGACCTCCAAGCCTAGGTGATACTAACAGTTTTGCCTTTGCCAATGAGCCAGCAACCTCACTAGCTGGTATATTCGTAGTGGAACTAGGTTGTTTAGAAACGAGATTGGTTATTATATGTGTTTTCTTTTGGGACTTTTGATGTACTTTCAAGCAGTTCGGTACCTTGTAAGAAAATTCATGGTAAGTTAATCTGACAATGTTTCCTAGAGTTTGATAGTGTAGCAAGTGAACTACATGGAGGTTTTCACCAAACATAACACATTGTTTATGGTCTATGGATCGAGTTCGCTTTCCACCCAAGCGAACTAGCCAAGTACGAGAAGTAAAGGCGTTCCAAAAAAAACACCTAGAACTATTAGTGTCCTTCCTAAACCGCCCAATATATATATTTTTTTCGCATAGTAGTTTTATTAAGAAAACTAGGGTTTCATCTTTCATATACGAGAGACCTTATAAAATTAATGTAACTTGTTCCACTAAGGTTTCTGAGTGTCTAAGATATAATAACATGGTTAATAAATTCAGTAAAAAAAAGTCATATACTGCAAAAATAACCTCCAAAACGAAGATTATTATCAATACAGGAATAAAACCCTAGTTTCTTGATTGCACAACATGGAACTTCTGAGCAAATGCATTCAATATCACTTTGTTCCATGTATAATTTTGTCAATTATTTGAATCAATATGTTGAAACATAATATATTTGTATAGCTTTTTACTCGTCCTTCTTTACATGCAAGTAGTCTTTGCTTCTCTGTGTGTACATTAGTACATGTGTGTATACTTTCTCTGACTGCTAGCAGAAGAAGATCAGAGAAAAAGCCTTAGCTGATACAGACTAGACCCTAACTTTGTAATTACCAAAGACTTTTAAAAACTTTAGTTCCCATATAACTTTGTGGCAAACTCACGCGTAAATTAAACTAATGACTTTTATCATTGTTTTGGTTTAAGTTTGAATCTTTACGTATAATATGACAAGAACACACACAAATTCATATATAGAGAAGAAGAGATAGAGAGGTACAGCAAGAACAATATTGCAGAAAGGGCAATCAATGTAACAAAGCTGCTCAGAAGCTGCTGATGGTACATCTGCCCAGGTAGAGTTGCTTGACATCATTGTGATCACAAATAATGACACAACTATGTGTGTGTGTGTAAGGACTCTCTTGCTTTCAAGTTAGGGCATGCTTTACTATATATAGAACAAGATACATTGGTACACATAAAATAATAATAATAATAATAATAATAATACTAATACTAATAATAGTAATAATAATAATAATACAATTTAATCATGTGTATTTAATCACGTACATTCTTCTTTTGCATAATAAATCACAAAATGTGTATTTTGTTGGTGGTTTTTGTGTTAAGCAAATTTTAGTTAATTGTGACTTAATACCAAATAGAAATAAGAATAAACATAGATACGAGTTAGGACATATAGAGTGCACACTCATTCCGTCAGCGACGAAACGTAGGCGTGTACAAGGGGCCGAGCTTGGGGGTCTCATGGAAAGCCTCATAACTCGCTTCTAATCTGGATGGTTGGTTCTCTTTTGGTAGAAACTAATAGAATTAATGATAATTAGGAACTCATGATTAGATAGAGGTTTAAGGGAAACTCACCACGTTAGACTTGTTAACCACCTTAGTTAACAATTTAAACTTTGACTTTTCTAAATTACCAAAATGGCTTTACTACTCTCCACGCCATATGGCGCAACACGTACACTTCTCCTACGTCACTGACTCTTTGTTTTCCTCAACCCTACACTACACATTGTGTTGCGCCAAACACCACCATGCGCCACTATCTATGCCGCGCTACACTCTCCAGCGCCATAATCAAGATGCAAAACCTTTCTCCTGCACCACACGTTCCTGCACCATCGTTTCCTCTTGCGTCATTTAGTCACGTGTCACGCTCTAGTTAAGTGGTAATTTAACAAAATTCATATCTACTTTGATAATTTCTTTGGTCAAAGTGGCCACTTTGGTGGTTATTTTCCCATTGATGATCCATATGAACTAATGATGTGGTGGTCACTACCAATAGTAACTTCATGATTAAAACTAATTATGCTAGCACCAGCAGCAACTGTGTGATCAACAACAATTGGATGATCAACAGTTGGCAATAAACAGCTACTAGATAATCAGTACATGTCGAGAGATCACCAAAAACTGGCGATCTGTAGTAATAACGAAGTTATTGTTGATCGAATGCAATCATTAGCACCAGCTAAGCTACTACTAATAGTAACTAAGCTAACTATTACATGTTTTAACCACCAACTAACACACCCTTTCATAAGATATTGTCTTTTCAACTAAACATTGTGATATTTCCAAACTATAAAACTAAAGTTTGTAGTCAATTTCGGGTGCAAGTTTCATAGTAGAAACATACATTCTCGTTTTTCATGCGTTTTGAATTCTACAATTGAGGTTTCGAGAGTACCATCCAAATAGTTCCACATGATTATGATTAAACATGATTCAAGAAAGATTATTTAGGCAATTACAAATTACGAAAGGGAGCGGTTATCTACACATTCCCATACCCTATACCCCCTCATAGGGCTATACGTCTGAAATTGGGCCCACCCATATGCTGCTTATAGGGATATATGCTTGAGCTCAGGCTCACCTGTTTAATGTCAATCATTGGCTGTTAGCCAATGATTGCCTAATGATTAGGATGTTTTAGATGGAACAAGTTTGGTGAGTTTAATGGCTTAAATGGGGAAAGTTGTGAAATATTATTATAAAATGTCAAGTTTTTATTTGTGTAGGTCCCTAAATCTGAGGATCGATAACGAACCGAATCACTTGTTTATAGCAAACACGGTCACGTGTGCGGAATCCACGTAACTATGCCAAATCAAACATATAAAGCAATAATAACAACGGATTAATCAATGAAACACACTCGATTGATTAACGGGATGAGAACCGATTACAAACTGATACAAACACAATTCAGACAGAATTTCGGCAGAGTTTTGTTACTATGGTTATTATCTCATCTCTGTTTCAAAATGAAACAGGATGTTGTTTATATAGTCCCTGGGCCAAGTTTACGGCGAAACACAAAGTGTTCGACGAAACTGAACATGGGCCAGTCATTGGGCTTGAAACAGCCCATTACACGACGAATCAAAGTGTGATTCGTCATGACCTTCAACGAAACAGAAGTAACAGACACTGGTCTGTTTCGTCATGATGTGTTCCGACGAAACAGACCTGTTTCGTCGAGAGCTGCACCAGCTGATCTATTTCCTGTATACAGACAGTAAACAGATAGAACATATAAACATAGTAATGACCATACTACCCTTTAATGCAACATGCATTGTTCATCATACTTTACATATCAAAAGAGACAAACAAGTTGTACACAAGTAGATAGGAGGATATCTGACTTGGTCAACATAACATACAGACTCGATAATTAATAAAAGACCATACAAAATACATCGTTAAACAAGACTAGTCACAGACACTAAAAATGCATCAACAAACTCCCCCTTGTCTGTTACTCGTCTTCGGTCTTCTAATCTTCCATCAGTGTTGTTCGGACCAAGAACTGCCCGAATGTATGCCCCGGTAATAACAAAAACACGCTACTCGCTGAAACTTTAAAGCTTGACGTGCATCCTGATCTTCATAGAAAATATCATGACGATATAATCTGCTAATATCAGCCTCAGACATGTTGACTATCCACATCGGATCCAACATCCGGTAATTTGCACGATTATCTCTAAACACAATTACAGCTTCATGAGTATCCGAGTCGTAGCACCATAATGCCATGTCTTCAAGAAAATCCTGCTGCATAGGCATCAATGGGATTTTATCTACTACCCTCGGAGGCTGGTACACAAGCTTGTCAACGCAGCAGCATCAATGGGATTTTGACCGATTGATAAGCTCAAGCCTTGTCAACGCAGCAACATCATAAAATGGCAAGGAAAGAATGCTCAGCAGTGAATTGAAATACAGAATTCCGTATTCACGTTTGATAGCAATGCAGTGTATATCTTTAACAAACATCCAGCATAGAATCCTTCCACTTGGCTTTGCCTTTTCAAATTGCAAGTAGTCTACTTGAGCTTTTTCAGGCACAAGCTTGGAGACTTTAGATAGAAACTGTTTTCTCCATTCAGAAAATGCATCTGTGTCTTTTTCAGACGAATTCCGATTCTTTAAGTGCTCGTCTATGTCATCAATATTCTCCTTCATCCAATCTTCATCAAACGAAGAAAATTCAGTACCATCTGTTCGAACATACGTTGATTTTGATGCTTCACCTTCAAACACAATCTCATCAATATCTTCAACATTTGTTGTATCAGTCTCAGTCGACATTTTATCTATCTCAGCATCATCAATTTCTCTCATAGAATGTAGAATACTCAATTGTTCCTGAGAAAGATCTTCTATTAACTCCCCTTCTTCAATCAACTCTCCAGTAACTGGATGAATAGCTTGTAAAGCAATATCAGCACTGCTTACTACAGAAGAAGTACCTTCTATCTGTTGAACTTTTCCAGTAGAAGTTCCCTGAGATGATTCGACAACTGTAGGTTGAACTGTAACAACTTCAGAAGAAAGTGCGATTGGCTGCTTCTGTGATGTACCAGAAGTGTCAGGATTCCCTTGGTCTTCCGTATCATCATCCTTTTTCTTCAATACTTCTTGTTGTTTACAATGATAATCCCACAGAATAGCAAGCCTTCTCTCTTTCTCTTCATCAACAGCCTTCAAACGAGCATTTTCAGCTTTAAGCAAATCAATTTCAGCTTGTTGTCGCTCTATTACTGTTTGCTGTTTACCAACGGTTGACTTCAAGTTGTTAATTTCCACCGATTGTTTAAGTTGATCATGCTTCGTGAGATTACCAAAATGAGATTGCCTTTGAAGACGATCAGCAGCTGCTTCAAGTGTAGAAAATAGGTATGTGATCTTTTCGTCTTGAGAAAATCCGGAAAATGTCCTATGACGTTCAGCACTGATCTGCGAAGTGGTTGCTCTAATTGCAGAAGCCATAGTTCTTTGAGGAACTGACTGAGGAATAACAGATGAAGTTGCAGCAGCTGATGTAACAACTGGAGTTTCTGTAGCTGAAGTAACTACAGGAGCTTCTTGTACAGGCTCCTGAGGTACAGATTGTACAGGCTCCTGAGGTACAGATGAAGACTCTTGAGGCACAGATTTCCGAGTATAAGTACTCAAATATCTCCTAGATTTCTTCTTTTGAACTTCAACAGCTTTCTCAGCTCTTCTTTTTGTTCTTCTTTCACCTTCAGGATCCTCTGGAACATATTCTGGATCATCCTCAGTTCTAATCTTTCTATACCTTCTTACTCCACGTATATCGATATACATTTCGTATCCAGGCTCAACTATATGATCACTAGAACTAGAATCAGATCCATCATCACCACTTGCTGACGAGCTACTAGCTGATGTACCAGAAGCTGCACCTTTGCTTGATGTACCAACAGCACCTGCATCACCACCATCATCACTTTCACCACTACTGTCACCACTACCACTACCAGACTCATCTGAATCAACTGGGTCAGGACCAAATTTCTCTATCCTTAGCCTTTCCAACTCAGGTTCTTCATTGTCAGATTGGCTGTCATCATGACGCCATTTGTCATTTGCTGGAGCCACATAATCAGGATTCACTAGTGCGCCAAAAAGCTTCCTTGGAGGAACGCTTTCTTTGTATCTTTTAGCAGCCATAGTCTTGATTAGCCTTAAAGAGTTGAAATTCATAGCTTCGATCTTCAGAATATCATTGTCAGCCTTCGGAAGGTCAGGATGTTGAACATTCATAATCATTTGCAGAAACCGCGGATACATCCAAAACTTGTTCCCGGTTGTTCTACTACCAGTCCTTGTCATATTCTCTTTCATGTTGCTGAAAATATACTTTGAGATGCTAAACGGTTTGTTTAACACCAAAGCAACCATGAAACCAACGAGATCATCTCCAGCCATATCATATCCAGACCGTCTATTGCTGAGACACTGAATAAGAATATGCAATAAAAACTTGTAGCGTAATGGAAGATCACCTTTGTTGATTTGTTTGACAAACAGGTCTCCTTTACACTTCATCCTTAGCAAACAGCCTCGTGAACACATGATTGGTATTGAATATGGAGCATTCGGTTGATCTTGTAATTGAAGAACTTCATTCAATATCTCCGGAGTAACAACGACATACAGATCATTCACACGACCTCTTATAATATCCTTTCCATCGACTTGGACGACGCTTGCAGAATCCCAGAAAGCTTTAATCAGTGATTTGTAGACGGGTGTCGAGTATGTAACAGAATGATTGATACGTGACTCCCTGATCCACTTCGTGATATCTTTAAATTCCGTGAGCTTGTCTTCAGGATCCAGATATGCAACTTGATTATGACGTTTCTCTGACATAATCTCCTCTTCAGTTTTGTTTTCTTTCTTTATTGCCTTCTTTCGTTTTCCTTTTTCTTGCGGTGCTTTCGGAGCCATCTGTACATGAAAATGTCCAGAATAAGTCACAATTTATATAACATAGCATTTAGACATGTATGAATACAATTTCATGTATCCACATAACAGATAACCTATCTAACATGTCTACTGTGAACAAATAGCAACATCAGAAAACTGCTAAGGCATGGACGACGAAACTGAAGATCAACGACGAAACAGAAGTTTGTGCGACGAAACAGAGGGTTGACCATTGACCAGTTTGATTCGTCGATGTTTTGATTCGTCGAGTCTATTTCATTCCATTTCTGATTCGTCGAATGTTTGATTCGCCGTATGTTTGATTCGCCGGAATTAGGTTTAATGAGATTCGTCAATTTGGGGGTTTTTCAGTTTCGCCGTTTTGAGGTTTAAACAAAGAACAAATAAAGACACAAATACATTCAGTATCATTATTTATACCCAAAACAACTAATGATAACCCATATATGATTTTCGATCCAAAAACCCATTTAAAACAGTTTAAGAATTTTATCAAACAAAAACCCCTGTTTTTGTTACAAAAAAAAACCACTTCCAAATCAAAGCAAATAAACATAATGAACCTAAATCTATCATATATCAGAAGGAAAACACAAACATTCAACATCAACACATATATTATCAAAGAAAAAACAAGGTCTCAAAGGGGTCTCTGAGGGTTTCGGATGAAAAACCGACGGTTCAAAGTGTTCGGAATGTGAATCAAAACGTGTTACTACCTTTGATGTTTGTAAGATTTTGATAAAAATCGAAAGATTTGAGTGATTTGAGAGGGTAACCGTAGGTATGGGTTTTTGGTTGTATGAAGAAGATGAAAAGATTGATGTTTTGAAAAAGTGAACAACTGGGACCCTTATATACACCACCTTGTCTCGACGAATCTGATACTTCGACGAAACTGGATTGGGCCCGGCGAAACAGAAACTTGGGCTTGAACTTGGGCCTGAATTTTAGCCCATGACGAAACTGATTTGGGCTCATGTGATTCGTCGATGTTTTGACGAAACAGATTTGATTCGTCGACAATGTTCTGATTCGTCGACTCTTCTGATTCGTCGATCATTCTGTTTCATCAACAGGTTTTTCAAAAACACAGAGACTGGTAAGATTTTGCAGTCAAAACAGTGGTAAGATTTTGCAGTCAAAACAGTGGTAAGATTTTGCAGTCAAAACAGATTATGAACACATTTCAAAAGAAAGAACGTTTTTATGAAGAAGGTTTTAGGCTTCCGGTAGAAAACACCAAGCAACAACTTCGGCTTAATCAAAAACGAACTTTACACAAATATACTAAAAACAAATTTAAAGCACGGTAAACTAAATGAAAATGCAGAAAACTGTTAAAAACACTAAACAACTGTACAAGTGCAATCTTTTTGCGAATTTCAAGGACAAGGAATCATACTAGCTTACAGTCTTAGTCAACATGATTTTGATTTCTGTTTAAAGCTCTGGATAAGTATACTACCTCGATTATCGGTATTGTGGTCCACATAAGCTCAAACTGATCAGACATAATCATAATTTAAGAGATACGATTAACGGTAAGGATTATACTTACAAGTCGATGTAAATCCACTCACGACACATTCCCGTATCAAGGTATGCACGAGAATTCATCTTACCGGTGAGTATACCGATTATCATCTGTTTGACCGTATAAAAATGTGAGAAACTCACTTATTTAGATTTGAAAACAAGCCCTATGTGATAGAATCACTTATTGATGAGGAACTTGATTTTCAGATGCATGAGGGCACAGGAGCAAGTCCGTGAACAGGTCAGTACTTTCGTACAGCAGAGAGACGAACTTGACTCCCACAAAGAATCTGTGATATATTATCACTGATTTTGTTTGGACATGTGATTGTTGATCACTTATTGAGGTCGAATGCAGTATGTACACGTATGTATAGTATCATGGAAGATCTTAGACTTCGTCTCCGTTATTTTTACGGTTTGATACAACCATGATACCCAGATGATAAGCAGCATAAAGACCGAATATTTCAGATCTCGGCAATCTCTCAAACGAGATTTCGGTACTAAGACCATATGCCAATGAATGGTTCCCACCTGACTTGAAGTCTGTTAGGTTTGTATCATCCTGCACATTTTAGTCTGATTGTGAGTCTACCAATACATCGTTAGTAGAGATACTTATCATTTTTCTTTTTATTTTTCATTTTGAGCACATTGACCGACCACACCAGTGAACTTCATCATTTTCCTTTATCCAAGAAACTCATTTTTGGTTTTTTTTTTAATTTAATTTTTAATTAATTTTTTTTTAATTTTTTTTTAAACGAAAAGACAGAAAGTAAAGACATCTTTTTGGATTTTGAACTTTTGCAATGTTTTTGTATTTTCTTGAAATATCTCCCCCTAAAATTCGCAAAGTTTACGAAAACTAAAATCTTTTTGAATTTTAAAAGTTTATAAAGAAAATATTTACAAAAACGATCAGCCAAAGAAGTTTACTCGGGTATCACCTTAATGCCATTGACCAAAAGTAGATAATCAAAACGTGATTTATCAAAAGCTTTTGTGAACAGGTCGGCACGTTGGTGATCAGTGGGGACATGAACGACATCGATTAACCTCTTGTCAAAACAATCACAGATAAAGTGATATTTAATGTCGATGTGTTTAGTCTTAGAATGTTGCACAGGATTTCTAGTGATCTGTAAGGCAGCATTATTATCAACAAAAATATGGGTAGATAGGAATTCTAAACCGTAGTCGCGCATTTGTTGTTGTATCCAAAGAACTTGGGAGCAACAACTCGAGGCAGCAATATATTCTGCTTCACATGTTGATGTAGCAACACACGTTTGCTTCTTGCACTGCCACGTGACCAGGAGATTTCCTAGGAACTGACATCCTGCTGTTGTCGATTTGCCATCGATTTTGCAACCACCGAAATCAGAATCACTGTAGGCAATTAATTCAAAACTATCATCCCTAGGGTACCAAAGACCGAGGTCTAAGCATCCCTTCAAATAGCGTAAAATCCTTTTGACAGCTGACAGATGAGAGGCCTTCGGGTTTGCTTGATATCTTGCTAGCAAGCATGTTGGGTACATGATATCAGGCCTCGAAGCGGTGAGATACATGAGAGATCCGATTATGGCACGATAGTACGAGGAGTTGATGCTTTCACCCTTCAAATCCGGAGTAGTCCCGTGATTCTGCGGAAGTGGGGTACCAATGGGCGTTGCATCTGACATTTGGAATCGGCTCAAAATGTCACCAACATATTTAGTCTGATGGATGAATATCCCAGACTCTGTTTGTTGAACTTGAAGGCCCAAAAAGAAATTCATCTCTCCCATAGCGCTCATTTCGAACTTTTCTTGCATAACACTTTCGAATTGCCTGCACAAAGAGTCATTAGTAGACCCAAATATTATATCATCAACATATACCTGCACCAGCAGAAGATCTTCATCTTGTTCTTTGATAAAGAGTGTGCAATCAATAAGACCTCATCGAAATCCATTCTCCAGAAGATAGTTTGATAAGGTTGCATACCAAGCCCTAGGTGCTTGATGTAGACCATAAAGAGCTTTGTTGAGCAACCAAACCCGATCGGGGTGAATAGGATCTTCAAAACCTGGAGGTTGTTCGACATGCACCTCTTCTTGAACAATACCATGAAGAAAAGCACTTTTAACGTCCATCTGGTAAACTTTGAATCCTTTGAAAGAAGCATAAGCTAAGAAGATCCGAATAGCTTCCAGACGTGCAACAGGTGCATAAACTTCATTGTAGTCAATGCCTTCAATCTGGCGAAAACCCTGAACAACCAGTCTTGCCTTGTTGCGAATAACAACTCCACGGTCGTCTTTCTTGCATTTATAAACCCATCGTGTTCCAATTTTCTTGTAATTCTCCGGTTTTTCAACAAGCTTCCAAACGCCAAGCTTTTGAAATTGTTGCAGTTCGTCCTGCATGGCTTCAACCCAAGAATTATCTTTTAAAGCTTCCTTCCAAGATTTCGGTTCTTCTTGTGAAACGTAACACGCGAAGGACCAATCATTTTGGAGACCAGATTCTCTAATAGCTGAATACAAACCAGCACTCTGGTTGTTTCTCAGCTGATTACGCGTCTGCACACCTTGTTGGACATCTCCTATGATATTCTGCTGTGGATGGGTATCGTGTATCCTCATTTCAGAATTTTCAGGAACACGAGCATTAACACCCAAATTGTTAATATTAAGATCAACTACCAACTCCACACCTGGAATATGCGTAGAAGTGGATGCATTTCCTTCAGCAGTATCATCGACTTGCACATGAGGAGTATCAACAGAAGTACCCTGAACTGGAACAACTGGAGATGTAGTGCCTTCAGTCGCATCCAGATTTTCTTCATCTTCTTCTGATGATTCATTGTATTCAGTAGCATTTTCAACTTCCTCATTTTGAACTGTGTTGTTAGACGAATTAGAACTTTGTGAGTTAACAACAACAGGTCTAACTAATGACGACTCAGCAGCATTGTCACTATCAAATATCATTCTAGCAGCTGCGGAATCTTCATCAAAGGTTGGCAGATCAAAAGAGTTGAATAGCCCATCGTAATCGAACATCCAAGGATCACCTGGAGCTTTAACAGGACTTGTATATCTCTGAACCCTTACTTCACTCCATAGCTCAATCTTTTTGGAAGTCAGATTCCAAACACGAAAATTTGGTGTAGCATATCCAAGGAAGAAACCCTCGATAGCTTTCGCGCCAAACTTTCCATCTGGATCTATCATAGTGCATGGACCACCAAAAGGTTCTAGAATTGAAAGATCTGGTTTCCTTTTCTGTAGAAGTTCGAAACAAGTCTTGCCATGTCTCTTAACCGTAAGAACTCGGTTTAATGTGTAGCATGCAGTCGACACAGCCTCTGCCCAGGACTGAACAGGAAACGCCGACTCTACCAACATTGTTCTTGCAGTTTCAATTATTGTCCGATTCTTCCTCTCCGCGACACCATTTTGTTGTGGAGTGTAAGGAGAACTGTATTCATGAAGAATGCCTTTAGAAGTACAGAACTCATCCATAACACGGTTTTTGAATTCAGTTCCATTGTCGCTTCTGATCCTCTTTACTTTCAACGAGTAGAGATTTTCCAACATTGTAAGAAGATCCTTGAGGATGCCAGGAGTATCACTCTTATGTGCCATAAAAGCTACACAAGAAAATCTAGAGTAGTCATCAGTAACTACTAAACAATACACATCTCCGAACGTTGTCTTGTGTCTCATAGGTCCAAAAAGGTCCATATGAAGACGTTCGAGAGGCATACCAACAGTGTTGATTTTCTTCAAAGGGTGAGACTTCTTTGTTTGTTTCCCTTTCTGGCACGAAACACAGATATCTTGTAGATGAAAACTTCTCACGGGCACGCCATTCACAAGATTGTTTTTCACCAAATGGTTCATTTTTCTCAAGTGAATGTGTCCCATTCTTCTGTACCAAGATATAGACTCCTTCTCCGTGGCTTTCGAGACAAAACAAGTGACTTGTGCAGAAGTCGTAATCGCTTGACTCATATCAAGAACATAAAGATCATTGATTCTTGGAGCCGATAAGAGAATCCATTCATCGGGAATTTTGAAACCAGGTTTAAGCACATAACAACCGGCATCATCGAAATGCACGGTGAATTTTTTATCGCAGATTTGCGACACACTGAGAAGATTATGATCAATTTGACGAACATAATTGATCTTATCGAAACATACAACACCATTAGAGATCATTCCCTCTCCAGTGATGTATCCGCCTTTGTCTCCAGCGAAAGCGACATAGCCTCCTTTAATGTTTCTCACATAATATAGAAGCCGTAAGTCGCCTGTCATGTGCCTGGATGCCCCACTATCAACAATCCAATGACTATTAATAGTTCCTCCTGGAACATCCTGCACATATCATCCAATGATTAGTTAAGGATGGGGACCCAAGCCAAAGTGGTCTTGGGTCGTCCCTGAGCATCACAAATAGTGATCTCGATTTGTTGATGATTTTCCAAACGAACAACTCCCCCTGAACTTTCACCCTTCCTAGGTTTCCAAGTTTGTTTTTGTTTACCAGATTGATTTTTGTAAACAAATTTTGAAACTTCTGGTTTTACAGGTGAACTTGGTTCCCTTGGAACAGAATTAACCTTAGATTTTAAAGCCTTTTCTATTTTCTTCACATTTTGATGTCGTTGTTTCGAATCCTGTTCTTTAATAGTTCTTTTATCATGTTTAGGTGAAACAGGACGACATTTAGGGTGAATCATTTCAGGTGATGCTCTATCAACAAATTTCTCTTTCGGAGTGTTTGCACAATCTTTGATGATGTGCCCAAACTCTCCACATTTAAAACACGTTCTCCTTTCAACAAACTTAGGAGAACTGGATCGACGATCAGATGTCGAACTTGTATAACCCGAGGTACTTGCTTTTTCATCACACCCGTTTGAATGTTGAGTGTAATTGTTTTGACTATCACGTTTTAAAATTTTGACTTGTACAAAATCAGTGTTTGACTTGTTGGCAAAAGTCTCAATTTTATCTGTACCCCTCGATTCCACAAATTTGACATTGCTGTTTTTCTTCTGATAACGAGCCCCTTTTGTTTCAAATTTTGGCAATTTAGCTCGTTGATCTGATTGTTTACCCTTAGAAGCAATAGGTTGTTGCTTTGAAAGTGATTTCTGATTTCCAAATTTTTTTTTGATTTCAGACTTAGGAATTGGATTACATTGAGTCACAATAACTCCCGGAATCGACTTTCCCAAAAACTTACTTGTGTTATTTTCAAAAACATTATCAATCGATGATGGATTGACATTTTTAATTGGAAAATCTTTATCTGAATAGATTTTAGAATCACCAACCAAAGTGTACAGCACAATATTACTTTTAACGGTAGACACAGGATCTATCACTTGTTGAACAACAGGTTGAACAGCAGGGGTAGGAGGATCACACAGAATATGATTCTCAATTGGAACTTCTACTCCTTTAAGTTTGTTAAGTGATTTATCCTTTTTACTCACATCTGATTCTGGTTCATCATCCGACGACTCATAGTCCTCAATGGTTGGAGGACCTTGTTTCGTAGATGTTGAATCTTTTTGCTCAGAAGTGGTACTTGGAGAATTGTCCAATTTGAACCCTAGGCCAGTAGTAGCTTCCTCATAATTAAGAGGCACACTGGGTTCAAACCGTGGCATTTCTTCTTCATCAGGCATATAAGCATAATTATGTCTCAAAGGGGGCGGACACTTCTTATACCCAACACCTTTCTTGTTTCCCTTTAGTTGTTGAACATCAATAATGTGATCGAGCACAAATCGGGAGTTAGAGTAACTTTCCAATTTTTGCTTGATTGCATCATGTTCGCATTTTACAATGGCTAATTCCCTTTTAGTTTCCTCAACAATGTTAATGTAATCATTTATACTAACTTGTTTATGATATACAGTTTTTGTCACTTCGGAAACATTTTTCTTTAGAGTTTCAATCATAGATTTAAATTCTTTTTCATGTCTAACTAGAGCCATATTCGCTTCTTTGCATTTAGCCATTTCAACAACTAAACTCTGATTGTGTATATGAATCGTATCACATTCAAGTTTTATTCTATCAAATTCATTTTTCATATACTCACAATCTCTACAGTTGATAAGAATTTCAGATTTTACCTGACTTGTAGAAGCTGAGACATTTGCCATAAAGGCAGTCTGATAAGAAAAAGATCCGTCTTCAGAAAAGAACTTCTCCATTTCTTTAGATGCTACCTCAGCCTTCTTGATCAGAACTGATTTCTGACATTTCAACTCTTCTTCTTCATTCAATAAGTCATCAAGATTAGAACTTGCTTCTTTGCTCACATCAGATTCAGAATGATAATCGCCCGAAGTAGAACTTTCTTCATCAGAACTCCCGGTATTACCAGAACTGTCGTCACTTTCAGAAAATTCTTCCTTATGAACGTGCTTGATGTGATTGATGATCTTTGCATAACACGCTGTTCCTCCTTTATCTTGATCACTTTCCCCAAGTTGTAAAGACCAATTAAACCCTTCATCAGATTGTACGGTTAAAGCACGATTATCGTTTGATGGTCCAGACTGATTCTGGTTAGTGGTGTTGTTTACAGCCACTATCCCTTTTCCACGATTTTCTTGATTATCATTTGAAGTACTCGTCTGATTACGGAATGGGTTCTGATTGCCTTGTCTGCTTGGTCGGGTGCACTCACGTTTGAAGTGCCCCTTTTCGCCACAATTGAAGCATGTAACTGCTTCTTTATCAAAACCGTACTTTGTATCCTGTTTGCTTTCCAAAGAACTTCTCCCTGTTCGAACCATAAAGTCCTTCGCCCTTCTAACAGCACTTGCGAATGCCCACTTTATATCCATCAACTCCATTTCATCACGGTTGATTTGTAGATAGTCTTCGTTGGTCAAATTGATGTTTCCAATTTGACCTGCGACCAAACCGCAGTAAGCACTGACCATTGTATTAATTAGTTCCATATGTTCCTTTGCTACTTCAATGCTAACATTTGAGAGGTTTGATGTATCAGCTTTGACTGTGTTAGGGTTTGGGGTTGGAGGATTGTTGGTATAATGAGCTTGCTGTTGTTGTGATTGGACTTGTGGTTGTGGTAGGGATGGAATAAAACCTCCTCCAGAATATGCCTGAGTTTGAGTAGTAACTTGAGGTGTATTAGGAATACAACCTCCTCCAGAATAAGCCTGAGTTTGAGCAATTAATTGCGCTTGCGGAAGATAGGCTCTCGGATCGAAGACAGGAGGCGGAGCTGATTGAGGAAACAGAGAAGAGTTTGTATTTGATACAAACTCCGTTTGTAACTTTGGTTGATGCATACTAGCTGACTGGTTAAAACCTCCTCCACAATACATTTCAATATTTTGAGGAGCAGCAATGCATTTTGCTTTCCGAATTTCTTCATCATTCTTATGTTCCAGCTTCTGTACGAATTCATAGATAGTTATAGTGTCAGCATCTAGAATACCTGTATGCTTTAGAAGCTCAATGTATGGACTCCACTTTGGTGGTAGAGAATCAGCAAACCGTGCACAAACTTCCTTTTCACTTGCAACAACAGCATAAGCAAACATTTCACTAATCAAATGATAAAAACGTGTAGTCATATCATTTAGAGTTTCATTTTCCAAGAACTGAAATGATTCAAACTCTTTCTTCAATAGATCATGCCGTGTCTTTCTGGAAGCTGCATTTCCTTCTCCTCTTGTTACCAAACAATCCCATAATGATTTTGTGTCCGTACAATAAGAAAATTGATGATAGATATCTTTGTGAAGCGCTTGAGTAAGAACAGCAAACGACTTTTTCTCAAATTCATAGGCTTTCTTGTCATTTTCCTGCATGTTAGAAAAACCTTCGGCCGTTGAAGCTGCTACTTCGAGAGCATTATTGCGTGGAGTAATGAAACACCTCCAAAGATCAGTGCTTTGACCTTGAACATATGTATGAAAACGACCTTTCCATGATGGAAAATCATTCATATGATTCAACTTTGGCGGGCGATTGTTGCTGCCCGTTTCGCTCTCGCTAAGTAAAAGATTTTGAATGTTTTGATTCTGATTGGATGCCAAAGCCCATTGTCCGGCACTTATAGTAGGTTGACCAAAAACATTCTTCACCCACGCTGCTGCGGAGGTCGGATCTTCACGTGGTCTCGAGTCCATACTCCAATCCCATGGACTAGTACAACTCATATTTGATGTATGTATGATAGTACCTGCACAAATTCTTGAAAACACACAGTAAGCAAGCTTTTACAAGTCCTCTGTGTAAAACAGATCTGTTCTCGACGAAACAGATTTCACGAAACAGGTTTGTTTCGTCTAAATGAATGATGACGAAACAGACTTGTGATAATTGTGATTTGTGGCGAAACAGAACTTTGTTTCGTCAAAGATGTTGTGGTGAAACAGAAATTTGTTTCGTCAAAGATGTTGTGGCGAAACAGTTGTGATTCGTCGACTACTTGTTTCGTCGAAACTGAGTAAGAGACAGCTGGTTTAGATATTTAAAAATATCTTACTGACCAGTCAAAGGATAAGTCTCAGACACAAAGATATTTAGAACTGATACAAGGTATGTTTGTAACATCTATTTTCAACGTATCAGACTTTATCACTGAAACAAATTATCACCTTTTACACAAAAGTCAAGTTATTGTTTTATAAGTTATAACACTTGGTTTTTGACAATATAACATATCAAGATTACAGTTTTTATAAGAACAAATATGAAGATTTTCAAGAACACACCCAAGAACATGAGTTTTCCGATGAGTTTTCCGATCACCGATAATTTTCCGAAACACGAAAATACACTAGATTTTCACTAAAAACCCGGTTTAAAGCATGAACAAACAATCTAACTTAGGTTTTTGATAAAAATCTTTAGCAAACAACAATAAAACAACAGATTTTATGAATATTTTTCAGAATATATAATTTTTCAAGAACAAATTTTCAGAAAAACACACACAAAATACTTGATAAAAACCGAACAAGTTTGATTTTAAACAAGGATAAGAGCCAATGCTCTGATACCACTTGTAGGTCCCTAAATCTGAGGATCGATAACGAATCGAATCACTTGTTTATAGCAAACACGGTCACGTGTGCGGAATCCACGTAACTATGCCAAATCAAACATATAAAGCAATAATAACAACGGATTAATCAATGAAACACACTCGATTGATTAACGGGATGAGAACCGATTACAAACTGATACAAACACAGTTCAGACAGAATTTCGGCAGAGTTTTGTTACTATGGTTATTATCTCATCTCTGTTTCAAAATGAAACAGGATGTTGTTTATATAGTCCCTGGGCCAAGTTTACGGCGAAACACAAAGTGTTCGACGAAACTGAACATGGGCCAGTCATTGGGCTTGAAACAGCCCATTACACGACGAATCAAAGTGTGATTCGTCATGACCTTCAACGAAACAGAAGTAACAGACATTGGTCTGTTTCGTCATGATGTGTTCCGACGAAACAGACCTGTTTCGTCGAGAGCTGCACCAGCTGATCTATTTCCTGTATACAGACAGTAAACAGATAGAACATATAAACATAGTAATGACCATACTACCCTTTAATGCAACATGCATTGTTCATCATACTTTACATATCAAAAGAGACAAACAAGTTGTACACAAGTAGATAGGAGGATATCTGACTTGGTCAACATAACATACAAACTCGATAATTAATAAAAGACCATACAAAATACATCGTTAAACAAGACTAGTCACAGACACTAAAAATGCATCAACAATTTGTTTTTTATTTATTAAGTATTGTTATAAAATATCATCGTTTTTAAATAAAAAATTATGCATATGTTTTTTTATTAAGTATTATTATAAAAAACTTCATAGTTTTTATAAAATGTTTTTATAAAACAAATTGTATGTATTATAAAATGTCAATTTTTTATTTATTAAGTATTATTATGTCTTTAATTGTTTTTCACTTATCATTTATTAACCATAACACAATAAAGAAACGTAATTCAAAATTTAATTAAACATCGGTTTATATTAAAACAACATTTTTTAAAATTACTGCCCTCATTTCACTATATGCAGTGTATATACTTACTTTATCTGAAAAATTGTCAGATATTGTATATATATACACGCCTCTCGTTACCCTATGAGCAGTGTTGCAGAAATCGGCCTAGGCGGCCGATTAATCGGCGCCTAGGCTCTAGGCGGTCACTTACTGCCTAATTTTGAGCTAGTCGGTCAATTAATCGGCCATGGTCAAAGTCGGTCAAAGGCGGTACCTAGGCGGTCCTAGGCGGTCAAAAATCGGATTAATCGGACTATTTTAATCGGTCAAAATCGGTCCTAGGCGGTCAAAATTGGTCAAAATCGAACCATACTATCTGAAACTTAAAGTATTTATGTGAATTTTGAAGTATTATTTTTATATTATTGGGTATATATATATATAATTTTGAAAAAATACATATAAAAATCCCATTCCGATTAATCCCGATTAATCTCTAGGCGGTACCTCACCACCCGACTAGCGCCTAACGCCTTCTACAACATTGCCTATGAGCGACGTACAAACGTTTTTTTAAAAGTTGAAATAAGCATGAGAAGTTGTAATACGTATAAAAATTCATATTTAAAAAAATGAATGTTGTTTTTTAAAATATTAATATAAAAAATGAATGTTGTTTTTAAACGTTATTATTAAAAAAATTAATCATTTTGAATGTAATGACTCTAGTATTTCGATGATCTAATGAAATGTTATGTTTTGAGAGTATATTGTTGACGACTGTTTGAGGAGTGGGAAGTGACATTTCGTACACGTAGTTGGTCTTTTGGGCTTGCAGAGAATTGAAAAAAACATTAGGATTACTGTTTGCGACACCATGGACCGAACTGAAAACTATGTTGGGATGATTCTGAGACATCAATGCTGCATTGTTGGAACTAGTCAAGCCGACAGCGATCATCGAATTCTTATGATTAAGATCTCTCTGCTGATTATCAATCTCACAAGACTTATCGTGGCAATCAGCTCAGTAAGTGTGACTTCATTAAGATTCTTCATACGCTTTATCATAGAAATATCGGCATCCCAGCTTTTTGGCAGCGAGTTCAGAAGTTGCCGATTCATTCCGCTGTTTGTGATGGTGATACCAGCACTTATCATTTGCGAGATAAGTTTGACGAATCTTCTGATCTGGTTTTCCACAGTTTCACCATAAATGTGATTGAATGAACTGAACTGTTGATTCAACATGTTTACTCTTCTTGCCATCATGTCAGCATTACCCTCATACAAGTTTTTCAGCTCATCCCAAATTTCTTTCGCATTTGTGCAGTTCCTAACGGTGATTGAAATGTCTAGACCCAGTGCCATTGAGAGAGTTGCTGTAGCACTATCATCCTCTTCCTTGACCTTTCTGTCTTCCTCGGTCCATATAGATTCAGGTTTTGAAATCTGGGTTAGAGGGTCATCTTCACTAGCATAGATGATGGTACGAGGTCCATTTCTAATACTCCTCCAAACTTTAGGTTCCTTAGCCTTACAATACTGCTCGAACCTGAATTTCCACTCGTAGTAGTCATCTTCGTACAATAACCTTGGAACTTTGGTAGATGTGCCAATCACCTGATCAAGTTCTTGATGAAATCCTATAGACTGGGTCCTGATGGCAGCCAAAGTTACATTAGCAAGATCCGCAGCAGTCACAACACCGCTTGGGATCATCATTTTTAAAAATTACCAAATAGAAATTAGGTCAATTTTTAAAGAAAAGTGAACCGTCCAATCCGAAGAGCAATGGTATCTGAGACAAACTCTGAATAGTACACTAGCTCTGAATAGTGTCCGAGATAAGACAGTTGTCACACCCCCAAAATCCACATGCGGCGTGTCACCGCTTGGAGGTGCGACTGACCAGGATCCAGCCACCAATCATATTGAACAAGCAAGTAAGAAATTATAAAAGTTCAACCAATACAATTGATGTCCAAACAAAACATAGTTTAAGTTGCAAAGCGGAAGCATAACGACTAAGTCCAAAACTAAAATATAAGCTTATATGTTTCAAAGTTTAATATGGCACACAGTTGTCCATGTCCCACAACGACTCTTCTCCATGCAAGCCCCAGCTAAGTACCTATTGACCTGCAAAGCATGTAGTAACGAGTCAACAATAATTTTGAGCGAGTTCACAGTTGGGTATTCGTTTTAAGTTGTTTCAAAAACCGTTTCCTTTATCTGACATCCTGCCGTGGGGGTTACCCCATAATTGAAAACGTGATTCGTTTAACCCATTTACTCTGGCAATCCAGTCGTGGGGGTTACCCCATGTATATGCTACTAGACTCGTCACCATATCGACTACTGACTGTAGTCATGTTTATGTGCCCAGAACTGTCAATTTCTATCACCATTGACGTGCCCAGATCCATTAGTTCACGCCCGTCCTCTGCGGCACGGTGTGAGGTTTGTCAAACCTAAATAGCGCTATCTAACTAATGACCCGCTCGCCATTGGCCCGGCGATTAAGTCGATATAAGAAGGAGGGACTTCGTGATAGAGTTTTGGTCTAGTGAAATGTAAACTGTCCAAGAGGACGAGGAATTAAATTCCTGAACCCGTACTGTCCTACCCAAGAAAGGACGAGGAATCCATATTCCTTAACCCATTCCCAACCCCGGGGAATCCCATGCTTTGTTGAAAATGTGAACTCACCTTTGGTTAGCTCGGCAGATAAACGAAATGTCAAATCGAGCTAATTGTGGTCAACCACGTCCTAGTATGGTTACCACACAAGTCAGATACAAACCAAGTAATGCACGTATATTTTCCACACGTATACTAGCACGTTGCAAACAAGTGTTATTCATGGCAGTCCAATCAACAGTGCACAACATACACATTCAACAGTAGCACATAAAGTCCATGTATTCGGCCCAAATACTTAGGCCTGTAACCGTGCAAGTCCATACAGAATATATAATCAGGTGGTCTCGAGTCGAGACCAGAGATCTCGAGTCGAGACAGTGTGCTGTCTCGGTTTATAGCCTTCATCACTCGAGACCTGGTGGTCTCGGGTCAGGTCTCGAGTCGCAACAAGACCCGCAACCTGGTTTCGAGTCATGTTGTTTGTGTGCTGGTAATGTGTGGTCTCGAGTCGAGACTTGGGGTTCTCGACTCGTAACCTGTGTCGCAACCGCGGTCTCGAGTTGTCACATATATGGTCTCGAGTCGAGACCGAGGGTCTCGACTTGCATTCCTGGTAACCGATTCCTTCTAGAACCTCTGATGTACTATCCAATAGTGTTGCATTTTCATGAGCTTGTGTACTATCCAGTAGAATTCCATAAACATGTTTTCTTGTCTAATACATAATCAAAACAGATCAAAACACAACATTTCAAATATTTTTAATAACCTTCATGTTGTTCTTCACGTATTCAAACTATTCATCATGAACATTCATCCGAATCCGACCCGAAACATGCTATACTAAATCTGTTCTTGCCATTTTCGAAGCATTTTCAGCAACTATTTACCATTACTATTTCATAAATCATGTTTGCATCATGTAACACACTAGTCATGTACTAAACCTCATTAAGCAACCTTAACTCATCATTTTATTCTCATATCATTATGAAGGAACATTTTATTCAATTAAATCAAGCAAAACACACTACTCATATAATCAAGCAAACACCTTCATCATGGATAAACAACAATCTTAATATCAACTATTCAAGAAAGATATATTCAATATGCATAAAACTTAACAAGCAAACATATATGATATTTCCATCCCTATATTGCAAGGAACCACTAACCGGTTAGGTTTCAAGGTGTGAGGATATGAAGAAATCGATGAATAAGCTTCCAAATGAAATCCTAAGCTTGAACCGAGAGCCCTTGTTGTCACCGGTTTGGTCCGAGAGAAAGGAGGGGAGAGGTGATGCTTGATTTTTAGGGTTTAAGGTTTTCTAGAGAGAGAGTGTAGGGGAGAATGTGTATGAGAGGGAGTGTAGGTTTTGGGTTTTATACAAGGTGGTGCACTCTAAATGGATTCCGAGTGGCTTTAGGGGTGCACGGCCCAACCGGCCCAGCTGTTCACTCGAGACCGAGTGGTCTCGAGTCGGGTCATTGTGTCTCGGGTCTCATAAATACACGCATACATACAAGCACAGCACATATTCACATAATATTCACTTATAACATTCATTAAACCAACATGTCAACTAGTCACATAACGTTCAAGCATGTTACATCAATATACAAATGAATGGTTCTAAACCCTAGGCCCATAATCTCCTAAGCCCACCTTAGTGCACATCCTTCTAGAAGCTTGGTCCTTTAGTAATTAAGTTACTAATCTATAAACCTTTAAGGCCTAACACTTGCGTCTAGATTCCCTATCAAATTAAAAGGACAACCAACCTTTTTGCTACTAGAATGCCGAATTGTTGCTTTACTTTTGGGTTTGCCTACACGGTCGCATTGCAACCATATCTTCAATGTCCTTGCTGACGAACCTTTGCCTTTTGTTATAGTTCTTTGGGTCACAATGACGTAACCTTTTGCAACTTCTCTTTTGTAAACCCAACTCTTCAAGTGACCCAAATACCTAAAATAACAGTACATTAGAATTATGTGTGTTGGTTGATTAAAATAGAATTATATGTGTTGGTTGAATAAAATAGAAATATTACATGACAAACCCACTTTTATATTATATTATATTATATTTTTTATAATATAACATATGACATAAATAATTTACTAAATTAAATTAGGTGTGTATTTTTTGCCATAATTGTAACTTTAAAAGAGAAATTCACATAAGTAAATTTAATATATTAATTTGTGGAAAAAAAATAAAAAAACTCGGGTTGAACATGTCGGGTTCGGGTTTATATGTATGACACAATTATCGGGTTTGAATGAAATATTCGGGTTCGGTTCAGGTCGGGTTTGTATGGAATTTCGGGTCGGGTTTGTATAAAATTTCGAGTCGGGTCGAGTCGGGTTTGTATACAACCAAATACAATGTCATACCTAATAAACATTTTATATAACAAATTACACGTATACAAAATCAAATTTTTCTCTCTAAAATTATATAAACATTATATATAACAAATAACACGTAAGTGACAGTTATGTCATACCTTTTCTAGTTTTTTCTGGTCATTATCACCTTCCTCGTTAGCACCTTTTTCGTTGCCACCACCTTCGTCCTCGCCGTGATCACATTCCTCGAAGTGTGTTACACCTTCCTCGACTTTGTTATCATTATCCTCAAAGTTCTTAGTGCCTTCCTCGTACTCTTTCTTGTGTTGTTTCTCCGTAAGTCCCGTATTCGTGTTGCGGATAACTTTGAGCCACGTAAGATGGTTCCGCATCATCTACGAACACTTGAAACAACTTAATGGTGAGACTTTCATAACCAAAACAACATCACATCATATATAGATTTTTTACCTGGTTCAAATCAGGCAACACGGGCCGCACACTCCCGTCATCACAATGAAGCACGGACACAAGCTCCTCACCTCGATCAACGCCGGATAACCAAACGCTTTCGGAGATGTATGACTGATTTGAATCTTCGGCAAAAACATAATGTCCCAAAACGACATCTTTATGCTTCACAGTTTGATCGAACTGTTTTATTTGTGAATTTTCATCATTTGAATCATTATTTTGTAAATTTTCAACATTTAAATGAAACGGTTTCATATGCTTGGATTAATAACATTTTTCCGAATGATATGTGGCGTATAGGTCAATAGCTCGTACAGAGGTCACCTTTTCAGACTTTTCAGTCTAAACTCGCTGCATTGTCAGTATTTATACCTTAAATTACTGACACATCGTACTTATATGTCGCTCATAGGGGAATGGGAGGCGTATAGGGTTTAATGCTTCAACAACCACCATCTTATACGCTGCTCATAGGACAATGAGAGGCGTATAAATTCACTTTTTCTGACGCATTTAATGTATTCAACCCCTATAATCTACTCACAGCTCTATATGCTGCTGCTGGGGATGTGGGCCTAATTTTAGGGGATGTACCAATATCCTCACCCTTACAAAAACCTATAAAGACTAAGAATTTAATAGAACATGACGACTAGGGAATCAGTTTGTGACATTCATCTAATGTTGGTGCATATGTCTGTCGACTTCGTCTTGTATCGAGTCTTGTAATATATTAGAAAGATCAGGGCACGAGGTACGAGAAAATAGCATTTTAGGGAAAACTGTCCATTTCGCAGGAAATGGAATATGACCATTTCACACGAAATGGCATTGGCCATTTCGCACAAAATGGAGCATGTTCCATTCCACACGAAATGATGTCCCTATAAATACCTGTCCTGTTCATTTCATTTTTAGAACTTTCCGATTCCAGAGCCGAAGTGCTGCTAAAGTGTCTACAGGCTGTAAAATGTTGTTATATCAATAAACAAGACAATTATAGTGTATATCAAGCTGATTCAAAGTCGATACGTCTGTTTCCGCCTTTCGTATTGATTAGAAATCTTCTGAACGACTCGTTTTGATCGTGCAAACGATCCTACAAGTGGTATCAGAGCTCAGGAGGAAGAGTTCTTACCAATTCAGCTTGATTTCATCAAAATTCCGACTTCTACACCTTCTTGTACAACATTTTTCAAAATTAACAAAGATTTCACAGTTAAAATGGACTAATTTTCATATATAACGTGCAAAACACTGTTTTAATCAATCCTTGAAAGAATTAGACCTAAAATCGACCTAAAACTTGATCAATTTGACAAAAATCTGGCCGAGAGTATGACATCAGCACCATTTCGCACGGATTGAATCCTCCATTTCGCACGAATTGAAACCCAAGGTGCTCCATTTCACACGAATTGAACAATCGGGCCATTTCGCACCAAGTCATTTCGCACCAAGTCATTTCGCACGGTTTGGGTAAAGTAGGTCCATTTTGTTTGAAAGTTGTGCCTTTTCATATGAAATCATCCATTTCGCATCAGATCGTTCATTTCGTTTGAGATTATGCCAGTTCAGAATTCATTTCGTTTGAAGAAGGTCATTTCGCTTGAAGGTGGTATTTCGTTCCATATCCAATTCTTTTGAATTTGACCTTTTCGTTTGAAAGCAAGTTTGTGAAATTTTTGAAACCAAAACATGGAAGAAGAATTTTACAATGCGTTTGCTACTGCCCCGAGTACTCCTGTTACTATTGCTCAAAGTGTGAACATGGAAAATGAAACAGGATTGTTACAGAAACCTCCAAAGTTGATGGGGATTGAAGAATACTATTGTTGGAAAGACCGTTTCGAAAATTGGGTTCAAGCAAATCATTTGAGGTCTTGGGAGTGTATTGAGAAAAAGTATGTTAAACCTCGTACAGATGTGGGAGTTATTAAAACTATTTCTGAGTTGTCGGATAAAGAAAGAGATATGTATAAGGGAGAAAAAACGATGATTAGTCTACTTCAGCAAGCTGTGAAAGAAGACATCTTCATATTACTACAACACGATGGTACTTCACGTTCGATTTGGGAAGCACTTCGAATTAAGTTTGAGGGAAGTACGGAGATGATCAGCAGTAAGAAATCATTGCTAAAGAAAGAATTTGATTTGTTTACTAGCTTGCCGGGTGAAACTACAAAGAAGCTCATTGAAAGATATTGTCATTTAGTGTGTTCAATGTCACTGTTAGATATAAACAAAGATCGAGAAGAATGGATTGACAAATTAGCTGATGCTTTACCTCAGAAAGAATGGGGTACATATTTGATGATCTTAACGAATATTGGAGAATATGATAAATTGACAATTTCTCAGTTCATTGAAAAACTTGAAGGACAAGATCTTGAACGACAAAAGATTGCTAGAATGAACAATCCAAGTGGTCAACAAGACATCAAAATGTTGAAGCAAGTCCGAAGCGAATGTTCAGAATGTTGAAGCAAGTCCGAAGGTCCAAACTGCTTTCAGCGCAGAAAACTCATCTGGATCAGTTAATCAAAGTCCAATCAGTAACAGTGGATTTTCTTCATACTCGAGTGTTAATCCAAATGTTCAAAGCTCAAACAATTGTAATGGTCATGTGATACATTGTAACATCGCGTTGAATCTTCAAAATGGTCAAAATTTCTCTGAAGAAGTTGCTAAAGGTCATATGGCATTACTAGCTACAGTGTTAGAATCATATGAGGGCTTGGTTGCAGGAAGAATTGGAAATCCTATGCTGACAAAAAAGGATTACGATCAGATCGATGCTGAGGAAATGGAGCTTATGGATATTAAATGGTGTTTAGCGAGTGTGTTGAGGAGAGCTGAGAAATTTAAGCTGATTACAGGAAGAGATGATTTCCGTGATGCTAATGTTTCTACTTTAGGTTTTGATAAATCTAAAGTTACTTGTTTTCGATGCAGGGAAAAAGGACATTTCAAGAGGGAATGTACCAATCGAGAAGCAGGTGGAGCTCAGAATCCGTTTGGGAATAATGATTACTATCGGAAAGCTATATATCAACAAGTTGCTCAACAACCGTCATCATCCCATGCTATTGAAGATGGAAAGAAGAAAGCTTGTCTAGTTAATCAAGATGATGAAAAATTTCCAGAAGGCTTTAGCTGGGACAAATACATTCCGGATGATTCAATATTTAGAGCCTTCATTGCACAAATAGTTCAAGAACCAGATTTGATGAAAGAGTGGATGGATGTGTTTGCTAATGATGAGAAAAGTCAAGATGAAGAGTCTGTCTCTTCAGAAGAAAGCTCAGAAAAGACAACAGTTTTTTATCAATCATCAACTGATAGCAGTGATGATGAAGAAGAAATACAAATAAACATTGGAAAAACTCAATTGTCTCCTGAAAGTTTTAAATTTTATTTTGCAGATTGAGTGGAGAAGCTAAAGGAGAAACGAGCAGCAAAAGATCCGAAAAAGGTAAAATGCGAGAATGTTGCTCAGGAAGAGAAGTCTGAACAGAATGAAGAAGTTAAAGTTGCTGAGAAGGTGGTTGAAGTTGAGAAGGTGGTTGAAACTGAAAAGATAGTCGAAGTTGAAAAAATTGTTGAGATCATGAAACCTTGTCTAAAATGTTTGGAACCATGCAAACATTGTGAAGAAAAAGATGTGAAGCTTAGTGAGCTTGACAAGATGAAAGAAAAATTATTGTTCGATGTTAAGTATGTGAAAGAATCGTATGATGTGTTGAACAGAACGGTGAATAGTCAGCAAAAGACAAACTCAGAAAGAGAAGATGCTTTAACCATGATAAATGCAGTGATGATGTCTAAACAGAAGGCTATCAATCACTATATTGAAGAATGTGCAAAGTTGAAGCAGGAGTTGGAGACTGAAAAGATAGAAAATGATAGAATCAGACGATTGTTGCAAAGTTATTCAAGTTTTGATTTTTTGATTGATAGAATTTATCCAACTGTTGCAGGTTTTGAAGCCTTTCAGGAGAAGAAGCCGGAAGAGAAGGATACTGGTAAGAAACAAAGTTCAAATTATAACAAGTGTCCGCCTCCGATCTGGGAAGGTTATTCTCCCAGAAAACCAAATGAGGAACAAGTCAAAAAGGCAGTCAATATAAAGTTAAAGTCCGAAACAACTGATGATTTACCAGACAACATTGACTTCATGTTCACATCGTCTGACACTGATCATGAGTCTGAGTTAATAAAGAAAGTGGTCGATCAAGTGTTGGATAAAGATGAGGAGTCAGAGTCAAAATCCGAATCTGGGAGTTCGAGTTCATCATCAGTTGACAGTTCAAAATCGTCGGTCAAAAGGGTTTACAATAAAGAATTTATGTTATCAAAATCTAATTTGAATGACGAAACATTCAAAGTAGCATATACTTTAAATGATTCTGACAAATTATATTTTGATGAGGAATTTCCAATAAGAGGTGTTAAAATTGAAATGATTAACAAGGTTTTCAAATTAACAGAAATTAATATTTCTGAAATAAAAGATGTAAATCTTACTGAAAAACCTAAATCTTACACCTCAAGAGTTCAACAAAGGTTAAACAAGAAAAAGGGTTACAGTTCTGGTTCAGGTTATCGAAAGAAACCAAACCATAACAGTAATTTCAAAAAGAAGGGATTGGGTTTTACTTCATTCGAAAATCATAAAAATGAGAAAATTTCTAAAACAAAAACAATATTTGTTTCATTGCAGAAAAACAAAAGTTTGAAAAACAAAGCTTTCTTTGCAGAAAAACAAAAGTTTGAAAAGAATGGAGCTAATCAGAAAAGGGAGACAAGAACCTGTTACCGATGTCAAGAAGTTGGTCACATCGCCTGGAATTGTCCAAAGGCAACCAATACAAAACAGGGAGTCTCTTCTAAACTGAAAGAAAAATTTGTTGATAAAACTGAACCACCGACTGAAAAATTCAAAGTGTTTAAAAACTCAACATATGAAGTTGGTGAATGTTCAAAAAGGTTTTACAAAAGAAGGGTGGATCTTAACAACCAAACATGGGTTGCTAAGAAATCAAATGTGAAATCTGGCGATGAATCTGACTCGTCAAAGTCAGAGGAGCCACATGATGAGATTAAAAGTGATAATTCAGTTCCGCCAATGGATGATGTCAACTTTCCACCATTGCGGACTGAAAATTTTAAACAAAAAGTTGGAATAGTGGAGATCTCGAATCAATTCTATTATGAAAGGAAAGAATTTGATGTCGAAAAGGTTTTTAATGAAAAAGTGAAAAATATTTTTGGGAAAATGGTCAAGGGTAAGGCCAAAGGGGTGAAAGATTTTTATGAAGAAAAAAGGAATGTTGAAACCCCAAGTGAAACTGAGAAGGTTACACCTAAATCTAGTCAGGCTTGGGTGTCTATATTCCATATGTAAAAATCCTGACTTGCCGGAACTCCCAGGTTGGTAAGTGTGGAGTAGGAATCGGCATCTTTTTCTAAATAGAAAAATTGTCATATTTCAATTTACAAGTGGTATTGATTGATGAGAACATACAAGTGTATGTACCTACAAGTGGTTAATCAAGGTCATTAAGTTGAACTTGATTTAACTTTCATATAAGTGATTGAAAAACAATGTGATGAAACCCCTAACCTACAAGTGGTTTGTGAATTTCAACAAAAACTAATTTTCCGAAAAAACCATTTCGATTAAAACAAACTTAAGTGTTTTGAAATCATAATGGGAAAATAGTTTGTTGTCAGGGGGAGTTCTGATTGTTTATGCCAAGTGGATGGAGATTTGATGCAATTCACAACAGTTGTCACTTTATTTGTACAGTTTGTTTTTCAAATTTTCCCTTAAAATCAAAATTGAAACATATTTTTGATTTTAGGGGGAGTAGAAAATTTAGAAATTTCAAAAATTTGAAAAATCCAAAAACATGATAAAACCTATAAAGCCAAAAACATTGAAAAAATTCAAAAAGTTTTTGTTGTGAAAAAGAGGAAATGATAGTACATCAATGGACTATCACAGCACGCTAAAGAATTGGAAAGTCAAATGTGATAAACGGTCTCACTAATGATATGCCAGTAGGTTTTTACACGCTTAGTAGATTGTATTCGAGATATAAACCTAAATATCAAACTTGCTTATTTCGTGGGGAACATCTCTCGGATATATAGGTAACCCCTGAAATCTTGTTTGAAGGACTTTCTATTTCTGACATACTAGGTCTTTGTGCGTGGTGATATCTGGGGTATTATACCTGGACTTCTGATTTTGCGAGAGCAATAGCCTAGTCCTCGTATAATACTTTGCATTGCTTTAATCTTAAAGCTCGCCCTCAGCATAAAAAATGATGAAACATTGAAAACTGCTAATCATGTGTTGTTGAAGAAAAGATTCTCTAAAGGGAACACACCTAAAGTCTAACCATCATCACTCTGATTTTGCGGAAGCAATAGCCTGAGCTCTCATGGTCTCGCATTTAACCCCTTTACAGATATCATTAGTGTACATTCACCTGTAAGACTGAATATAGGAGTCTGGATACGGGAGTATATTCTAAGATGGTACACGCGAATAAGTTTAAGTCATTAAAGCACTAATCTCGTATCTCGAATCAGTTGAACTTTGTGTGAAAATTTAAGTGGATCAGTATACTGACAATCTACGTGAATCGTTTAGAACTTAAAATGTTTAAAGCTTAACGGTGTTAGTGATTTGTCTCATAAACTGATATGATCCTCTTACACAAACTCACAAAAATATTGTGTGTAAATATTTCTTTACTGCTTTCCATTAAAAAACAAAAATCCAAAAAGAGTTTAAGTGTGTTTTAGCATAAATTTTTGGAAAATACAAAAAGATTTTCGACAACTGATATTGAAAAGCTGATTTTCAAAATTCCGAGTGCTAAACATGATGAACAACAGGTTGGGAGAGTCTTTTTGAAATGAGAAAAGATTTCGAAATGAAAATGTCAAATCTGAATTTTTTTTTCTTACTAGTGGTCATCAAAGATTATAAATGTTAAATCATTTTGATCGATACCTGCAAGAGGTTTATAAATTTATCAAATTGTTAAATTTGTGAAATTTATTTTGAGGTAGAGATTGTGCAGGTTAGCCAGGATTCGACTCCTGATGATGTGCAGATTTGAGCCAGGTTCTTGATGCTGTTGCTACGGAGAGCCAGGAGACGACCTGAACCTGTGGAAAAGCTAAGTCAGATTGCGATCCCAGAACAACTTAAGGGGGAGTCTGCTAGCAAAGGGGAGTCTGAAGATACAAGAGCCAGATTCAAATCCTGATGATCATGCCAGCTGCTAATGCTGATGAGTGAGTGAAAGAGGAGATTGAAGATTAAATCAACATTCAAGGGGGAGTATGAATGGTTGAAAGCCAGGTTGAGATCCTGGAAAAGAGAGAGAGAAGAAGAGAGTTGAGGATGCTTTACACTGTCAGATACTTTGGAAGAGCACGAAGACTGATAAAGACTGAAGATGTGACATACCGAAGACTCGACACTAAAGACTTCGTCAACATCCAAGGGGGAGTCTGTTGGTGCATATGTCTGTCGACTTCGTCTTGTATCGAGTCTTGTAATAGATTAGAAAGATCAGGGCACGAGCTACGAGAAAATAGCATTTTAGGGAAAGCTGTCCATTTCGCACGAAATGGAGCATGTTCCATTCCACACGAAATGGTGTCCCTATAAATACCTGTCCTGTTCATTTCATTTTTAGAACTTTCCGATTCCAGAGCCGAAGTGCTGCTGAAGCGTCTACAGGCTGTAAAACGTTGTTATATCAATAAACAAGACAATTAGAGTGTATATCAAGCTGATTCAAAGTCGATACGTGTAACACCCATCTTTTATTTAATGTAAATATGCGATATATATAAATACTACGATCATTTTATACCATAAGATCCAAAGTAAAGTATTAAAGTAACAAACATTAGTTTTCTACCGACTAATTTAAACATCCAAAAGTTGTTTAGCAAATGATTTACATCATAACATTGTTTAAACCGAGTTAATTTATGCGGAAGCTTCAAAAGTATGTGTTCGGTTCTTCAAAAACTTGCTTGATCGTCATCCGTAATCCTTGAGTACCTAAAAACTGAAATGTTTACAATAAACATTTGTATTAGAATACTTAGAATAATACTTAATCGAAACCACGATCAAAGTGGATTCAAATAGATACAATTATAGAAAATTTATACAAATATTTCAGGCTCTACCGTAACTTACGGTTCCTACCGTAAGTTACGGTAGTTAATTTACAACTCTGGTCCACCGTAAACCAGAAGAATCCTACCGTAAAGATTTAGCCTCTACCGTAAGTTACGGTGGTACCGTAACTTACGGTAGCCTCTGCAATTGCATGTTTTGGCTGTTTTGTTTGTTTTGCCCACACCAATTTCCTGAATCCTTTATTCTAACAAACCAACATACTAAATTCTTGTGTTTTAATATGTCAATTATCAATTGATAACAAAAGACCAATCAATCACGTTACGAAGCAATATCCATGCCTTGTTTGATTATCCGACCCGTTTGGCTCGTCTAAGGAATCCTCCTTTATGACAACTACCAACGAGTTCTAACCAAATTTTGACCTATTATTCAATATAACGACATCACTGCTTTGATTCAAAACAACCCTTATTCTAAAATTCAACTACGCACATGATAATCATCAAAATTTACTTAATGTAACGGGTCAAGTTACATACCTTCTAAGTAGGCCTTTCAAACGTGGTTCGCCACCCGCTTGACGCTCCTGCGCCCGTTCCTATAGAGTTCATTTATGATATGTTTAGAACTCTCTTTAAATCATAATTCGCATAATACACCGAAACATCAAAATTATGCGTTTAAACTTGGAATTTCAGTTTTTAAGCCTTCTTAGAGGCATTTCAACAAACACTTTAAGGGCAGATTTTTACATGATTAAACATCAAATCTCTAGTTTATCACTTAGCCCTAATTTCACATCATTAAACCATTTTACATGATTGTTAACTTCTAAATTTCTGAAATTACTTCAAAATGGTCAAATTACACTAGATCAACACTCTATTTCCTAGTGTTCATCAGATTACACATAACCCACTAATCACCTACAATGGTGTTCATAGGTTTCACTAAAATTTTACATGATTTCAACTTGTATTTGTCTAGGGTTTGTCCCTAGACACTATAATTGTTCCTAAATCATCATAAGACACACATGCAACCATAATTTCAGATTTTCCCAATTTCATGAGAATTTCAAGTTGAGAGTTTTCATCAAATTTTACATACCTTGTAATCCTCTTGTGATGAGGATCAATAATCTATGCTCGATTTTCGTTTTGGACCAGATTTGCACCTCCAATTTGAGACTTTTAGTGAATTTTTAGGGTTTGGAGCATGGGGGTCGACCTGCTCATTCCTCTGATCGACCAGACACCTCTATTTGGGGTGTTTGGTTTATTTTTATTTGTTTCATCTAATTTAGTTTCAATTTTAACAATTAAGGCCCCTCTACTTTGTTCAACATATAGTTTGGTAGCTTTTAACCCTATTATAAGCTATTTCTAGACTTGTAACTAACTAGGTTAAAATTCCTAGTTAGTAAATTCTCGTTTATTTATACTTTATAATTCTAATATAAAGTTTTATAAAGTTTTATAGACTTTATGACTTCTGACGTTATTTACGCGTCAGTTTGTTCTTATGCTTACTGTTATTTGATTTGCATATATTCTTATTTGGTTATATCCCATTACCGGGCTTATTATTCTCTTGTATTGAACGCTACCTTTATCTGGCTAACGTTCATTGGTGTCATTCAGCGTTATATTGTATTCAACTTGTTTGACCTATTAATGTGAAATCCATCACTTATAATAATCAACTTTATTCTTTATTCAACCCATTCGACTTCGAATAGTTGAACATATTTACTCACAATTTCTATTTGCGAGATTTTATAGTCATAACTCGTAATCCAAGTCCTTTGATTTCTCAACTCGTGTTCACGTCTCTTGGTTTCTACGCATGTGTTTAATTCTTACCCATTAACCGGGTGTTTTACTGAAGTCGTTATTATTGCAACCCTCCCGGTATGCATTAAGACCTTGCTTCATTTTTACATTCAGACTTTGCCCTTAAGTTTGGTGTTTTACAAAAATGACCCGTTAAGGGACATATTTGCATTTTCCGGGTTCGAGTGCAAGTACACTCCCTCCCATTGCTTGTCTAACTCATTTTACTTGCTTGCGTTTTATGGGTTCGAGTGTAAGTACACTCCCTCCCAATACTTGTCTAAATCATTTTACTTGCTTGCGTTTTATGGGTTCGAGTGTAAGTACACTCCCTCCCAATACTTGTCTAAATCATTTTACTTGCTTGTGTTTTATGGGTTCGAGTGTAAGTACACTCCCTCCCAATTCTTGTCTAAACCATTTTACATGCTTGTGTTTTCTGGGTTCGAGTGTAAGTACACTCCCTCCCAATTCTTGTCTAAACCATTTCACGTGCTTGTTTGTCCCTTCACTCGGGCTCATTATCCTAATGTAACACACTTCCGTCACTCGGTTGTGAGTTTACATTATTTTCAAATATCTTGCTTATCTGTCTCATTTGGGTACTTTTTAACTAGTCCCATTCACACCGCCATTACCACATCGGACGTAAACGTGTCCTATGTAAGTAACTCCTCAAATTATCTCCATGTTTATGGTTTCTTTTGGTAAAACTTTATTTAATTGTTAGTTAACAATTATTAGTTTTAGTCGTTTATCCTTGAACATGTACAATGTCCCTTTTTATAAACATTTATTCACATTCATTGATGTGATCATTACTTTTCTCAATAGGATTTATATTGAGAATACTTACTTGGATGATCACTCTCGTCCAAGTTTCTACATAAACAAGTCTTGTTATTCATTTGTTATTCATCATTGTGAATAACACATTTCCTATTAAATTTCTCTTGGAAATCAGGTTTTCCAAGTTCTATCATATGTGTATGCAACCGTTATTACTTACGTGTTTGTTGCATATAACGACTCGTGCGATTAAATTTAAAAGTGTGCACCTGATAATGCTTGCCCTAACGGGCTTCTCTTGTCATTAGTCTTGTTCGCGACCGTTACGCGATTTTGTCCTCGGTGAGCATGCTCCTCTTGTCATGCTTCAGACATTTCCATCATCGTATTCACAATTTCTTTGACTCTCGTCGTCTTCAAACGCGAGTGTCCTTCAATTAAGACATTCACAAAATTTAGTAACGTCAACTTCAATAATCGCCCATATTATAATACAAGGCCTTTTCTACTATACGCGTCAACGCGCGTATTTTCGTCAACTATATTAATCGTTTTAATTGGGGTAACGTGTATCACACGATAGCCCTATGTGCTGTTTACAACACTTTAGCATGCTAAGCTATTAACATACCTGTACTTACCGGATTTGCGATCAAGCCTCGAACCGAACACTATTCTTTATCAAGAGCATAAGGTTTAAGTCCAAGCATGGTTCCTCCCCACCATACTCGAATCTCTTAAACCAAGGCTCTGATACCAACTTGTAACACCCGTTCTTATAATACAAGGTTTAACGTATATTTTGGGAAAATAATCATGAAATTTATGATTACATATACTTCGGAAATACGGGTTTATTAAAAACTTTTACAAATTATAATTTACTCTACATAACGTAATCGGAATTCGTTGTTTAAAATTTACAACGTGGCATAGTGCGGAAGCATGTAACTGTATCGTGTTCGGTTCTTCGTTGAGCTTTGATCGTCTTCCGGCATCCAAGGTGTACCTATAATCAAAACCAACCTAAAAGTTAGTTTTGATAGTCAAATATGAAGTCCAAACAAGTACAAGCGTTAAAAATGACAAAAATAGCATTTTTCCGAGTTAGGTGGCGTCAACGACTCCACATCTGGCGTCGACCAGGGGCAACTGGCGTCGACAGAAAACAAGATTTCCAGGCGGCGTCGGCGACGCCACCATCCCGCGTCGGCGACGCCTAGCAGAATGTTCAGTTTTTCTGCTGTGTTGATTTGTCGTTCGTACGCACTAAAACGCGCGTAACTTTTGAACCGTTTATCCGTTTAACCTCTCGTTTCTTCCTACGTGTTTGTAATTTGACTCTCCATCATATGGAGTTAAAATCTAACATCCGGTTTAACAAAATTTCAGACTTTTAAGTCTTCGGCTTATCGCCCTATTTCCAAATTTTGACCCGTTTGTGCATTTTATCAAACAAACGTATCGTTTGATTTCTATATCACATACACTTCTTCAAATTAATATTACCTACCATATTAGGTTCTAATCATAGGTTTATTACACATTTTAAACCCGTTTTCACTCGTATGCTTATTTTGACCCGTTAAGGGTATTTAAGCACTTTAAAGCTTGAAATCGCTTTCATTCCTTCTAGCACCTTATTCCTACATTTCTTATCAAGAAATATTCAACTACAACTCCTTGTGTGTTGGATTTCAATGTGTATGTCTATGTGTTCCGAGTTTTACCCTTCGGATTGTTATTTTACGGTAAGATTCAAATAGAGCTATTTGGCTAACGAATTACATCTATCAATATCTACACTTATTCTAAGCTTTTGTTTAATCATAAGTCTCGTTTCCAAAGGTTGTTTGTTCGATTTAGCCTACAAGGGCGTTTTGGTCGATTTTGGTCCTTCTTTTTACAATGAAGGACTCTCACCAACAATTCGACCAAATTATCACTTTTAACTACAACAAAAATATGCGTACCTGGCTCGGGTCAACAAATAGACCCGATTTATATCTCGCCTATTTTATCACACAATCTATGGCGGCGCGATTATCCGATTTGCTAATCGCTCATGTTAACATAAGACTTGACAACCAAATTAATCGATATTGTCAAATGGTGTTATCACCACCATTTGACCCGTTCGGTCTATATGCCCAACGTTGCCTATTAAATCAAAAACATGGTTTCTGATTTCTAATTCATACATACATCCCGTCCCGGATTTCATTACCGAATCCCATTTTCTCTTAATTTCTTTTCTTGCAATTTCAACCCGTTTCGGCTTACGCCAAAGGTTTCCGTTAGGCTTCGGTTTACATTAGTCAATACTTGACCGATTTCCATTTTTACCCCTTTATCTCAATATTAGATTACACTACGCGGTGATCTTTTCAAAACTCAAAATCTCTTAGTCATTACATGACCAATTTACCGTTTTATCCTGTTTACCATAAACCATGGTTTTTATCACCATTGTATGTTCCGACTCGTACCAATCGTGTCGGGAACCATATTTTCATTATTATCATTAACGCATTTATTACTTGTAAAGTAAACAAGTATTCTACAAAAGTGTGTAAGTTTCACTTACCTTGCATCTGAGCTACACTTTTCTTCCATGCTTGACTTGTTTGACCCACTTTCACTCCAAGCTTCCACCTAGCTTGTCACGCGTCAACTATCATCATCGTTTTCAAGGTGGTTAGTTTAATCATACTCTAATACGATTATTCCACCTTATGCATTTCATATCAAAATTGCTATTTATCGTATTATAGGTCAGTTTGACCTTTTTAATAGTCAAATGCCCATTAGTATGCTAATTGCATTTTCGAGTTATCAACTAGTTTTAGCACCCTTTAAATTACCCGGTAGGCGTTATCTTTAGACCTCCGTTTTAACCATAGTTCTAATCGCGTTTAACACATTTAGAACTCTTTTTAATCACATTTTGCATAATAGTCGAAACATCACAACTAGGTGTTTTAACTACAAAATTCTAGTTTCGAGCCTTCTTTGAGGCATTTCAACGAACACCTTAAGGGCAGAATTTTACATGTTTATTTATCATGTCTCTAGCTTATCTCTTAGCCCAAATTTCACATAAATCAACCATCTTACAAAGTGGTTAACTTCTATAATTTCTGAAATCACTTGTAAATTGTCAATTTACACTAGATCAACAATCTATTTCCTAGGGTTCATCATATTAACATAAAACCCACTTAGCTTATCAATGGATCATCATGAATCTCATAGATTTTCCAAAAATCTAACATGTTATTGACTAGGGTTTACTCCTAGACATCATATCACTTCAAGATTCACTCATGCATGACATAATTAAGCTCAATTTCAGTTTCTTATAAGTAACCTAGAATTTGAGATGGATCAAAACGTCACAATTTTACATACCTTGTGATCCTTTCAACTAGGTGTTCATGAATACGAGCTTGGATTTCGATTTGGGACTGATTTGGCCTCTCAATTTCTTGGATTTGTGCTTGTTAGGGTTTGGCTCCATGGGGAGCTCCCTGATGTCGCCCCAGAACACACACTGTGTGTGTGTGTTTGTGTTTGTTTTTATTAAATAACTTTTCTAGTTATCCAGCTTTAACCCCTCGTGTTTGGTTCGTTATTAAGTAGGCCACAACCTACTTATTTCTTTTAACAATTTTCCTACTTATTAACTAGGTTAAATATTCCTAGTTAATTTAGCGGATTCGGGAATATTTATGACTAAGTTTATTTTAGGTCCCGTTAACTCGGGCCTTCTAAGCTTTTATTTCTTAAAAGCTTTTATTCACTTTTTATTTATTATTAGGATTAACTATTTAAATCCTAATATTTACCGGGTTACTTTTACCACTAACGGTATTTTACCCGTCTTTTAGTATTAACATGGGTTAATTACCAAACCCATTTTCGGGGTGTTACAAGTCTACCCCCCTTAAAGAGGTTTCGTCCTCGAAACCTTTTCTTACATAATTCATTGAGTTTAACTCGATGTATTTGATCTGAGATATCTTTTAAACATTACTTATATTTTTAACCAATTATTAGTATTACCAGATAAGCATGGTAACATCTTTTTGGTCACTAATTGTCTACGTATCTCATATGACTTAGTGTAACTTAAAATAACGAAATCTCGTTATTTCCACTAGTTTAGTTATCTTAGCGATATCCATCGCTTTCATATATTATCGAATTCCCTTATGAATCCGTTACTTTGACCCGCTTAAAGGTCTTTAGTGAAATCTTTCACTTTTTGCAACAATCTCTTTTGCTTCCAAATTCATTTATCCGGTTTAGTTATACCGAATTCATCGCTTACAAGAGACCAATTTGTTTAAATGGCCTTAACCGGTCTCACTAACTAGACTTATTAGTCCAGTTACTTTTTACCACTCGCTTGGTTATAATGTGATTCTACTTCACATTGCATTTCTTGACCGTGATCGTGTCACATCGTGTTTAGTTTGCATCGACCTTTCATTTTCGAAAATACCCCTTTTTGAATATATCGTCTTGCGCCTATCAGTGTCAGGACTTGTATCTTTCATGCTTACTATTTAAATTCCTATCAAAATTTATGTTTGTAAAAACATTATTTCTTACTAAAACCGAAGTTTTAGTTTTAGGATCTTTTCTTTAACTTGTGTCAATCATCCATACCGGGATATTGACAGTCCGTAATTCAATCCTTTACAGTCTTAGTCTTATGCAGGGGATTCTTAACTGATTTCCTCGCTTTATCCAATCTAACCCGTAGATTCTTTCACTTAGCCCCATAGGCTAGTTCTTTAAGTTTTTCACCTTCTTAAGGTGAGATATTAACAACTCGTTTCCTCCTCTTTATGACCCGAGGGTCTTTTGGTCCGTAAACCTTAACGCTGTGCTTAATCCCGTGGGTTATGATGATCCCGTAGATCATCTTTTATTCTTGTCTATATTCAAATGTATATATACACATGTAGCTTCAGGCATTTCTTAGTATGTTTGGAATCGTTTATTTTCACCCTTGAACTTCAATTGACCTTGACCGTAGTCTAAGGTCTCATTTGTTTACTTCCGGACTAATCCTTCCGACTTTATGACTTCTGACGTTATTTACGCGTCAGTTTGTTCTTATGCTTACTGTTATTTGATTTGCATATATTCTTATTTGGTTATATCCCATTACCGGGCTTATTATTCTCTTGTATTGAACGCTACCTTTATCTGGCTAACGTTCATTGGTGTCATTCAGCGTTATATTGTATTCAACTTGTTTGACCTATTAATGTGAAATCCATCACTTATAATAATCAACTTTATTCTTTATTCAACCCATTCGACTTCGAATAGTTGAACATATTTACTCACAATTTCTATTTGCGAGATTTTATAGTCATAACTCGTAATCCAAGTCCTTTGATTTCTCAACTCGTGTTCACGTCTCTTGGTTTCTACGCATGTGTTTAATTCTTACCCATTAACCGGGTGTTTTACTGAAGTCGTTATTATTGCAACCCTCCCGGTATGCATTAAGACCTTGCTTCATTTTTACATTCAGACTTTGCCCTTAAGTTTGGTGTTTTACAAAAATGACCCGTTAAGGGACATATTTGCATTTTCCGGGTTCGAGTGCAAGTACACTCCCTCCCATTGCTTGTCTAACTCATTTTACTTGCTTGCGTTTTATGGGTTCGAGTGTAAGTACACTCCCTCCCAATACTTGTCTAAATCATTTTACTTGCTTGCGTTTTATGGGTTCGAGTGTAAGTACACTCCCTCCCAATACTTGTCTAAATCATTTTACTTGCTTGCGTTTTATGGGTTCGAGTGTAAGTACACTCCCTCCCAATTCTTGTCTAAACCATTTTACATGCTTGTGTTTTCTGGGTTCGAGTGTAAGTACACTCCCTCCCAATTCTTGTCTAAACCATTTCACGTGCTTGTTTGTCCCTTCACTCGGGCTCATTATCCTAATGTAACACACTTCCGTCACTCGGTTGTGAGTTTACATTATTTTCAAATATCTTGCTTATCTGTCTCATTTGGGTACTTTTTAACTAGTCCCATTCACACCGCCATTACCACATCGGACGTAAACGTGTCCTATGTAAGTAACTCCTCAAATTATCTCCATGTTTATGGTTTCTTTTGGTAAAACTTTATTTAATTGTTAGTTAACAATTATTAGTTTTAGTCGTTTATCCTTGAACATGTACAATGTCCCTTTTTATAAACATTTATTCACATTCATTGATGTGATCATTACTTTTCTCAATAGGATTTATATTGAGAATACTTACTTGGATGATCACTCTCGTCCAAGTTTCTACATAAACAAGTCTTGTTATTCATTTGTTATTCATCATTGTGAATAACACATTTCCTATTAAATTTCTCTTGGAAATCAGGTTTTCCAAGTTCTATCATATGTGTATGCAACCGTTATTACTTACGTGTTTGTTGCATATAACGACTCGTGCGATTAAATTTAAAAGTGTGCACCTGATAATGCTTGCCCTAACGGGCTTCTCTTGTCATTAGTCTTGTTCGCGACCGTTACGCGATTTTGTCCTCGGTGAGCATGCTCCTCTTGTCATGCTTCGGACATTTCCATCATCGTATTCACAATTTCTTTGACTCTCGTCGTCTTCAAACGCGAGTGTCCTTCAATTAAGACATTCACAAAAGTTAGTAACGTCAACTTCAATAATCGCCCATATTATAATACAAGGCCTTTTCTACTATACGCGTCAACGCGCGTATTTTCGTCAACTATATTAATCGTTTTAATTGGGGTAACGTGTATCACACGATAGCCCTATGTGCTGTTTACAACACTTTAGCATGCTAAGCTATTAACATACCTGTACTTACCGGATTTGCGATCAAGCCTCGAACCGAACACTATTCTTTATCAAGAGCATAAGGTTTAAGTCCAAGCATGGTTCCTCCCCACCATACTCGAATCTCTTAAACCAAGGCTCTGATACCAACTTGTAACACCCGTTCTTATAATACAAGGTTTAACGTATATTTTGGGAAAATAATCATGAAATTTATGATTACATATACTTCGGAAATACGGGTTTATTAAAAACTTTTACAAATTATAATTTACTCTACATAACGTAATCGGAATTCGTTGTTTAAAATTTACAACGTGGCATAGTGCGGAAGCATGTAACTGTATCGTGTTCGGTTCTTCGTTGAGCTTTGATCGTCTTCCGGCATCCAAGGTGTACCTATAATCAAAACCAACCTAAAAGTTAGTTTTGATAGTCAAATATGAAGTCCAAACAAGTACAAGCGTTAAAAATGACAAAAATAGCATTTTTCCGAGTTAGGTGGCGTCAACGACTCCACATCTGGCGTCGACCAGGGGCAACTGGCGTCGACAGAAAACAAGATTTCCAGGCGGCGTCGGCGACGCCACCATCCCGCGTCGGCGACGCCTAGCAGAATGTTCAGTTTTTCTGCTGTGTTGATTTGTCGTTCGTACGCACTAAAACGCGCGTAACTTTTGAACCGTTTATCCGTTTAACCTCTCGTTTCTTCCTACGTGTTTGTAATTTGACTCTCCATCATATGGAGTTAAAATCTAACATCCGGTTTAACAAAATTTCAGACTTTTAAGTCTTCGGCTTATCGCCCTATTTCCAAATTTTGACCCGTTTGTGCATTTTATCAAACAAACGTATCGTTTGATTTCTATATCACATACACTTCTTCAAATTAATATTACCTACCATATTAGGTTCTAATCATAGGTTTATTACACATTTTAAACCCGTTTTCACTCGTATGCTTATTTTGACCCGTTAAGGGTATTTAAGCACTTTAAAGCTTGAAATCGCTTTCATTCCTTCTAGCACCTTATTCCTACATTTCTTATCAAGAAATATTCAACTACAACTCCTTGTGTGTTGGATTTCAATGTGTATGTCTATGTGTTCCGAGTTTTACCCTTCGGATTGTTATTTTACGGTAAGATTCAAATAGAGCTATTTGGCTAACGAATTACATCTATCAATATCTACACTTATTCTAAGCTTTTGTTTAATCATAAGTCTCGTTTCCAAAGGTTGTTTGTTCGATTTAGCCTACAAGGGCGTTTTGGTCGATTTTGGTCCTTCTTTTTACAATGAAGGACTCTCACCAACAATTCGACCAAATTATCACTTTTAACTACAACAAAAATATGCGTACCTGGCTCGGGTCAACAAATAGACCCGATTTATATCTCGCCTATTTTATCACACAATCTATGGCGGCGCGATTATCCGATTTGCTAATCGCTCATGTTAACATAAGACTTGACAACCAAATTAATCGATATTGTCAAATGGTGTTATCACCACCATTTGACCCGTTCGGTCTATATGCCCAACGTTGCCTATTAAATCAAAAACATGGTTTCTGATTTCTAATTCATACATACATCCCGTCCCGGATTTCATTACCGAATCCCATTTTCTCTTAATTTCTTTTCTTGCAATTTCAACCCGTTTCGGCTTACGCCAAAGGTTTCCGTTAGGCTTCGGTTTACATTAGTCAATACTTGACCGATTTCCATTTTTACCCCTTTATCTCAATATTAGATTACACTACGCGGTGATCTTTTCAAAACTCAAAATCTCTTAGTCATTACATGACCAATTTACCGTTTTATCCTGTTTACCATAAACCATGGTTTTTATCACCATTGTATGTTCCGACTCGTACCAATCGTGTCGGGAACCATATTTTCATTATTATCATTAACGCATTTATTACTTGTAAAGTAAACAAGTATTCTACAAAAGTGTGTAAGTTTCACTTACCTTGCATCCGAGCTACACTTTTCTTCCATGCTTGACTTGTTTGACCCACTTTCACTCCAAGCTTCCACCTAGCTTGTCACGCGTCAACTATCATCGTCGTTTTCAAGGTGGTTAGTTTAATCATACTCTAATACGATTATTCCACCTTATGCATTTCATATCAAAATTGCTATTTATCGTATTATAGGTCAGTTTGACCTTTTTAATAGTCAAATGCCCATTAGTATGCTAATTGCATTTTCGAGTTATCAACTAGTTTTAGCACCCTTTAAATTACCCGGTAGGCGTTATCTTTAGACCTCCGTTTTAACCATAGTTCTAATCGCGTTTAACACATTTAGAACTCTTTTTAATCACATTTTGCATAATAGTCGAAACATCACAACTAGGTGTTTTAACTACAAAATTCTAGTTTCGAGCCTTCTTTGAGGCATTTCAACGAACACCTTAAGGGCAGAATTTTACATGTTTATTTATCATGTCTCTAGCTTATCTCTTAGCCCAAATTTCACATAAATCAACCATCTTACAAAGTGGTTAACTTCTATAATTTCTGAAATCACTTGTAAATTGTCAATTTACACTAGATCAACAATCTATTTCCTAGGGTTCATCATATTAACATAAAACCCACTTAGCTTATCAATGGATCATCATGAATCTCATAGATTTTCCAAAAATCTAACATGTTATTGACTAGGGTTTACTCCTAGACATCATATCACTTCAAGATTCACTCATGCATGACATAATTAAGCTCAATTTCAGTTTCTTATAAGTAACCTAGAATTTGAGATGGATCAAAACGTCACAATTTTACATACCTTGTGATCCTTTCAACTAGGTGTTCATGAATACGAGCTTGGATTTCGATTTGGGACTGATTTGGCCTCTCAATTTCTTGGATTTGTGCTTGTTAGGGTTTGGCTCCATGGGGAGCTCCCTGATGTCGCCCCAGAACACACACTGTGTGTGTGTGTTTGTGTTTGTTTTTATTAAATAACTTTTCTAGTTATCCAGCTTTAACCCCTCGTGTTTGGTTCGTTATTAAGTAGGCCACAACCTACTTATTTCTTTTAACAATTTTCCTACTTATTAACTAGGTTAAATATTCCTAGTTAATTTAGCGGATTCGGGAATATTTATGACTAAGTTTATTTTAGGTCCCGTTAACTCGGGCCTTCTAAGCTTTTATTTCTTAAAAGCTTTTATTCACTTTTTATTTATTATTAGGATTAACTATTTAAATCCTAATATTTACCGGGTTACTTTTACCACTAACGGTATTTTACCCGTCTTTTAGTATTAACATGGGTTAATTACCAAACCCATTTTCGGGGTGTTACACTTAGCCCTAATTTCACATCATTCAACCATTTTACATGGTTATTAACTTCTAAATTTCTGAAATTACTTCAAAATGGTCAAATTACACTAGATCAACACTCTATTTCCTAGTGTTCATCAGATTACACATAACCCACTAATCACCTACAATGGTGTTCATAGGTTTCACTAAAATTTTACATGATTTCAACTTGTATTTGTCTAGGGTTTGTCCCTAGACACTATAGTTGTTCCTAAATCATCATAAGACACACATGCAACCATAATTTCAGATTTTCCCCATTTCATGAGAATTTCAAGTTGAGAGTTTTCATCAAATTTTACATACCTTGTAATCCTCTTGTGATGAGGATCAATAATCTATGCTCGATTTTCGTTTTGGACCAGATTTGCACCTCCAATTTGAGACTTTTAGTGAATTTTTAGGGTTTGGAGCATGGGGTCGACCTGCTCATTCCTCTGATCGACCAGACACCTCTATTTGGGGTGTTTGGTTTATTTTTATTTGTTTCATCTAATTTAGTTTCAATTTTAACAATTAAGGCCCCTCTACTTTGTTCAACATATAGTTTGGTAGCTTTTAACCCTATTATAAGTTATTTCTAGACTTGTAACTAACTAGGTTAAAATTCCTAGTTAGTAAATTCTCGTTTATTTATACTTTATAATTCTAATATAAAGTTTTATATTTTCGGGGTGTTACAAGTCCACCCCCCTTAAAAAGGGTTTCGTCCCCGAAACCGTAGTACGTACCAAATAATGTAGGGTGGAGACGTCGCATCTCCTCTTCGGACTCCCACGTAGTGTCCGAACCTTTCCTATGCTCCCATTTGACCTTGACTTGATTAATCACTTTGTTCCTCAAACTCTTCTCTTTACGATCTAAAATCGCAATTGGTTTTACTGCATAGTTGAGGCTGTTATCCACCTCGATATCATTGTAGTGGATACGAGCAGTTTCGTCTGCCAAACATTTTCGGAGATGTGACACGTGGAATGTGCTATGAATCCCACTCAACTCCTCGGGTAATTCGAGACGATAAGCTACTTTACCAACCCGTTCAGTGATTCTGAATGGCCCAATAAATCTTGGGCTCAGTTTTCCTCTTTTTCTGAATCGTATTATCCCCTTCCACGGGGATACTTTCAGCATAACCTTGTCGCCAACCTGGAATTCGATTGGCCTGTTCCTTTTGTCAGCATACGCCTTTTGCCTATCTTGGGCCGCTTTCAAGTGTGCCCGAACCACATCAATCTTTTCATTAGTGGCTCGTACTACCTCTTGATGGACTAGTTCACGTGGACCCACTTCACCCCAACATACCGGGGTTCGGCATTTCCTACCATAGAGCATTTCGTACGGTGCCATCTTAATACTAGCATGGTAGCTGTTATTATACGAAAACTCGACTAACGGTAGGTAAACATCCCAACTTCCTCCAAAGTCGATTATACACGCCCGTAGCATGTGCTCCAGTGTTTGTATTGTTCTTTCACTTTGTCCATCTGTTTGGGGATGGTACGCAGTGCTAATGAACAATTTGGTTCCCATTTTCTCTTGAAAATCTCGCCAGAAATTTGAAGTGAACCGGGTATCCCTATCAGACACGATGGATACCGGTACTCCATGACGTGCTATTATCTCGTTAGTGTAAACTTCTGACATCTTTTTTGAAGTATAAGTCTCACGAATCGGAATGAAGTGAGCACTTTTCGTCAATCTATCCACCACTACCCATATGGCATCGAAACCACGATTTGTCTTAGGCAATTTGGTTAATAGGTCCATTGTAATATGTTCCCATTTCCAAACCGGGATTTCTAACGGTTGGAGTTTGCCGTATGGTTTTTGGTGTTCCGCCTTGACTTGTAGACATGTCAAGCATTTTTCCACATACTTCGCTACATCCCTCTTCATTCTAGGCCACCAATAATTTTGTTTCAGATCATTGTACATCTTGGTCGCACCCGGATGAATTGAATATCGGGATTTATGAGCTTCATCAAGTAGAAGTGCCTTCACCCCACAAGTATGTGGAACCCATATCCTTCCGGATCGAGTCTTCAACCCGTTATTCCCATCCGACAAATCTTTCAACTGACCGATTATTCTTTCTTTCTTCCTATTTTCCTATTTCACTGCTTCTAATTGCGCCTCTCGAATACGTTCAAGTATACCCGAGGTCACCACGAGCTGCATCGACCTTACTCTTATTGGGACATAGTCCGCTTTTCTGCTCAGAGCATCTGCCACCACATTTGCCTTTCCGGGGTGGTAGTGTATTTCACAATCAAAATATTTCACCGTTTCTAGCCATCGCCTTTGTCGCATATTTAACTCCTTCTGATCGAAGAAGTATTTCAAGCTCTTGTGGTCGGTGAATATGGTGCACTTTACCCCATACAAGTAGTGCCTCCATATTTTTAATGCAAATACCACCGCAGCCAACTCGTGATCGTGCGTGGGATATTTCTTCTCGTGTATCTTCAATTGCCTCGAAGCATAGGCTATAACCTTGCCTCGTTGCATTAACACGCATCCGAGCCCCGATAGTGAAGCATCCGAATAAACCACCATGTCTTCGACTCCGTCCGGCAATGTCAGTATTGGAGCATGAGTTAACTTTTCTTTTAGCGTTTGAAACGCTCTTTCTGGATCGACACCCCAAATGAACTTTTCTTTCTTTCGGGTTAGCTTTGTTAGCGGTGACGCAATCTTAGAGAAATCTTGAATGAATCTCCTATAGTATCCCGCAAGCCCCAAAAAGCTTCTAATTTCCGAAGGGTTCTTCGGGGGATTCCATTTTGACACGGCCTCAATCTTTGACGGATCCACCAATACTCCGTCGGCACTTATGACGTGGCCAAGGAATTGTACCTCTCGTAACCAAAAGGCACACTTAGAGAATTTCGCATACAGCTTTTCTCGTCTAAGTGTCTCTAACACTTCTTGCAAGTGGTGTGCGTGTTCAGCTTCACTTTTTGAGTATACCAAAATATCATCGATAAACACGATGACCGACTTATCCAACATTGGCTTGCAAACCCGATTCATGAGGTCCATGAAGGCCGCGGGTGCATTTGTTAGCCCAAATGACATTACGAGGAATTCGTAATGTCCGTATCTCGTGCGGAAAGCCGTCTTCGGCACATCTTCTTCCTTGACCTTTAGTTGGTGATACCCCGATCTAAGGTCAATTTTTGAAAACCAATTCGCACCTTGTAATTGGTCGAATAAATCATCTATCCTCGGAAGCGGGTATCGGTTCTTTACTGTGAGTTTGTTTAACTCCCGGTAATCGATACACATGCGCATGTTTCCGTCTTTCTTTCTTACGAACAATACCGGTGCGCCCCAAGGAGACACACTCGGCCTTATGAATCCCTTATCAAGCAGGTCTTGAATTTGGGACATCAACTCTTGTAATTCCGACGGTGCGAGTCGGTACGGAGCTTTCGCTACGGGTTTTGCACCCGGAATCAATTCGATCCCGAACTCTACTTCCCGTTCAGGCGGTATCCCTGGTAAATCCTCCGGAAACACATCTTCATAATCTCGTACTACCGGTACATCTTCAATCTTTCGTGATTCTTTCTCGGGCTCATTTGCGTATATCATGAATGCCTTGCATCCTCGCTTCATAAGCTTGTGGGCTTTCAACATTGAGCATACTATGGGATTGCCTCTTTTTTCGCCATAGATGGTGACGTGTTTCCCGCTCGGAGATGTTAGTTTTATCTCTTTACGAAAACACACGACCTTTGTATGGTGCTGAGATAGCCAATCCATCCCAACGACTACTTGAAATTCCCCCATTGACATCGGGATTAAGTCTATCAAGTATTCCTCATCGTCGATGCTTAATTTGCAGCCTCGACAAACATCACAAACTATAAAACTTTTCTTGTCCCCTATTTCAACTTCTAAGGGCACAGATAATTTTGTCAATACAAAAGAAGGATGTCGAATAAATCCATGCGAAATGAAGGATTTATTCGCACCCGTATCAAACAGTACACGAGCTGGAATTGAATTAGTTGTGAATATACCTGAAACCACATCGGGTTCTGTCTTTGCTTCAGCCGCGGTAAGTTGGAAGGACCTAGCCTTCATTTTGGGAGCTTCTGTTGGAGACTCTTTTGTGTCTCTCTTTCCCACCAACTCGGGGCATTCAGATTTCTTGTGACCGGGTTGATAACATTTGTAACAAACAGAAACTTTTCTGGGACATAACGATGCAGTGTGCCCCGTCTTCCCACATACCGGACACGGCTTGTCTTTGAAGTGACACTCACCTTTGTGCCCCTTTCCACATACTTTACAACTTGGCGACCTGCCTTTAGTCTCCGCCTTCTTCCCTGATTCAGCAGTTCTAGCTTTCTTTGTAGGGCTTGGATTCACATCTTGTGCCCTCCGCTCGCCCCTTTCTACTTGTTTCTTTAACTCTATTTCTCGCTCCCGGGCGGTGTTAATAATCTCCGTGAGGGTTTCATACTTTGACGGAGTCATGAACTCACGGTATTCGGCACTCAGCATGTTGTAATAGTAGTATATCTTTTGCTCTTCAGTGGTGACTAACTCGTCACAGAATCTCAGCTTATCCATAAAGATGCTCGTGATCTTATCAATTGATTCTCCCTTTTGTCTTAACTGAATAAATTCTTCTTTGATCCTGTTAATAACCGCTTTGGGACTGTGATGTTTAAGGAACGGTACCTTAAACTCGTCCCAAGTCATAACCCTCGCCGCTTCGGCTCCCATTTCCTTCTTCTTATTGTCCCACCAATCCTTGGCTTGATTTCTCAATTGACCCGTTCCGTAAGCAACAAAGTCACCTACGTCACAGTGGGTTCGTTCAAACACTCCTTCGACATCACTTATCCATCTTTGGCAAATTACCGGGTCAACCTCCCCGTTATAGATTGGCGGTTTACACGCCATGAATTCCTTGTATGAACATCCTTTACGTTCTCCCGTTTTCTCCTTCATAAGGTTGACAATATCCTCCAACCTTTTAACTCGCTCTTCAACAAGCGACAACACCGTGTTTTGAATTTTGTCTATAAACCCGGATAGACTTCCTTCAATTGCCTTCCCTACCTCTTCGGCAATTATCTCTTTCAATTGTTCGGTGCTTGTTTGCACCGGATTATCATCATTCCCATCCGACATCTTGAAACTGAAATGTTTACATTTAAACATTAAACATTTCGTTTATAACATTGCTTCATTTGTTTCGGTTTAGCCAAGTTCCTAACTTGCTTTAACCGTTCACATTTAATGCACTTTTCGGGTTTGAGTGTGTTAACACACTCTTCCCATGCATCTCAATTCATTTCTCATTTCTTACATAAGACCTAATTTATTAGCATAATAAGTTAATTCTTACCGGACGATCGATCAAGCTTGAACCGAACACTTTGTTGACAACCTTAAGCTCTGATTACCAACTTGTAACACCCATCTTTTATTTAATGTAAATATGCGATCATTTTATACCATAAGATCCAAAGTAAAGTATTAAAGTAACAAACATTAGTTTTCTACCGACTAATTTAAACATCCAAAAGTTGTTTAGCAAATGATTTACATCATAACATTGTTTAAACCGAGTTAATTTATGCGGAAGCTTCAAAAGTATGTGTTCGGTTCTTCAAAAACTTGCTTGATCGTCATCCGTAATCCTTGAGTACCTAAAAACTGAAATGTTTACAATAAACATTTGTATTAGAATACTTAGAATAATACTTAATCGAAACCACGATCAAAGTGGATTCAAATAGATACAATTATAGAAAATTTATAAAAAATATTTCAGGCTCTACCGTAACTTACGGTTCCTACCGTAAGTTACGGTAGTTAATTTACAACTCTGGTCCACCGTAAACCAGAAGAATCCCACCGTAAAGATTTGGCCTCTACCGTAAGTTACGGTGGTACCGTAACTTACGGTAGCCTCTGCAATTGCATGTTTTGGCTGTTTTGTTTGTTTTGCCCACACCAATTTCCTGAATCCTTTATTCTAACAAACCAACATACTAAATTCTTGTGTTTTAATATGTCAATTATCAATTGATAACAAAAGACCAATCAATCACGTTACGAAGCAATATCCATGCCTTGTTTGATTATCCGACCCGTTTGGCTCGTCTAAGGAATCCTCCTTTATGACAACTACCAACGAGTTCTAACCAAATTTTGACCTATTATTCAATATAACGACATCACTGCTTTGATTCAAAACAACCCTTATTCTAAAATTCAACTACGCACATGATAATCATCAAAATTTACTTAATGTAACGGGTCAAGTTACATACCTTCTAAGTAGGCCTTTCAAACGTGGTTCGCCACCCGCTTGACGCTCCTGCGCCCGTTCCTATAGAGTTCATTTATGATATGTTTAGAACTCTCTTTAAATCATAATTCGCATAATACACCGAAACATCAAAATTATGCGTTTAAACTTGGAATTTCAGTTTTTAAGCCTTCTTAGAGGCATTTCAACAAACACTTTAAGGGCAGATTTTTACATGATTAAACATCAAATCTCTAGTTTATCACTTAGCCCTAATTTCACATCATTAAACCATTTTACATGATTGTTAACTTCTAAATTTCTGAAATTACTTCAAAATGGTCAAATTACACTAGATCAACACTCTATTTCCTAGTGTTCATCAGATTACACATAACCCACTAATCACCTACAATGGTGTTCATAGGTTTCACTAAAATTTTACATGATTTCAACTTGTATTTGTCTAGGGTTTGTCCCTAGACACTATAATTGTTCCTAAATCATCATAAGACACACATGCAACCATAATTTCAGATTTTCCCAATTTCATGAGAATTTCAAGTTGAGAGTTTTCATCAAATTTTACATACCTTGTAATCCTCTTGTGATGAGGATCAATAATCTATGCTCGATTTTCGTTTTGGACCAGATTTGCACCTCCAATTTGAGACTTTTAGTGAATTTTTAGGGTTTGGAGCATGGGGGTCGACCTGCTCATTCCTCTGATCGACCAGACACCTCTATTTGGGGTGTTTGGTTTATTTTTATTTGTTTCATCTAATTTAGTTTCAATTTTAACAATTAAGGCCCCTCTACTTTGTTCAACATATAGTTTGGTAGCTTTTAACCCTATTATAAGCTATTTCTAGACTTGTAACTAACTAGGTTAAAATTCCTAGTTAGTAAATTCTCGTTTATTTATACTTTATAATTCTAATATAAAGTTTTATATTTTCGGGGTGTTACAATACGTCTGTTTCCGCCTTTCGTATTGATTAGAATTCTTCTGAACGACTCTTTTTGGTCATGCAAACGATCCTACATCTAAGACTATGGGGTATGGGTTGGGTACAAATGCCCACGTCACCACCCCGGGTGGGCTTGGGTTTCGGCGTGGCCCCTTGGGCGGGGGTTTCAGCCCGGGCATTGGGCGGGGCTACGAACATGACATGGTGGAACCTCGTTGGCCAAGACTACTAGCCGTTTGGGCTATACGTTGGGCATGAATTAAAAAAAAAAAACTTTATTCCTATATAAATACCCTAACATATTTAACATTTTTCTCACACAATATCAAACACATAAAACATAATCTTTCCATGAGTTCTTCAAGTTCAAGTGAATCGTCATCATCATCTGACGATGGTGCGGAAATATTTCTACAAATGATCGCGACGGTGGTGAAAGCTATCGTGGAAGACGATGAGGAAGAGACTTTGAAACCTAAACGGAGGAGGTACATTACTCGTGAATGGCACACCGCTAACAATTTGTTGGTAAGCGATTATTTCTCAGCCGAACCTAAGTATGATGAAAAAATGTTTAGGCGTCGTTTTCGTATGAGTAGAAACTTATTTTTAAGGATATCTAGGGATCTTGAGGAGAAGTATGTTTTTTTCCAACAAAAACCGGATGTAACTGGGCAATTAGGAATTAGTACGTGGCAAAAGGTCACGGCCGCACTTAGACAGTTAGCGTACGACAATAGTTCGGACATTATGGATGATTATTTAAAAATGTCTGCATGTGTAGCTAGAGAAAGTCTGCACAACTTTTGTTCGTGTATTTTAGAAATTTATAAGAAAAGATATTTGAGAAAGCCGTCGTTCGGTGACATGCAACAAATATTGGAACATCAAGCCGATTATCATGGGCTACCCGGGATGCTAGGTAGTTTAGATTGTATGAAATGGTCTTGGGAACTTTGTCCAACCGCATGGCAAGGCGCTCACACGAGTGGATATCACGGGATGCCAGCCATCATGCTTGAAGCGGTTGCGTCCCAAGATCTTTGGATATGGCATGCGTTCTTCGGTATGCCAGGTTCACATAACGATATTACCATCATAAACCACTCGCCCCTTTTCAGTGATCGGGTAAATGGTATAGGACCCAAAGGAAGTTTCTTTGTAAACGGGGTTGAGTACGTGTATAGGTACTACCTAGTTGATGGGATTTACCCGGAGTGCGGGGTTTTCGTAAAATCGTTCACAAAACACGGTACCCTAGATCCAAAGAGATCAGATTGGAAACGTGATGTACGCATGTATCATTCTTCACAACATCATTTTGGAGGATGAAGGTAGAGCGGTCGTTACCTACTATGATGACGATGACCCCCAACCAGATAACGTAACAGTTACAGTTACAGACGAAGATAAATCAACAAATGAATTTTTGGTCAAGTCAAGGGATATACATCACAACCTTCGATCTGATTTGGTGGATCATGTTTCAACGATTCCTGGGTTCGAAACCGACGAAGACGACGATTCAAACGAAGAATGATTGTTTTTATTTTGATACTATGTTTTTTATAATTATTATTTATGTTTATGTAGTTTTTAATGGTTTATATATATATATATATATATACATATATATATACGTATATATATATAGAGAGAAAAAGTATATCGTACATTACGGCTTAACGTACTTCACGTACAACAACGTGCGTGATTTGTTATATAACATGCGTGATTAATGTTTTCAATATGCGTGATTATTGTGTTTCAACATGCGTGATTTTGGATTTTTGAGTTATAACGTGCGTGATTTTAAAATGAACGTGCGTAATTACCTGTCGTACGTGATGTACGTTAAGCCGTAATGTACGTTAACCTTCCTCTATATATATACGTATATATATTTAAAATATATATATATATATTTAAAAAAATATAATGATGTGGCTTGGCCACGCCACCCCAGTCACGCCCACCATACCCCTATGAAATTGGGTTTCGGTATTGGGTGCCCCATAATCCACGTGGACACACCAAACCCCATCATACTCCATAATCCACGCCCATCATACCCCAAGGTCTAAGTTTGGGAAGCTTTTTGGATGCTTTTATATGGATAGAAAGGAATCCACTATTTGGTGGAATTGCCATGGTACATATGGTCCATATATGATTGATTGCCATTGTGAGATCTCTAAACTCATCAAAAAGGTTAATGTTACATGCAATTCCACATGTAAATTCAGTGCAAACCAATTTTGGGGATTTGTTTGTCAAACCATATCATAATTTTCTATTAGAAAATGGATCTAGAGTTGTGAAAGTTCAAACTCTTCTATTGATGATCAATTAAAGGGGATCAAAAGTGGAGTTCGAGTCAAAATCAATGGTTAAATTTATTGATTTATGAATGGGTCTTGGATATCACTTGTTCTTAGGATCGAGGTCATGACTTGATTAAACTCACTTCAGCTAATACCTAAATCAGTTAGTTAAATTAATTGAAGTGGGATAGTATTTAATCAATTTTTAGGGTTTACGATTTCATTGGAAGGATCATGCAAGAAAAAAACAACTAAATAAAATATGAGCAGGGTTCATAATCAAATGCTTCCATTGATAATCTATATAATCGTAGGGTTAAGTTATTCTACAAAAACTCCTAATTGTAAAAAGTATAAGAAGGATTTATAGATTGATAAGTGTACAATAACCTAAAACATAAACCCACTACACCACCACCCAAAACCTAAACACCCACCCCACCCCACCACCACCCAAAACCCTAATCGTAGGGTTAGGTTTTTGGGTAGTGGTGGGTGTTTAGGCTTTTTGCCTTTGTACCCTTCTTACAATTAGGAGCCTTTATATTTGATTCTCGTAATGGTTACTTATTGACTACAACTGGGAAAAAAAAGGATTGATTCTCGAAACTAAAATTCTAGCAAGGGACATGGTGAAGTAATTTGCTCATTACTTACACACATGATATTATGTCCGATTATTTCACAAATGTTAAATCTATGCTATGAATTTATGTGCAGTTATGTGTATACATAACCCTACTGGATTAAAAAAATTTCCCCTCTGATAGTGATATGACAAATTTATCAATGGAAAATTGATTCAGCAATAACTGTTCATCAGTGGGAAGTTGTTTCAACATATCCTCATCAATGGAAAGTTGCTTCAGCAATAACCATTCAATAGCGATTGCACCTTGTATATGGTAACATTTCATTAGACTAATGGTAACTTACACTGGCAACAACTTGCCATTAGTAGCAAATTGCATCATCCAACATAGACTTGTCATCTCCAACAAGTTGCATTAACTTTTATCAGCATCTAGATATTTCATTAGTGATGACCGTCACTACAAGAAAAATTAACCTTATAGGAACGACATTTTTTCAGCTTATAGGGAGAACATGTTGTCTCTATAGGCCTTTTTCACCTATAGGGAGGACATGTTGTCTCTATAGGCCTTTTTCACCTATAGAGACAACATATCGTCTCTATAAAATTTGTCTCTACAGCCTCGTCCCTATAGGCCATAAAAGCAAAAAAAAAAAAATCACCTTATAGAGAGGATATGTCGTCCCTATAAGGTAACCTATCTTACAAGGCACGAAAACCCTATAAAACGACATGTATTCTCTATAGAGTGATCTATAGAGAGGACATGTGTTGTCCCCATAGGTGTCGTCCCTATATGGGGTTTTTCTTGTAGTGCGTCGGTAGCAAGCTACAAGTAAAACATAACATGTAGTTGCATTAGATCATAATTGAAATCCGCATTTATAGTTAACATCTTAATTATTATGTTTACATAATATGCATTTATAATTTATATGTCTTGATTTAATCCCAATTGTGTAGACATATATAAAATTGTATACGTGTAAATAAATAAATTTTCATAAATAAGATCTAGTTACAGTTAATATTTTTACCAAGAATTTTTTTTTCCAATATAATGTCAATGATCAATATTTAGAATATTTTTTTAAATATGAATAATGGAATTTAATAATCCCAACTTTCACTAGTTGGCCGGCAACGGACCCAACTTTAAAAATAACCACTGGCAGTCCCACCTTTTGACATTTTGTAAAACATTGGACCTTTGCTAACAGCGTTATAACGTTGATGACGTGGCAAAAAATTTAACTGAGATGATTACATGGCAAGTTGACTGATTATGTGGGCCTGAACTTGAATATGTGGCATTTATAATAACATTTATTTATTTTATATCTTTCCTGCCATCATATATAATCCAATTAAACCCTAAAATCTAAAACAAACCTAAGATGGAACTCAGCTGCTCGTCGTCTTCAACCTCTGGTACCAGAAAAACCCTAAAAAGTTCAAAGTCGATATAGACAGAAATGTGTACTGCAATCACGATATCCTAGTCATATCTAGGGTTGCTGGACGAAGAAGTGCTCGAAGTGGGGAAGCATTTTATGGTTGCACTTTATGGCCGGTAAGTTAGCATGTTAAATTAGGGTTTTTGGTTCTAATTTCATGTTTAACTTGGTTATTTATCTTCTGATAGAAACAAGACTGCAAATTTTTCATGTGGAAATCTGACATCGAAGCATTCCGTATTAAACATGGAAGAAATGAACAAGAATTGGAGATTGAGAATCTCAAATTGCGGGAAGAGAACAAGATGTTGAAACAACAACTTGCAAATAAAAAATCAACTTGGAAGAATCTGCTTTGTTTGGCCATTGTTGTGATAGGAAATTGGATAATTCTTAGATAAACAGTTGGCAATTGTTAGTATTTTGTGATAGGAAATGGGAATCCCTAGAAATGTATGCACTGTTTGTATTATGTGGCTGTTGCCTAATGATTTTGTAATGCTAGTTATTTTGGTTGTTGCCATTGTATGCAAAGTGTTAGTTGTCTATGTATTTTGTGGTTGTTCGGAACACATCCAAACCAACATTACAAATGTGCATACACACAGCACACCTGCAAATGACCAAAACTAACAAAACATCCCACTGCATATACAATACATATTGACCATATTTAAACCAACACTAAAAAATGACCAAAACATCCCACTGCATATACAATACATACTGACAAGCAACACCTGCAAATGACCAAAACTAACAAAAATTGACCAAACTCAGTACTGACCATACATATTGACACACAAAAATGACCAAAACTGGACCAAAGGTAGATAGTAATGCTGCAACATAACAGCTATTAACATTAAAGCCACAGAATGATCTGATAAGTTAGATGTTCACAAGATACATGATGCATCTAGTAGAAGTTGTTCAAAAGGGACACATCAAGATAGTTACAAATTTAATACATACAAAAGCATCAACATCATAAACATATAAGATTCACTGATCAAACTGTGCAAAATAGCATGACATCTTCAGCAACTAAGCATCCTTCCCCTGCATACCCTTTTTGAACCAGTTGATTGCTGAGACGGTTGGCTTGATTGTGTGGGATTCTGTGATGCTTTACTTGATCTAACCTTTGAGTTTGACTTAGCCCTTTTCCTTTTAGAACCAACAACAACTTTCACCATAACAGCTTTCCCCTTTGGCCTACCCCTTGATTGTTTACGCCCACCTTCATCTCCATCAGCTGCACCAACCTTAGCCTTACCCTTCGAACTGCACTTCCTTACATTGTGGCCTTTTTCGTTGCAGTTGCTACATGTCATTTGTATCCCATGCTTTGTCAATTTGCTTGGTTTCTTAGGGTCTTGTAAGACCCTAACACGTATTTGACAAAAGTCGCAGCGGAAATTCGTGCCATAAAATTTCTTTCATTACAAACGTCTTGACTTACTTGAAAGTTTATTTTAAAAGTATCTCTTTTACAAAACAAAAGCATAACTCCCGTTTACTAAAGTACATACTCGATTATTCCCGTACAATCTATCTTATGACTCGGTCTTCGATCTCTATTCCTTGTGATAATCGCCCGTGATCAATACAACCTGCACTCACCACATACATTCATAACATTAGCACACATTATATAAACAAGATTCATTCACGTACACTTCACATTTCGTCACTTTTCAAACTTTAAGCATTTCATCTGCGTATCCATTTCCTGGTGAGGCTTCAATAACGTACCTGCATTACTTTTCATTCTCAAGGTACACCATTAATAACGTTAACACTCAACGTGTCTAAATCATGCATACATACGTACTTACATACATACATACATACATACACATCTACATACGTACATACCTTTCCTACAACTTTACATACGTGCATACACTCATACATGTCTTTATACATACATACATACACAACTACATACGTACATACCTTTCCTACATCTTTACATACATGTATACACTCATACATATCTTTATACATACATACATACATACACATCTACATACGTACATACCTTTCCTACATCTTTACATACATGCATACACTCATACATATCTTTATATATACATACATACACATCTACATACGTACATACCTTTCCTACATCTTTACATACATGCATACACTCGTACATATCTTTATACATACATACATACATACACATCTACATACGTACATACCTTTCCTACATCTTTACATACATGCATACACTCGTACATATCTTTATACATACATACACATCTACATACGTACAAGATCTTGCATACTTCTTACATACTCATACGTTAATTACATGGGACTTAGACTTTGATTTATAGCCCATAAACATCTAAGGATCGATCAAAATCATGTTTAGGAAGCCCGCCGTAGTCCACGGATAACAAACCGAAGCCTACGATACGTAAATCAACTTAAATAACAAATTTCATGTTTTTGGACTTGGGGAGGGCGTCGGCGACGGCCCTAGGGCCCGTCGGCGACGGCCCGTGGTTCTTCCCGTAGCCAAAAACCCCGTAGACAGGTAAATAACCCGTCAGCAAAAAAACTAACTTTCTAGAGCCCGTCGGCGACGCCCTCTAGAAATGGCACTTTTCTACAGTTCCGTTTCGTCGTCCGTACGCACTAAAACATGCATAACTTTTGAACCGTTTACCCGTTTAACCTCCCGTTTCTTCCTACATGCTTGTAAATTCACATTCTATCATATGAACTTAAAATCCCACATCCGGATTAAGGAAATTCTTAACTTACACGCTATCGTCTTATTATTCATTTATGATTTATTCGACCCGTTCATGCATTCATCCACATAACTTGTTTGTTTGACCATAACTTCTTATGAACCTAATAATGTCAACATTGCCTATCATAAAAGATTAAGTTCTCGGATGTCTTGCATCCTCTTGACCCATTTTCGCTCAAGAGCTTATTTTGACCCGTTAAGGGTATTTGCGCATTTTAAGGTCCTTAGCTTACGAAAATCATACTTCTCGCTTTCTTACTTTTTCAAAAAATTCATTTAATCAAATAGCTTGTTTGTAGTCAACTTTTAAGACCATTTGCTCGTTTTACCCATCAAGGGCGTTTTTGTCAACTTTGCTCTATCCTTAACAACAAAGGACTCCCTTGCATAAATAACCAATCCTACTACTTAGCTACAATTCTTAATCACACATACCTTGCTCGGATCAAAGCTAAGATCCGTTTAATACTTCATCGGTCTCATACAATTCTTTCCTACTTGACCTCGATCATCATACTTAATTAAATTTCACATAACTTTACATAAACAACTAAGAAGTGATTACGAAAATCACTTACCTCATGCATCCGTGTTCACATTCGTTCCTCGCCACTTCTTGACCCGTTAGCCTTCCGTGCTTGATTCCGTCTCGACATGATTCCTATACTTCCATGTCATCGAAATCACATTCTCATTAGCATACACAGTTGTACATGTTAACGATCATATCGATCGCATAATTCACATTTGACGTTATAGTCACTTCTAACAAGCATAATACCTATAACCAAATTCATACCATTTCCAACTCGTGAAATCCGTCATGTCATCGCATTAAACACACATACGTCTAACACGCACCGTATAACTTACTTTAATCTTACAATTATGACAACATGTCTAACCATTCTTCTTATACACAGTTGACTTATTAGAAGTCAACGATCCATTTACTTTAACTTTCGACTTATCATTATATACCCGTAACATCATAATCGACTATACGGACGACAATATATACATTTTATCATACGATTGGTGTGCGTACCACCTTTTAAGCATAACGTACAACTAATTCATGCACAATCTTCTAAATTCATACATAGTTCATCAAGTCCTTCTACTAATCAACATGTGGTATTTAAAATTAAACATCAAACATATTATCATCACATTTTATTCATTTCATCTAACAACAATTCATCATTTCTTATCCAATTTCTTTAAACATTCACACATATAAACGATTTCAAACATCAATAATATAAGCATATTATCATTTTCATCATATCACCAAAACCCACTTCATAACTATTTCTCTAATCACTTACAAGTGATCTAATCTTAAGTTCTTCATAGTTTTTTCATGCTTTTGATGTGTGTACTACTTCCTAAGCACAGTGTACAACTAGTTCATGCATATCCTTCTAATCTCATACATAATTCATCAATTTCTTCCTTCTAATCAACACGAATCATACATGCATAAACATCAAACATACTAGTATCACATTTCTTTCAATTCCTCTAACAAGAATCCATCATACAAATCAAAATACATCAACATTCAACAAGAATTAGACATGGATGATGATTCAAATCATCATTCTCACCATAACTAATGGGTTTCACCCTTAAATATCAAATTAACCTAATTCATGCATAAGCCATGTTCTAGATGATGATTCTAACACATGTTTATACTCAATTTCATACCAATTCACGGATTAGAACATAACCCACTTCGTTGAAGATCACCAATCTAGAATTTAAGACATACCTTACGATCCCCTTGTGAAGGTGATCGTTATTCTATGCTCGGTTATGAATTTAAGCTTCGTTTGGCCTTTCAATTTGATGAAAAAGATGATGTTAGGGTTCTTGGCTCCATGGGAGTCTCCTGCTCCTTCTCGAACACACGATGTGTGTGTGTATGTGTGTATTTGTTTTTCTTTTATAAATTCAACTTTCATTTACTCCACTTTAGTCCCTCAAGTTTTCCATTTATAATAATTGGCACAACTCTCATCCCTAAATTGTTTCTTTCATATTCTTAACTAGGTTAAATAACCTAGTCATTTATTCCTTGATGCACCATATCATAACATTTAACGAATATAAACATTCGGGTTTTGGGGTGTTACAGGTCTTCATGTGGATCTCTCTTCCTGTTTTTCTTGGGTCTTCCAGGAGCAATTTTAATTGGTGGTGGGTCCAGAGGATAATCAACCTTAGGCCAGTATTTTTCACTAGGTAGTGGTGGGATAGTGTGTTCATAAGACTTTAGGTACTGGTCTTTATGATACCATTCACGCACATAGTCCTCAGCATTCTTTCCTAGAAAACCTGCCACAGCACACACATGCTTACAGGGTATACCTGTTAGGTCCCACTTTCTACAAGTACAGGTTTTCTGTGATAAATCAACTGATACATCATCCATATCCCTCACTTGGAACACATGCAAAGATGATGGGTACACTTCACTTTTGTAAGCCCAATACTTCTCTTGATCAAGTTTCTTTTGTATCCTAGGACACACAACCCCATCAAAGGCAACCATCTCAGAATGCTTTGTAGTTATCCTTGTCATCATTGAAACCTTTATATCCTCTAACATATGGATAAGGTGCTTTGCCCTAGACTGAACTATGGTACCATTAAAGGTCTCAGCCATGTTGTTGACTATGACACAACACTTGGTATCATTTTGAAGATAGCACATCACAAAGCCTTTAGGATTTTGCTTTATAAATGCATCAACTGCTTCAGGATCCAGGTTGTTCATTTCCTTTATAGCTTCAACAAAGTCAGCCTCATTATAAGATCTACATTCTTGCCAATAAACCTCCTTCAACTCCTCACCTTTGAATTTCTTGTGCCAGTTAGCATAAATATGTCTTGCACAGTTTCCGTGCTCAGCATTACCCCACACCAAAGCAATTGCATTCAGTATTCCCTATTATGACAAACAAGACCAACCAATTATGCAATTGTAGTAATAATGGATTCTAATAATTGTAGTAAAGTATAACTGCTAGACATACCTTCTGTTGGTCAGAAACAAAGGTCCAACCCTTTCCACCATCATGCACATCTAGACATTTCCTAAGTTCCTCCATAAACCATTCCCAACTATCATTGTTTTCACCCTCAACTACAGCCCAGGCTAGAGGATACATTTGGTCATTTGCATCTCTTCCTATAGCAGCCAACAACATACCCCCTAGAAAAGTTTTAAGGAAACAATCGTCCAGGCATAACAACTTCCTACAACCTGCCAATAACCCCTTTTCAATGCATCAAAACACACAAATATCCTAAAAAAAGTCTCCAAGTCTGAGTCTGGATCCTGGTTAAGAAAGCCTGGTGGGGCAGTTAACATTTCAAAGGTTGAAGTAGGGTTTGCTACCCTTAAGGCTTCCAAGTATTGATTGTGGTGGGTAGATATTATTTAGATAGTGTTAATTAATTGTAAATGTCACATTATTAATTTCAAGCCCACATAATCAGTCAACTTGCCATGTAATCATCTCAGTTAAAATTTTTTGACACGTCATCAACGTTGTAACGTTGTTAGCAAAGGTCCAGTGTTTTACAAAATGTCAAAAGGTGGGACTGCCAGTGGTTATTTTTAAAGTTGGGTCCGTTGTCGGCCAACTAGTGAAAGTTGGGATTATTAAATTCCATTATTCCATATAAATAATATAATTTTTTAACCCAATAGTTTTTATTTCCTTTTGAATATGCTACGGTGGTTAAACAAAATCAAATTAACCCTTACATTATAAATAATATAATTCTTTAACCTAATCGTTTTTATTTCCTCTTATAAGTTTCGTTTGTTAGTTTTTTTATCAAAACCTAAGTACACAATTGGATTTTTCTATTATAATGAAGTATTTATTATCATTATTATTATTTTTACGAAAACGAAATATGTTTTCATTTAAACTATATTATGTAACACCCCGTGTTTCGAAAGTCAAAGTACAAGTCAAGATTAAAGTCAAAGGAAGAAAAGATTGCTAATTGCGATCTGTCACTCCTTGCTTAATTACTGATTTGACTTATTTGACTTGTAATCGAATCTTTTATTTTATTTGCTTTAGTTGTATTATGGGGAGTATCTGTGAATAATCGAGGATTAATCGGTGTTTATCGCATGTTTTATCGCCTTATCGCTATTGTATTGCAATCGCATTCGCAACTCGAATTATGCGTTCTGGATATTGTTTTACGTGTGTGTGCTAATTATGTGTTACTTGTGCATGTTTATTTATATTTATGGTGGTTAATCGAAACACAGTCGCAACCCTATCGCAATCGCAACCTAATCACAAACGCTAAACGCAAGTTATTTAGGATGATTGTATGTTAGATATAGTGTTTGTGTGGGTATTATTGATCTATCACATCGCATACTCGCTTAAACGCATCGCAACATGTAGAGCCCAAAACGAATCCGGATCACAGTGGTTGGTTGTTTTAACCCATAACACCTATTGATTAGGTGTTTGAGACATGAAAAGTTAAGAAAGATCAAAGATGAAGGTGAAGCTAATGGATTAATGAATACAACCTATCGATTAAACACACCAAATCAATCCATTTTAAGTCCAAAAATTTGAAAACTTTGAAACTCTTGAAAAACCTTCAAAACTATGAAAAATCTCAACAAGGACACAACAACCAAGAGCACTAAGGCTCTGATACCAAATTATAGGTCCGTAACGATCCGATTTCAGTCTCGGTTAGGTGAAAAATAATGAGACGGGTGATTCGAGCCAAGAACAATAGATAATAAACAAGAAAGATTGAAACTTTAATGATTGTAGCAAAGAAAGTTTCATTGATTTGACAAAAGAGATACAAAGAAAATGATCCACCCCGGGTGAGCTCCCTTGGGGTGGCGGCTCACAAATGCACCCCTCACAAATGAGGTGTAGTACTCTATATATAGCCCCTGAGCCTTGTCCTCCAAGCAAGCCGCCTCTTGCTTGGAAAACCTACTAAACTCGCTAAAATGCCCGACTAAAATAAATAAAAACATCATCCTATATAATACAATAAATATGCTAAATAACGTCGGCGCAATTGATAACATCATTCTCCATTTTGACCCAACACAACGCTCAACGTGCGAAACGAAACGCTGAAACTCAACTCGTCGAACCACCTCGGTCGAATGGCCAAACGATCGAATTACCATCCGATCGGATTGCCATCCGATCGGATTGCCATCCGATCGAAGCGCCATCCTATCGGTGGCCTATCCGACACTTGTGCACTTTCCTTTTTTGGCAACCTATAAATACCCCCTGTCACATAATTTATGATGTGACAGCTCCCTCACTCGACCAGCAGCGTTCTAGACCTTCTTTCTCTCGATTTCTCGCGATTCTTATAAGTTTCAACCTAAATCTTGTACTTTTATGATCTACACGCACTTCTTCATCTTTTTCACCTTTGAATCTTAACTTTTAACCGTGAAATCAGCGGATTTGAGGTGTTCTAGGGTGATGTCATCATGGAGTTCTTATGAACTTCAAGATTTGGCTTCATTCCACCGAGAACAACACAGATCTGAAGGATTTCCACAAGATTAAACAATGTTTTCGCATAGATCTAAACATTTTCTAAGTTAAAAGGATTGAAAGATACTTTTCTAACTTTCTTTCAACTCTTTTACACTCAATGCACTCAAAACCGATAGAATCGGAGCTCATTCAGGCCTTCTACTCTTCTCTAGTGATGTGTTGGTTTGAGATCTGAATCCTATCAACGAGACAACCGATTTCGGGTTAAACATGAACACCATCACGAACAGTTAACTGGTCGGATTGGGGTGATTCCCGTTCGATCGGATAACCCAGGTCTAACGGAGGTTTCGTTGTTTAACACGTTGTCATACCGTCTCGAGCAAACCGCAAAACTTCTATAACAATCAAGTTCAAAAACAATCAGATGCGTGGGGACGGATTGCCGTCCGATTGGATTGCCATCCGATCGAACTGCAATCCGATCGGGTAGCACTTGGACTCCAACACTTAACATATTTGTAATTTCAAAGATCATCAGTTTCTAACGGATTGCCATCCGATCGAGTGACAATCCTGCTGTGAACTTGTTCTCTGAGAAATACCTCATCGAACGGATCGCCATCCGATTGAACTTTTGCTTTACGCACTTTTGGGTGTTACATACGTTACTTATTCTAAAACACATCGAACACATAACGCAACACTTTTATACGCTGACCTATAATGCATGTTATACGTGTTACTCGATGAATGCATGTATGTTATGTTTACACAGTGATTGTTGCCTGACGCCTTAGCAATGATAGTACTATAGTTTGGACTCAGCACCTGTCGTGGACAGGGGTTTTTAAGGTTATTACTTCACGTGTCACAGTGGTGATATGTGTTGCACATTCTACAACTCGTAGTCATATCTGTGCATATTTCATTGTCGATAACCTACTAGCTTTCACATTGCTACATGTTACATGCTGGTTATGCGTAAACGTTTTCGAACTCTATTATATTATCAAACTTGTATGCTCACCTTTACACTATGTGTATTGACCTTTAGTTTAACGTTTGTGATAGATGCTTAGGATGCTTGCTTGCTATTTGATGGAATCGAGTTAGGATGGAGTCTAGAAACAAACAAGAAAACAATTTATTTATTTTGAATCTGAGTTGTCGGAACATGTTATTTGTCTTTGAGATATCTATGTCTGTAATAATTAGTTTACTTGATGGGTTATGGTATGGGACATAATATTAACTATCCGGTAATTTAGTTGTTATGCATTTCTACTGGACAATCTGTTTCGCTCAGTGTCGCGCCCCGATGTTTCCGTCATCGGTTGGGGTGTGACATATTAAAAATCGGGTCGCCCTCGCCACTATAATAAAATAATATTAAAACACAACTTCCTGGTTAACGAACTCTGCCGGTCATAACCACGACTAGGCGTGGTAGTGGCTGTTGGAGGTTGGTAATCTCCGGTGTGTCAGACCGCAACACCACGTCACCTGATTTTTATTTCTATTTGTTATATTTCATTTCGTTATTGGTTGTTTTACACATTTACATTTTGCGGCTTTGGACTTTACAGTTTGGTTTGTACTCGGATTCCCTGCCGCAACGCGCGGTGGGAAAATTATAGTTAATTAATAAAAGAAAAAGGGTTCCATTGTTGGATACCATGAAAGAGAACCTGGTTTCATGGTAAACCACTGTTCTGTATAGGGATGAACATTTTATATCAAATCCCGATCCCGCCCTGATACCGTCCCGATCCCGATCCCAAAAATATCGTACCGAATTTTTTCGGTACTGGAAATGGTATCCACTTTTTGGCATTTTCGGTATCGGTATTTTTGGGATCGATACCGGTTCGGTACGGTACCAGTAAAATACCGAATTTTACCTTCAAATACCGCTACCGTACCGACGTATTTCGATATCAGTATCGGTACCCAGTATAGAGAAATTCGAGATCGGGATTTTCGGGATCGGGACGGGATCGTGATTTGCTCATCTCTAGTTCTGTATTTGTCTCCTTTAGAAAATGTGTCAAACAAGTAAAAAAATTTAGTTAAAAGTTAGGCTTAATTAGAACATTAAACAAAATAACTAGTGGTTAAGGGAGAGGTGAGAAATTTTGCTTCTCTTAGAAGTCCTGGGTTTAAATCCAGGCAAATGAGGATTTTAATACTAATTTGGTGATATTAACATACTAACTACTAACCGTATTTCGTTAAAAAAACAAAATAACTTGTTTTGCTCTTTTTGAAGGTATTATGTCTTTTTGAGTAGCAATTCTATATCTTACATTTACAAATCAGTAACTATTTATTTTTTATTGGTGGTTTGAAATGGTGAAGCCAGTTAAAGGGTGCCACTTGTATTCTACTAACTTTTTTATTTTATTTAAATTTTTCATGGAATAAGATCTATTATAACTAATAAATGAAAGTTATTTGGGTCACGTGTCATTAGATTAGGGCATCACTTTTTACCTTTTCCCGCCCAACAGTACCATCCCCTTTACATCTCTCTCCTAATAAAGCTCTACATCTCTCCTTCTTTCCTCAAACCCTAGAATTCAAAACCTTCTCATTCACGCCTTCATTATTCAATCATCTGCTCGATTCAACCTTTAGTGATATGGATTTTGGTTTGGCCCTTCTTCGATTGTGTGTTTCATTTTATACGTGCCCATTCCCTACCCTGCTTTCTTATTTTTTTCACCTACACATCGCAGAGAATGAGAACCAGAGAGAGAAAGAGTGGATTTGGGAGAAAGAGACCATCTCTTAATTCACCCTCATCTTCTGTTTCGTTGATTGTGGCGAGGTGTACCCCGCGGCGGCGTTGATTACTTTGCTTATAATTATCCTCAATTTCTAGGTTTTGTGTTAATTTTTTTTTTTTTCGTATAAATACCACGAACAAGTGATCCTTATGCTTATAATTATCTCCGATTACCAATTATATAATCCTCTATTTTGTTACAGTCAATGGATATCGAAGATCGGATGAAAACGCATTACACAACAAGCTCTACACCCTCTAGTACTCTTTTTCTCGCACTATGTATCATATGTATGGATTATATTTTTGTTCAGTTTTGTTAGATGATTGTTTAATTGAATCATTGTTGTGAATTAGTAGCTTATGTTGAAATGTTACAAGTTAAAACACTAGATATGTTATTATGTTTTCAGAAATGAGAATTTTGTGCTAATTTGGTGATTTTTAGGGTTTGAGAGTGCTAATGAACTCTAATGGATATTGTTTATTAGCTACATTTTTTTTCGAGGTTGTGCGTTGGCAATACCACTGTAAATATAAATACAGATAGAGAGATATATGTTGTTAGACCACGGTGGGGCGCCGTTGGGGCGTGGGGCGTTAGCACTCTCAAAAAAAACTCCATGGTCCAGAACCAGATGCCCAAAAAGGATCATTTCGTTGCGGCTGTAAAAAAACTCCATGCTCCAGAACCAGATGCCCAAAAAGGATTTGAGGTCAAATTTTAATTTGAAAAATAATAATTTCTCAGTAGATTATATAAACTTCTAACTAGCTTCATGGGTTTTGTTTACAGAATGAAGTAGATTGGTTAGGTAAACTCAAGCATCAAAATATTGTAAATCTTTTGGGTTATTGTGTTCATGATGACACAAGGTTTTTGGTCTATGAAATGATGCATCAAGGCTCTTTGGACTCACAATTGCATGGTAATTACTAAATTTTCTTAAAGTTAAAAGCCACACTTTGTAAAAGAAGCTTTTGGTAATTTGTAAAGATGGTTGCTTTTTTTTCTTTTTCTCCTTTTGCATTATACATATTTTTTGAAGTTAATTTATACTTTTATTTTCATTTGTGTTATTTCATAACATTAGGACCAACTCATGGAACCACATTAACCTGGCATCGAAGAATGAATGTCGCACTTGATATTGCTCGGTATAATGTTATTTCCATTTCTTGATCTTGTTTGATTATCATTTTTTCCGGTTTAAAAAAGATTATGACTTTTATTTAACAGAGGATTAGAGTATCTTCATGAACGATGCAACCTGCCTGTGATTCATAGAGATCTTAAGTCATCGAACATTTTGCTAGATTCCAATTTCAATGCTAAAGTAAGATCCTTTATAGTTTAACAAGAATATTTTTTTGCTTTTGATTTACCAAATTGTATTATAATTATTTTAGATTTCGAATTTTGCACTTGCTACCACTGAGCTCCATGCGAAGAACAAAGTTAAGCTTTCAGGTACTTCTGGTTATTTGGCTCCGGAATACCTATCCGAAGGTATGCAATAATTCATTTCAAATTATTGAATAATTGCATTTTTTTCGAAGTTTTCGTTATTGAGATTTAATGCAGTTAGATTTCGCAGGTAAAGTTACCGATAAAAGTGATGTATATGCATTCGGAGTAGTACTTCTTGAGCTTTTAATCGGTTACCAGTGTAGAAAATGTCACCATCTTTATTTCAATCTCGATAACATTTGGAGAATTACAGTTAATTTTATCTAATTTGTATAGTTTATGGTTAATCTATATAACATTCGGTGATTTACATTTAATTTTATCTGATTTGTATAGTTTATGGTTACTCTCGATACCATGCACTACCGCTGTAGCCGAACAGGCGTTACAACCAAAGCCCCAATTCTCCTGCAACTCGCCACTAAAATACCATCGACCCACACAATACATTCATCGATTTACACACACTATAAAGTGTAGTGTGTGTTCATTTTGTATTTGAATTTTGATTATCTGTTGTTTTTTCGTGCAAATTTTCTTAAAATCGGCAAGACAATGGCTTCGATTTTTCAAGGAGTCGGAGCTGCAACGTCACTTGATACGAACAAATTCCAGGTCAGCTCTCTCAGATCGGTTACAGGTTTGTTAAACTGTATCTCAATTGTTTTGATTTCATTGCTGCATGCTTTTTGAGATTTGTAATAACATTTTACGTTGTTTCTGTGCTAATTGTTTGGTATTACTATTTGTAAGTGACTTAATTACATTTATATTGTTTCTGTTTCATATAATTCGCTTTGATATGTTACATGTTTTCCTGTTTAGATTTTGATTTGTGTTAAGGTTTTGGTTCAGAAATTGAGTTTTGATCTGGTTACTTTTGATAACATTTGGTGAATTACGGTTAATTATCTCTATTTTTTGTAGTTTATGGTTAATCTCGATAACATTTGGAAAATTACAGTTAATTTTATCTAATTTGTATAGTTTATGGTTAATCTGTATAACATTCGATGATTTACAGTTAATTTTATCTTATTTGTATAGTTTATGGTTACTCTCGATACCAAGCACTACCGCTGTAGCCGAACAGGCGTTACAACCAAAGCCCCAATTCTCCTGCAACTCGCCACTAAAATACCATCGACCCACACAATACCTTCATCGATTTACACACACTATAAAGTGTAGAGTGTGTTCATTTTGTATTTGAATTTTGATTATCTGTTGTTTTTTCGTGCAAATTTTCTTCAAATCTGCAAGACAATGGCTTCGATTTTTCAAGGAGTCGGAGCTGAAACGTCACTTGATACGAACAAATTCCAGCTCAGCTCTCTCATATCGGTTACAGGTTTGTTAAACTGTATCTCAATTGTTTTGATTTCATTGTTGCATGCTTTTTGAGATTTGTAATAACATTTTCTATTGTTTCTGTGCTAATTGTTTGGTATTACTATTTGTAAGTGGCTTAATTACATTTATATTCTTTCTGTTTCATATAATTCTCTTTGATATTTTACATGTTTTCCTGTTTAGATTTTTATTTGTGTTAGGGTTTTGGTTTAGAAATTGAGTTTTGATCTGGTTACTTTTGATAACATTTGGTGAATTGCAGTTAATTGTCTCTATTTTTTGTAGTTTATGGTTAATCTCGATAACATTTGGAGAATTACAGTTAATTTTATCTAATTTGTATAGTTTATGGTTGATCTGTATAACATTCGGTGATTTACATTTAATTTTATCTGATTTGTATAGTTTATGGTTACTCTCGATACCATGCACTACCGCTGTAGCCGAACAGGCGTTACAACTAAAGCCCCAATTCTCCTTGTCACACCCCAACCGATGGCGGAAACATCGGAGTGAGACGAAATAGATTGCAAGAGACTTCATAACACTATATGTGACAAGTATTTAAATAATAGATTTTCATTTCATTTCTAAAGAGTCAATTACAAGGATTTGAAACAAATACAACATGAATAATTGTAGGATCGTTTGCACGACCAAACGAGTCGTTCAGAAGAGATCTCGTCCAATACGAGAGGCGGAATCAAACGTATCGGAGTTATTTCAGCTGTATACACACTAGAATCATTTTAACTATCTCTTGTATTGATTTGATGACGATTACAGACCTGGAGATACCTCGGCAGAGCTTCGCTACCGGAATGACCAAGTTACAAATGAAAGACTCAAGCTTACTATATATAGGCCAGCCACTCCACATGAAGTGGACATGTTCCAGTCCACATGAAGTGGACATGTTCCAGTCCACATGAAGTGAACATGTTCCAGTCCACATGAAGTGACCTTGTCCAGTTCATGTGAACTGGCCACTTCATGTGAACTGACTTGTTTTGGCATGTTTCCAGCTTTTCTCGTTCTACGTGACTTGATCTATCAAACTTATTACAAGACTCGATACAAGACGAAGTCGACAGACATATGCATCAACAGACTCCCCCTTGGATGTTGACGAAGTCTTCAGTGTCGAGTCTTCGGGATGTCAACTCTTCAGTCTTTATCAGTCTTTTTGCTCTTTCAAAGTATCTGACAATGTAAGCATCCTCAATTTCTTTCTTCTCTCTCTTTCAGAATCGCAACCTGGCTCTATACTCCTCTTGATCAGGTCTCTTGATTCTTTAAGATCATCAGCATCAGCAGCTTACATCTTCAGACTCCCTCTTGATGTCATCAGACTCCTCCTTTCGATAAGCTGGGATCGCAGTCTGGAAATCACTTTTCACAGGTTCTAAGATCATAACCTTGCTTTTCTCAAACTTTATTCCTGCTTAAATCTCTACCACAAACATAAGTTTCACAAAATTTAAAAATATTGCAAATTCAGAAACCACTTTGCAGGAATTATTCAAAAATGATTTAATCTCAGATGACCACTTGTAAGAATACCATCTTTTTTTCTCAAACACACTATCCCAAACCTGTTGTTCATCATGCTTAGCACTCGGAATTTTGAAAATCAGCTTTTGAACATCAGTTGTCGAAAATCTTTTTGAATTTTTCCAAAATTTTATGCTAAAACACACTAAAATCTTTTTAGATTTTGATTTTTATAAAAAGCAGTAAAGAAATATTTACAAACAATATTTTTTCGAGTTTGTGTAAGAGGATCATATCAGTTTTTGAGACAAATCACCAACACCGTTAAGCTTTAAACATTTTAAGTTCTAAACGATTCACGTAGATTGTCAGTATACTGATCCATTTAAATTTTCACACAAAGTTCAACTGTTTTGAGATATGAGATTAATGTTTTAAGCACTTAAACTTATACGCGTGTCCCACCTCTGAATATACTCCCGTATCCATATCCCAATATTCAGTCTTACAGGTGAGTATATGATGCGTGCGAAGTGTTACTTATTTTAGGTGTATATTTTAAGCCCTTTTTAACACTTATTTTAGCCAAGTTTTAAATTTATAAAACACGATATTTCACTAACACTAAACACACATATGGGCAAGTGCACCCATCGTTGAGTGTAGTATAGCGTTGGTAAGATACCGAGGTCGTCCAAGGACACAAGAGCTTTTAGTACCGGTTTATCCTCAACGTCTAACCAAAATAAAAGTTTAGAAAAAAGTTTTAAACTAAGAAAAATAAAAACTAACTAAAATGCTGAAAATAAAAATAAAAGAAAAAACAGATAGACAAGATGAATCACTTGGTTCCGACTCGTATCTAGTATAACCTTTGATTATTTCCGCACTTTTGCACATAATTAAGAGATTATCTTAGTTATTGTAGTAGGCCCCTCTTTTGAAGGTGACGTTACCCTCACCCCAGTAGTTTGAGTCAGCAGGGATACAATCCTAAAAGGGTGGATTATTGGAAGATAATGAATTAAGTTATTAATGCAGTATTGTGGTAGGCCCCGCTTTTGGCGGTGACGTTACCCTCGGCTAAGTAGTCTGAGTCAGCAGGGATACAGTCCTAAATAGTCGGGTTATAGTATTAATAGTAGTTAGCTTATGAGGGGATCAAAGAGTTTGGACCCCCGCCATCCAATACCGTGAAGTATTGAAGGAGGTCCTACTAAATTTGACCCAGGTCCATTGCAGGACCTCTAAACGCTGAACAATGGCAAGACCTTTACCAAACCATTCCCTTAACCCCCGACCAGGTAGCCAACATATCTCCATATAGACCGTGGAGATGTGAATGGTGAAAATCCTTTATTTTATATAGACAGTAAAATAATGCCAAGACACCACGGACAAACGATAAGGAAAGATCACCTTCAACATAAGTAACTAGTTATTAAAGTCATTAATACAAAACCAAATAAAAAGTGCAAAAGATTAGAAATAAAAAGTATTATACTAGACACTTTGTCTTCACCAAGTGATGTAAGAGACTTAGGCAAACATGGCCTTGATTGTCAAGAACTCTTACGATCAATCTTGGATCCCGAGACGACTCACACACTCTACGATGGACAATGGATGATGGTGGTGGATGATGGTGTTGTGATGGTGGTGGGTGGTGGATGAAGTGTGAGAGAGGTGGTGTGCCAAGGGATGGTTTGAGCTTGAGCCAAGCACTCCTATTTATAGCCTGTACAGAAGCCTGGACACGGCCCCGTGCCCGCTGGACACGGCCCCGTGTCCACCCTTTTCTCTTTCTTCATTAATACAGTTTGTCTTTATTAGCTCCACACGCCCCCGTGTCCACTGGGCACGGCCCCGTGCTCGTCTGACACTCTCTCTCTTCATTAATTGTAATTCGCAATTACAATTAATGCGCCTGCTGTACTTTCGCCACGCCCCCGTGTTCACTGGACACGGCCCCGTGGTGGGCAATAGAAGCTTCTACAGGTTTGTCTTTAGTGACAGGGCTGACCATCCTGGACACTGCCCCGTGCTCGCTGAGCACGGCCCCGTGTTGAGCTGGACACTCCCCGTGTCGAGCTGGGCACGCCCCGTGTCGAGCTGGGCACAGCCCCATGCTCAGCTTTCTTCTTGTTTTTGCTTTGGGAGATGCTGTCGAGGGGTCGGGCATGTCACGTCTTGTTCCTTTTCTTGTATTTATGTTAGATTTTGATGTCTTTTTGCTTCTTTTGTTAATTTGAGCTCATTTAATCCTGAAAATACAAAAGGAAGGCAAAAGCACACTTTTTCCAACATTAGTACTAAAAAAGGGTTAGTTTTATGCCTCGATTGATGAAATTTATATGTTATATTTTGAACACATCAAATACCCCCACACTTGAATCTTTGCTTGTCCTCAAGCAAAACTCTTTAATATGTGGCTATTTACACTCCCAAATGGAATTGGTAGAAAAGAAGGTTTTGGGCTTGTCATAGAGTGTCGGGATTTCCAAGATTCTTTATTTAGTTTTATTTTTATTTATTTACAATCCTATTCGTCATGATTTATTTAAAACTTTTCATAAGATAAATTACTTATTAGGGCATAACATGCCTCTTTAAAATTCTATTTATATACGAGTTCACATACCTCACGGGGATCACTCAACACTCGGCCGAAGATGTATTTTAGTGAATCACTCGAGAGCGGCATGGAACTTACTCCTACCATAGGCTTGCCAAGCAATCAATCCTCCTCCTTTTTAACTATATACCTTTGTAAACATCAAGAGGACTTTTTGGGTGAAGGGTTAGGCTTGGGTTAAAGGTAGGTGGTTGGGTTAGTGGTTAGTGGTTAGTAGAAAGGGCGAAAAAGCGTAACAAGCGTCGGTTTTCGAAAGACTTTTTATTTTTGCAATTTTTTTTTATCTTGATGAAGCCAGTATTCAAACAAAGTTATTTTTGATGAACTTGCTTGTTTATTTATTTTGCTTCATCATCAACACTTTTTTTTTTGAAAAGTCATACGAAAAACCGAGGTTGTTACTAAAACAAAGGGTGAAAAATAAAAAGGGTTTAGGTGGGTGAAAAGGTGTTTGGTTTGGGTTAAGAAATGAAAAAGGTTTAGGCTCAAAGGGGTTAACTAGGGGGATTTTGGGTAGGTGGTGAGAAAAAAAGAAAAATAATGGTGTAGAAATAAAAAGGGTTAGTCCTAATGCCTCCATCATTTACTTACTCGGGTTTAAGTTGGTAAGGACCGGGAATGTATCGTCATGGCAAGTTCTAGAGTCGTAAGAACCAAGCGGCTATTCACACAAGAAACGAAAAATGAGCATTTAGTCTAATGATATGTAATTGTATGCTCAATAAAGGCTCAAAACTCACTTTTGTGGGAATGGGTTTTTATGTGATCAAGTATATATAATTAAATTTTAACTAAGCTTGTCATGCCTTTTCATAATTTTCTTATGTTGGTTCTTTTTATCACGACGCTATCGGTTGTAAATTTGTAAAAATATAACCTTTTTAAGAACTTGAATTTCCCGAGTTAAACCTAGACAAGTAAAAAAAATGAAAATTTTTGAAAAAAATTGGGGTGATTAGCGGTTCCAATAGAGTTTTGTGTAAGGCTTGTATTTAGGACTTGCAAGATTCAAGGTTTTAGCATCCCCCCACACTTAAATTACACATTGTCCTCAATGTGTCCCAAAAATAAGTTTTTAGGCTGATTAAATGTGTAAAAATGGGTTAAAAACAAGATTTTATGGTACTGGGTAGCTGAACACGGGGTGGTGTTGGCTGAGCACGGCCCAGTGTCCAGACTGCCAGTACCAAAAGTAATCAGAAGGCTGGGCACGGGGGCGTGTCCAGGTACCTGAACTGGGCATTTTCTACAGAACCTTGGGCACGGGGCGTGTTGGGGTGAGCACGGCCCCGTGCTGAACTTGCTGTAATGAAGAAAAATCGTCGGGAGGCTCTGTTTTTGTGTATGGGGTGTTGGTTCAAGCTTCCCTTATCATCCTTCACCATCCCGAGTGTGTTTTATTCCTGAAAATTAAAAACTAAACTAGAAAACATAAAGGTTAATCTAAACTAAACTACGGATAGTTTCGCGGAATGCCTCCGTGGTGCGCCACGTTTATAAGGGTCCTTGGCTAGACCCACTTTATCAGGTGGTTCTGGCTCATCTTCAATTAGGGGGTCGTCATTGCCGAATGGATATTTCATTGATCGCTCAAGATCGACACTCTTTTTAAATGCCCCTAATTGAAGAGGTAGATTGTTGAACTTCCGGTTTTTCAAAGCTTCGTGAGTTTTTACAAATGGTCGCCCCAACACTAGAGGAGCGTCATCGAGGATGACAAAGTCGGTCGGGATTACCATTTGATTTGTTTGAACCAAGACATCTTCAACTCTACCGATTGATTTTATTACTTGCCGATTGGATAGAAAAATGGGTATTTGAAGTGGAGAAAAATCACTAATACTTAATTTTTCGAAAATGTAATTAGGCATTATGTTAACACAAAGATCTTTATCGATTGTAACGTTACTAATAAATGAATTTTGAAAGAAACATGGAACCGGTGTAATGTTAATTTCAAATGGGTCTTCTTTTATTAGCGAAGTTTGATCATTAGTTAACTTAACACTTACCGTTTCGTCAATTTTAGTGTTAGTGTTTAACTCTTTTAAAAACTTAGCATGAGTGGGTACTAAACAATGATTTTCAAAAGAAGGTGACAAGAGATTAATTTCTTCAAAATTAGACTCTTCTTGAATTTTAACGTTGTCGGACTCACCTTTTTCGTTGTTTAACTCATGTGTCGGTTTTTCACTTATTTGTTCTTCCATTTTTACATTTTCAGTTATCTCTTCCTTTTTTAATTCTTCTCTTGCGCGGGACTCCTCTTCCTTTGTGCGAGCTTCTTTTATACATCGATCGATAACTCTTATGTGTTCTAATATCCTATCGGTTACTTTGGTTATAGAAAAAGAGTCGGTATTTTCTAAGCTTGAATCCGGTTGTTCGACCCTTTGTTCCTCATAATACCCATATGAAGTCGATGGTTCGCACCATTGTTCTTCATTGTAAGCATATGATGGATAAGGTTCGTAATTTTGTTCTTCATAATACTCATATGAGGTGGGTTGTTCACGCCAAGGTTCCTCATAGTAAGCATACGAAGGTGGTGGCTCATATCTTGGTTCCTCAAAGTATGAGTATGAAGGCTCATACCTTGGTTCATCAAAATATGAGTATGAGGGAGGAGGTTCATACCTTTGGTCTTCATAGGATGTGTATGAAGTTGATGGCTCGTACCTGGGCTCCTCATAGTAGATGTATGAATTGGATGGTTGATATGAGCGATTATTTTGAACCGAGCGTGCATTACGACAATTAGTGCAATAATTACCCCTATAATCATCCTCCTCATAGGTGTAGTTGTAACCTCCTGAGTATTGATCCATAAGAATCACTCAGCAGACCACAACCGAGTCTCGAGATCAGAAAACAAAAAGAAAAACGGAAACAGAGGCTGGACACGGCCCCGTGTTCAGTGAGCACGGCCCCGTGTTCAGGATCTGTATCTGGGCGTTTTAATTAAAGTTACTGATTTCGTTGAGCACGGGGTGTGTTCAGTGAGCACGGCCCGTGTTCAAGCTTCTGTTACTGGGTGTTTTATGAAAAATATGCAGCACGGCCCCGTGTTCAGCGAGCACGGCCCGTGTTCAACCTACTGTAAATGCAAAACTAAACTAAAATGCAGAAAAATGTGGGCCCGTTTTGAAAAGGTTTTGAAAAACTGATTAGGCCGTCGATTTTAAGATTTCCTAAAATCCTTGTGTCCCCGGCAACGGCGCCAAAAACTTGATGCGTGCGAAGTGTTACTTATTTTAGGTGTATATTTTAAGCCCTTTTTAACACTTATTTTAGCCAAGTTTTAAATTTATAAAACACGATATTTCACTAACACTAAACACACATATGGGCAAGTGCACCCATCGTTGAGTGTAGTATAGCGTTGGTAAGATACCGAGGTCGTCCAAGGACACAAGAGCTTTTAGTATCAGTTTATCCTCAACGTCTAACCAAAATAAAAGTTTAGAAAAAAGTTTTAAACTAAGAAAAATAAAAACTAACTAAAATGCTGAAAATAAAAATAAAAGAAAAAACAGATAGACAAGATGAATCACTTGGTTCCGACTCGTATCTAGTATAACCTTTGATTATTTCCGCACTTTTGCACATAATTAAGAGATTATCTTAGTTATTGTAGTAGGCCCCTCTTTTGAAGGTGACGTTACCCTCACCCCAGTAGTTTGAGTCAGCAGGGATACAATCCTAAAAGGGTGGATTATTGGAAGATAATGAATTAAGTTATTAATGCAGTATTGTGGTAGGCCCCGCTTTTGGCGGTGACGTTACCCTCGGCTAAGTAGTCTGAGTCAGCAGGGATACAGTCCTAAATAGTCGGGTTATAGTATTAATAGTAGTTAGCTTATGAGGGGATCAAAGAGTTTGGACCCCCGCCATCCAATACCGTGAAGTATTGAAGTAGGTCCTACTAAATTTGACCCAGGTCCATTGCAGGACCTCTAAACGCTGAACAATGGCAAGACCTTTACCAAACCATTCCCTTAACCCCCGACCAGGTAGCCAACATATCTCCATATAGACCGTGGAGATATGAATGGTGAAAATCCTTTATTTTATATAGACAGTAAAATAATGCCAAGACACCACGGACAAACGATAAGGAAAGATCACCTTCAACATAAGTAACTAGTTATTAAAGTCATTAATACAAAACCAAATAAAAAGTGCAAAAGATTAGAAATAAAAAGTATTATACTAGACACTTTGTCTTCACCAAGTGATGTAAGAGACTTAGGCAAACATGGCCTTGATTGTCAAGAACTCTTACGATCAATCTTGGATCCCGAGACGACTCACACACTCTACGATGGACAATGGATGATGGTGGTGGATGATGGTGTTGTGATGGTGGTGGGTGGTGGATGAAGTGTGAGAGAGGTGGTGTGCCAAGGGATGGTTTGAGCTTGAGCCAAGCACTCCTATTTATAGCCTGTACAGAAGCCTGGACACGGCCCCGTGCCCGCTGGACACGGCCCCGTGTCCACCCTTTTCTCTTTCTTCATTAATACAGTTTGTCTTTATTAGCTCCACACGCCCCCGTGTCCGCTGGGCACGGCCCCGTGCTCGTCTGACACTCTCTCTCTTCATTAATTGTAATTCGCAATTACAATTAATGCGCCTGCTGTACTTTCGCCACGCCCCCGTGTTCACTGGACACGGCCCCGTGGTGGGCAATAGAAGCTTCTACAGGTTTGTCTTTAGTGACAGGGCTGACCATCCTGGACACTGCCCCGTGCTCGCTGAGCACGGCCCCGTGTTGAGCTGGACACGCCCCGTGTCGAGCTGGGCACGCCCCGTGTCGAGCTGGGCACGCCCCGTGTCGAGCTGGGCACAGCCCCATGCTCAGCTTTCTTCTTGTTTTTGCTTTGGGAGATGCTGTCGAGGGGTCGGGCATGTCACGTCTTGTTCCTTTTCTTGTATTTATGTTAGATTTTGATGTCTTTTTGCTTCTTTTGTTAATTTGAGCTCATTTAATCCTGAAAATACAAAAGGAAGGCAAAAGCACACTTTTTCCAACATTAGTACTAAAAAGGGTTAGTTTTATGCCTCGATTGATGAAATTTATATGTTATATTTTGAACACATCGGTATACCTAGATGATATCTGTAAGGGGTTAAATGCGAGGGCCGTGAGAGCTCAGGCTATTGCTTCCGCAAAATCAGAGAGATGACGGCTTCGACTTTTGGTGGGTTCCCTTTAGAGAATCTTTTCTTCAACAGCACATGATTAGTATTTTGCAATGTTTCATCATTTTTTATGCTGAGGGGGGTGCTATATTTCAAGCAAGCAGAAAGTATTATACGAGGACTAGGCCATTGCTTCCGCAAAATCAGAAGTCCTGGGATAATACCCCAGATATCACTAAGCATAAAGACCTAGTATCTCAGAAAGAGGGACCTTTCAAACAAGATTTCGGGGGTTACCCATATATCCGAGAGATGTTCCCCACGATATAAGAAAGTTTGAAATTAAGGTTTATATCTCGACACAATCTACTAAATGTGCAAAAACCTACTGGCATATCATCAGTGAGACCGTTTATCACATATTAATTTTCCAATTCTTTAGCATGTTGTGATCGTCCACTGATGTACTATCATTTCCTCTTTTTCACAACAAAACTCATTTTCATTTTTTCAATGTTTTTGGCTTTTGAAATTTTATCATGTTTTTGGATTTTTCAAATTTTCGAAATTTCCTAAATTTTTACTCCCCCTAAAATCAAAATATGTTTCAATTTTGATTTTCTAGGAAAACTAGAAAACAAACTGTACAAGAAATTGACAACATGATGCGAATTACTTCAAATCGCCATCCACTTGGCATAAACAATCAGAACTCCCCCTTACAACAAACTATTTTCCCATTTGATTTCCAAACACTTAAGTTTGTTTTAATCAAAATGGTTTTTCTGGAAAATAAGTTTTGTTGATTTTACCACTTGTAAAAATGGGGATTCATTCATCACTTTGTTTTTGAAACTTTTGAATAAGAGTTAAATCAAGTTCAACTTAATGACATTGACTAACCACTTGTAAGATCACATCCCCTATTTCAACCAAATACCACTTGTAGGTAAAACCTCTTTTTCAACCACTTGTTGGTTTGCAAACCAACAATTACCACTTGTAGGTTGAAATCTCAAAATGCCGATTCCTACTCCACACTTACCAACCTGGGAGTTTCGGCAAGTCAACCTCTTCAAAAACAATTTTTCAAGAAAGATGTCGATTCATGCTCCGCGATTACCAACTTGGGAGCTCCGGCAAGTCAGGTTTTTCAGTTAGAGAGATTCTCCCAAGCCTGACGGTCCTTGGGAGATTCCAAGTTGTCAACACTCGGTTTCTTTGTTTTCTTCTCATAAAATTCTTTAACCCCCTTGACCTTCCCATTAATCATTTTTCCAAAAATGTTTTGCACTGTGGGGTTAAAAGCTTTTTCAACATCAAATTCTTTCTTTTCAGGGAAGAATTGATTTGAAATTTCAACTTTACCAATTTTAGATTTCAAATTTTCAGCCCGCAATGGTGGAAAATTTGCATCATCCAAAGGCGGAACTGATTTCTCTTCTTTTATAACAACTTTTGGCTCCTCTGATTTTGTGGAATCAGATACATCACCAGAATTATCACTTGAATTCTTAACAACCCATTTTTGGTTGTTAAGTTTCTCCTTTCTTTTGTAAACATCTTTCGAACATTCACCAACCTCAAAAGTTGAATTTTTAAAAACTTTAAATTTGTTCGTTGGTGGTTCGGTTTTCTCAACAATTTTCTCTTTGAATTTTTCAGAGACTCCCTGTTTTGATTTGATTGCCTTTGGACAATTCCTGATAATGTGACCAACCGTTTTACACTGGAAACAAGTTCTCGTCTCTATCTTCTTCTGAGCTATTTTTTCTTCATTTCTTCTTGCTTCTTGGCAAGAAATTCTTTGTTGGATTGCTTTCTGAATACTTTCTCTTTTTCTTCTTCAGATGTTTTTCCTGTAACAAAAACAGTTTTTGGTTTATAAATTTTCTCATTTTTATGATTTTTCGGTGGAATAAAACCAAGTCCTTTCTTTTTAAAATTACCATTATGGTTTGGTTTCTTTCGATAACCTGAACCAGAACTGTAACCCTTTTTCTTGTTTAAACGTTGTTGAACTCTTGAGGTGTAAGGATTAGGTTTTCCAGAAAGATTTACTTCTTTTATTTCAGAAATATTAATTTCTGTTAGTTTAAAAAACTTTTTTATCAATTTAGTTTTAACACCTCTTATTGGAAATATCTCATCAGAATATAATTTGTCAGAATCTTTCAAAGTATATGCTACTTTGATCAGTTCATCATTCAAATTAGATTTTGATAACAAAAATTCTTTATTATAAACCCGTTTATCCTTTTTGACTGTTGACTTTGACGTGTTAAACTCAGACTTTGACTTTGACTCTGATTTGGACTCCTCCATTTCATCCTTATCCAACACCTGATCGACCACTTTCTTTATTAACTCGGACTCATGATCAGTGTCAGATGATGTGAACGTGACATCAATATTTTCTGGCAAGTTATCTGAAGACTCAGACTCCCACTGTAAGTTTGTTGCCTTTTTTACTCTTTCCGAATTAGGATTTCGATGAGAATATCCATTTTCGACTGGGGGAGGACATTTGTGATAGACAACACTTGGTTTCTTACCAGATGTTGTCACTTCATCATCTTCTTTTGTTTCAGACTTCTTCTCTTCCGAAATCTTCTCTTCTTCAAACATCTTCATTTCTTCCACTATGGGGTAAATCCTGTCAACAACAAAAGTAGAGCCTGAGTAACTTTTTAACAATCTATTTACTCTCTCGGTTTCAATTCTCTGTGTTTCTAGCTTTAATTCAAGCTCAGCACACTTCTCAGTGTAATAGTTGACACTATCAAGCTGTCTCATGTATGCTCCTTTGAGTGTCTTCATTGCTATGGCTTGTTCACTACTTGTCTCGTTGTATTGATTCATGGCTTTGTTCAAGACATCATATGATTCTTTCAGCCTTTTTATGTTGTGTAGCAATGCATTGTTTTGCTTTATCAGAGACTCACAGTTCATACACTTCTCAGAAATCTTAACTGCATCAGCATCTGTTTTAATTTCAAATGCTGGAACTTCTTTGACTTTTCTCACTTGAATTTCTTCTTCAACTTTTTTCTTTTTCTCAGCTTGTCTCTTTTGCTCTTCTTCTTCTTCATATTTCTTCTTTTTCTCAGCTTCAGCATTTAAATGTTTTCTGATTTTTTTCTGCCCAATAGTCATCAGTATAATCATTAACAACCTGAGCAACAAAACCTTTAGCCAAGAATTCTTTGTCTGGACAATAATTGTCCCAGCTGAAACCTTCTGGCAATTTTTCATCCTCTTGATCTACCATGCATGCTTTACTATCATTTGAAATGTATTTATCCCAACTGAATCCTTTTGATGAACTTTCATCATCTTGATTACCAAAACAAGCTTTCTTTGAACTTTCAATTTCTTTCCTAGCATGAGCGGTTTGTGGCTGTTGTTGTTGATATGGCTGTTGAACAATAGTTATTGGACTAGCAAAGGCATTATAAAACTCGTTCTCCATGATTTGGTTTTCAAAGATTCACAATCAGTCAAATTCAAACGAAATAAAAATCCTCAAACGAACTGACACTAGTGCGAGCAGGAATTTAGTGCAAAGTGGGACTTTGATGCGAACTGGAATCTCACAACTCAGTTCGTGTGGACTGGAATCTTCAGTTCATGTGGATTGGAATCTTCAGTTCATGTGGACCGGAATCTTCACTTCATGTGGAATGGAATCTTCAGTTCATGTGGACCGGAATCTTCAGTTCGTGTGGACTGGAATCTCACAACTCAGTTCGTGTGGACTGGAATCTTCAGTTCATGTGGACTGGAATCTTCAGTTCATGTGGACCGGAATCTTCACTTCATGTGGAATGGAAGGTTCAAATCCACTCCATGTGAACTGGTATGGTCTAAATCCACTCCATATGACCTGGGAAGTTCACTCCATGCGAACTGGAGATGATGTCATACTATCGACTCGGTTTTTGACAAAATTAATCAAGTTCTAGGTCGAATTTAAGTCTGATTCTTTCAAGGATTTGTTAAAACAGTGTTTCGCACGTTATATTTGAAAATCAAGCCATTTTATTCGTAAAATCTTGTTTAATTTTGAAAAAAATGAAGAAAGTGAGTAGAAATCAGAAATTTTCGCTGAAAAACGGCTGAAATCGGTAAGAACTCTTCCTCCTGAGCTCTGATACCACTTGTAGGATCGTTCGCACGACCAAACGAGTCATTCAGAAGAGATCTCGTCCAATACGAGAGGCAGAATCAAACGTATCGGAGTTATTTCAGTTGTATACACACTAGAATCACTTTAACTATCTCTTGTATTGATTTGATGACGATTACAGACCTGGAGATACCTCGGCAGAGCTTCACTACAGGAATGACCAAGTTACAAATGAAAGACTCAAGCTCACTATATATAGGCCAGCCACTCCACATGAAGTGGACATGTTCCAGTTCATGTGAACTGGCCACTTCGTGTGAACTGACTTGTTTTGGCCTGTTTCCAGTTTTTCTCGTTCTACGTGACTTGATCTATCAAACTTATTACAAGACTCGATACAAGACGAAGTCGACAGACATATGCACCAACAATAATGAAATACAATACAATAAGAATACAAAATTTAAAGTGTGTATCTAAGCATCCTACTAGATTCCATGCATCACCAACATCATCGCTAAACCTGCAACATGTTTTAAAAGCATAGTTCAATACAAAGATATTGGCGAGTACACTAGTTTTAGACTCGTGGCATATGTATAAAAAGGTATTTTCAATCCAACATAGCATTTGGTATACAAGGTCAAACTATCATGCATAACAATATGTCAACTCTAGTGTCCACTAGTATTTAGCATCCCTCGTCACAAAAGTAACGAGACCGTTATAGAATAAAGACTTAACAAAACCCCGTCGGGTGGTGTGCTACTCCTATAGCGCTATAATTGTTTAAGCCGAGTTAACAAGTAGTATGTATTCTAGCATGAACCTAAGCATAACAAATGTATACGGATCGAATGAATAAAAGCATGTTTGTGAATTGAGCGGTTTAACAAGTAAAACATGTTGCACCCAAAGTGAATAAAAGGAAAAATGGGTCAAGTGTACTAAAAAATTTGCATATGCTTTCTGATTATCCAATTTGACAAAGTTGTTGAGTTTAGGAGGTTGAGTAAGTTCGGTTTGGGATTTTAAGAGACGGATACATTCGGTCTAAGGGTATGGAGTTTAAAGTGCATGAAAAGTAAGTATATGAAAAGTAATCATCTTGTACACATAGCACATGTTCTTGACACTATTAAAACTCCAAAATATTTTGAAGGATTTCATGGATCAAAGGTCCATTAGAGTCATAACAAATGTATGGTCATAGATGGTGTAAGTCTAGTACTTTGACGAATGAACACAAGTTCATCTTCAAAGGTTCGAATGTTGAATAGTATATATAGATATTATTTAGATTATGTAATATATCAATAAGTCCAATAGTTCAAGCATGAGGTAGGAGGATGAATCCCCCATTTAGGTACCTCTTTGTGTCATAGAAATCATGTAGGAGGTAGGAAGAAATGTCTTCCATTTAGGCACCTCTAAGTATTCACCACTACACTTGATGTAAGAACATACAAGGAGGGTCATGAACTATAAGTAATACAAGAATACTAAACACTAATCTATAAGAAATCATCAAGTAATGTGTGGATTTTATGTAGGACAACCCAAGTTAATCCAAAATCACACTTACATCAAGTCTTGAACTTGAACATCACTTGTGGGTTAAGCCCTTGAACAAAACAGAAAGTTTGTGAGATTTATACCTCTGATTTTGAATGTATCAACTTTGTTTTTAAGCCTAACTAACCATAGAAGTGGTTATAAGCATAAGGACATAGGTTTGAGATGAGTTTCCTCAAGTTTAATCAAGTTTATCAATGTTTGAAACAAGAACAGAAAAATCAGTCAACTTTGGAGCCCTTTTGGTGACATTCCAGGGCCTAGTTTTCCAGGGAAAACCAATGGAAACGTAGCTAAGGTCAATACAAAGAAGTAGGAAAAAGAATCGAGTGAATCGGATAAGAAATGAGTGAGTTATGCTCACTTTTGTGAATGTTGGTATTTCTACTCGAACTCTTGCTTTTAGCTACGATTTGGAGGATGTTTTGAGAGTGTTTTAGTATTGCAAAAGTGGTAGGGAGACTGGTTATAAGTGGTATTTATAGGGGGAAGGATTAGGGTTAAGTTGTGTGAGCATTTAATACAATTAGGTGAGAGTTTAAGCAATAAAAAAAGAAATAATTCAGCCATAGTTGGCTGATTGCAAGGGCTGTTTGGCAGCTTTTATTATTTTTTTCTTGTTGTTTAAATGATGTAAAATGTATAAATAAGAGGTATTTTATATAATTAAGATGCTACATAAAGCCTAATGTGCACTTAACATGTTATCAAGGTCTAAAAGGATTAAGAGACATGTTTTAATTACACCAACTTGCGATATATTAAGTGTGTCATATGAAACAAGTATGAATGATTTACATTTAGGTTTTAATCAAGCGAAAAGCATATAACTTAATTTTATAATCGAATAACCAAGTGTTTGAACGTATGAAAGATTTAAGAATTGCGAATACACGATCATTGTTTATGAATTAAACTTACGTTTATGCGAATTACGAACCATGTATCGAACGAGTGCACGTATCAATGTATAAACATGTATAAACGATGTATAAAAGATTCGTTTCATTACGATCAAAGTCTCGGATTTTACGACGATACAACGAAATACGATTACAAGGAATACAAGATTTCCAAAAATAGAAATACAAGACGAGACTTTCTAATTATGGAAAGTATGAAGAAACAGGGTGTTACACTCCTGCAACTCGCCACTAAAATACCATCGACCCACACAATACATTCATCGATTTACACACACTATAAAGTGTAGTGTGTGTTCATTTTGTATTTGAATTTTGATTATCTGTTGTTTTTTCGTGCAAATTTTCTTCAAATCTGCAAGACAATGGCTTCGATTTTTTAAGGAGTCAGAGCTGCAACGTCACTTGATACGAACAAATTCCAGCTCAGCTCTCTCAGATCGGTTACAGGTATGTTAAACTATATCTCAATTGTTTTGATTTCATTGCTGCATGCTTTTTGAGATTTGTAATAACATTTTATGTTGTTTCTGTGCTAACTGTTTGGTATTACTATTTGTAAGTGGCTTAATTACATTTATATTCTTTCTGTTTCATATAATTCGCTTTAATATGTTACATGTTTTCCTGTTTAGATTTTGATTTGTGTTAGGGTTTTGGTTCAGAAATTGAGTTTTGATCTGGTTACTTTTGATAACATTTGGTGAATTGTGGTTAATGTTGAAAATGATTCTATTGAAGCAATGCCAACGTCTTCGATATTTGTGTGTTAAAACAGTGGTTGAAACCACTGTTGGGTTAAAACAGTGCGTTAAACCACTGTTGGGTTAAAACAGTGGTTGAAACCACTGTTGGGTTAAAACAGTGCTTTAAACCACTGTTGGGTTAAAACAGTGAGTTAAACCACTATTGGGTTAAAATAGTGGTTGAAACCACTGTTGGGTTAAAACAGTGAGTTAAACCACTGTTGAGTTACAACAGTGCTTGAACCTACTGTTGGGTTCGAAGAGTTATCCGTGTTCATACTTTATTTCACGAGCTTTTTTTTGTATTTAGTTAATTTCGTGTGGATTCAAATAGAGGTAAGTTATTTCGTGTTCATACTTTATTTCACGAGCTTTTTTTCTAAATCCCGCATTCCGTTTACTTAACTCCATATCTTACTTTTGTTTTAATAACCAGTGTATATTTTACCTTAACAGATTCATTGTTTTTCGATATGTGTATTCATGAACCTTTAGTTAATAAAACTAATTATGTGATTTATTAGTGTTGTTGGATGAGTCTCATCCTATTAATTTTTTCACATATATTGGTAGCAAATATATATGACTTCTACTCTGATTTGGAAAATATTGATTTGTTGTGATTTGGGAATCTGATGGTGAAGCTGGGGATATAACTTGTGATATATTTGATAATGCTGAAGCTACAATGTTGTATAGGGATTCCATGGGGTTGGGTAGGCATGAGATTAGGCAGTTTAGGAGGAATCCGTGTTGGTTAATTGGCGGTGAAGAGAAGACGCCCGGTCAGGTGAGATATCGAAGGGGCATAAGAATTATGAGTTGATGCTTAATCTCCAGTTGGGAATCAGGTAGAAGGTTTAGTTCATTGGATAATTAATGTGAATCTGAATTGTCTTGTATTGATGTTGTTTGTATGGCTAATGATTATAGGCATTCTGTTGGGAAACATTCTTCGATAACAAGGGATGTAAAGACGACCGATTTTGATCCAAAAGTGAAGTTTTGGACTCGGTTTCCGCCAGAAGGATCAAAGCTTACACCACCGCATCAATCTGGAGAATTTCACTGGAAAGGTTATTGCCCGAATGTATTTAGGTATTATTTAATTTAAATCAGTTGCTGGAATGATGAATTTAGCTGTAGGGTTTCTATGTTGTTGATGGATTGCTGATGAATTGTTAATGGTTGATGGTTTTAGACGTTTGAGGGAGTAGTTCCAAGTGGATCCTGCGGATTATATGCTAGCGATTTGTGGGAATGATGTTCTTCGTGAGCTTTCGTCACCTGGGAAAAGTGGGAGCTTCTTTTATTTAACGCAGGGTGATCGGTTTATGATTAAATCTGTGAAAAAATCAGAAGTCAAGGTATAAATATTGTTTATCATAATGAAATCATTGATAATTTATCATTTGAAACTAAATTTAGGAAACATGCATTCAGGTTCTGATCAAAATGTTGCCAAGTTATTACCAGCATGTTTGTCGTTATGAGAATTCTCTTGTCACAAAGTTTTTCGGTGTCCATTGTGTCAAACTTGTTGGTGGCAACAAGGTAAATTCAGTTTATGGTTTGAATGGTTTAGGGGTGTTTGGCTTTGGGTTTTGCAACTAACTACGTCATCTACTTAATGTCATGTAGACTCGGTTTATCGTGATGGGTAATCTATTTTGCTCTGAGTATCGAATCCATAGAATATTTGATCTTAAAGGATCATCACATGGACGTACGACTGATAAACCTGAGGAAGAAATTGATGAAACCACCACACTCAAAGATCTTGACCTCAACTATTTGGTAGGCTCTTTGTTTTTGCATTCCGAGTGAATGTTTAGAAATATATATGTTCTTATTCAGACCCTAATATACCGATTTCATGTTAAACATGACAACTAATAGTGCTGGCACATCCTTTGAGGAATTAATTTGTTTATCATGTGAAATTTATCTCAAATATGATTGTCAATTCAAAACAGTTAAACAATATAACTTTTATGCAAGGTATGCTTCTCGGTGATGCTATTGTTGTATTGTAGATATTATTATAATAATTTTAGTTTTTTCCATTTAAATATGCAAGATTATCATGTAATTTGCATGTTTTACACCAAGATTCGGTTTCATTTATAGGGAACCGAATGGAAAGTGTTGGTGCAAAAGTGAGGAACCTTTTCTATGGTTTTGTTGATCACTTTGACCAACGCGACTGATATTTCTCCGAATGTAAATTTGTGGGAATAGTAACTGTAGTGAATGTATCTATACTATTTTTGTATGCCTTGTGAAGTAAGAATTATTTGTGTTTGTTCGATTAGTGAGTTGGTGATTGAAATTATGGGTGTAAATCGAGGCTGAGTTATTAACGAATTTGCAAACGTGTATGTGCCTATTAGTTTACTAAATAATAATCATATAACTAACTTTCTCGAGCCCGGGAAGCAATCCCGGGTGATAACCTAGTGTATATATATATATATAAAGGAACATACATAATTAATTAATAAAATTTAAGGTAGATAAAATAATTAGGTTGTTTTCCTTTGTAAAGAGAGTACCGGAGTTTGATCCCAATGACTAGCAATTATGTGCATATTTTTTTATGGTTTGACCCTTTCTTCTATTTATAAATGGTTTTTTTTTCAATATTATTTTATTATAATTATAATATTAAATTTATATTAATTCTCTATTTCTTTATTTTTCACTACTAATATTTAGTAAAGGTTATATTTATATAATTTAGAGTAAACTGCAATTTTACCCCCTGAGATTAGGGGTCATTGGCACCCTTACCCCCCCTAAGGAAATAATTGCAATTTTACCCCCCAATGTTAACTGTTATGTCGCAATTCTACCCCCCGGCTTCAATTTTCTTGACCGGTCAACATAAACATGGGAGGGTCAAAGGGTATAAAAGTAATTTCACCAAAAATTGTACTTTATATATTAAAATAACCCCTAAACTCAACCTTACATCACAACCTTACCCCCTAAGTTTCCCCCCACTCTTCATCTCTTCCGGCGAACTCCTTCCCTCCGGCTTCTTCACCGGCGACCTCCACTCCATTCCCCTTCCCTCCGGCGACCTCCACTCCATCTTCTTCACCACTCCATCTTCTTCACCACTCCTTCTTCTTCCCCACACGAGCACAGGATGACTGAACAGAATGGCATTATGCATCCAGCTCCACCGGCTGAGCCAGGGCCAGCGACCGCACCACCGGCCACCATCGATCCAGCTGTGGTCCAGAGATCCTCCCTTTTCTCGCAATTTTCAGGTATAATCAAACAACTATTTTGATTGTGGGGTAAAATCAAACAACTAGTAATGGATGTTTGTGTATTTGCAGTGGACATGAGGATTCATGTTTCACTACGATCGATTGTGGTCTCATTGGTGCTCAAGATGCGAGGCCGCCCGTTCCTGCATTTCCAGTTTCCGCCTCAGCAGGAAATGGTTGTGTAGGATACTTAAACTCTAATCTTCTAGGTTCTTTTGGGTTAATATGTAGTGTAGGATACTTAAACTCTAATCTTCTAGGATCTTTTGGGTTAATGTGTAAGATCTTATGTTTGATCATAGAACACATTGACTGATTGGTTATATTACTCAGCTGTCAAGTTGATGGTATATTTGACTGTTAAGTTTGATCAAATTAGTGGTGTTTGGTTTGATCAAATTGGTTATATTACTCTGCTGTTAATTTGAGTTTATGTGTAGGATCTTATGTTTGATCATAGAACACATGTGTAGTAATAATGGTGTTTGGTTTGATCATAGAACAGAAAAGAGGTTCTGGTGTTTGGTGTTTGGTTTGATCATAGAACAGAATGTTGGTTATATTTGACCATTGTTAAGTTGCTGTTGTGGGTTAATGTTGCTGCTGATCATAGAACAGAATGCTACTGATTTAATGTTGCTGCTGATCATAGAACAGAATGCTACTTATTTAATGTTGTTGCTGTTAAGTTGCTGCTGATCATAGAACATAATTATACTGATTTAATGTTGCTGTTGTTAAGTTGCTGACTGTTAAATCAGAACTATTGCTGTGTATAATGCAAATGCATTACAGAAGGTTTTACATGCCAGTTGTGGCTGATGCAATTGAGGCCTTTATCAATGCTTTTAGCAATGGTTTTAAGCTGTGGCTGAAAGTAATGGCTCTGATATAGCAAAGGTTCTGATGCATTTGCATTTGTAGAGGTTCTGATGCATTTGCATTCCAAAATTGCAATCGAATATTGAAATGAAAGTAAGACCTTGCATATTAAATTGTTACAACCTTGCATTCAATCATGAATTCAATATTTGCATTTGCATTCCTAATGCTTTGGTTGGTTAAAAGTAAGAATTCAGTCAACATATTTGATGCCAGGGGGTTTATATGGGTGGTTGAATCGAATATGGATGGTGACGAGAAAGGTTTTGGAAGGTGCAGGGGGTAATTTTGCTTCTAAACACAAATTATAGGGGGTTATAAGAAAGGGTATTTTAGTAATTTACCCCAAGTCAACAGATCAGGCAACATATTTGATTCCAGGGGGTAAACATGCGACATAATAGCAAACGTTGGGGGTTAAACAAAAGGGTAAAATAGTCTTTTCACCCCCAAGTCAACAGGCCGGTCAAGAAAATTGAAGTTGGGGGGTAGAATTGCGACATAACAATTAACAGTGGGGGGTAAAATTGCAATTATTTCCTTAGGGGTGGTAAGGGTGCCAATGACCCCTAACCTCAGGGGGTAAAATTGCAGTTTACTCTATAATTTAACAATTATTATTATTATTATTATTATTATTATTATTATTATTATTATTATTAATTACTTTATTTTCTCTTTTACTTTTTAAACCCTTTAAGCTATAAATAATATTAGTTTTTAACTCATTAATTTAATTTTATTTTGATAGCTTGTGTTTGTGATCTTTAAAAAATACATAAATGTGCGGCTGTGTTTAGTTCGGTATAAATTTTGTTGAAAATAAAGTTGTATTAAATATAGAATATTTTTCTCGAGTGTCGGTATTGTGCCAATACATTGACAAACTGTATCCATTCCGACCAAACAATATCGGTACTGGTATCGGTATTATCAAATCCAATATTCGTTTTTAAAATTTTGATCGATATAAAACATGTGTTGATCGATCTTCTTTTGGACATATTACGATTTTTATTATTTTAGGTTTCCTCTTTCTGTTACTATATATAGCGAGTGTTGTTACCATAACGTGCCGAAACGATCCTAGCCGAATTCCCCGCTGCGAAGCGCGGGTATTCCCACTAGTTCAACACAAAATCTTCTTAAGCTTGTATTGCTCAATTTATGGTTGGTCAACGCTTTCTATTGATCATTCCAAAACCCCAATTTATAACGATGAACTAGTTTGTTCTAATTTATAATTATAATACCTACTACTATGAACTTGCAAATTTCTTGTTTTTTTTTTATTCTTTCGGATAAATCTCATGGCTGAAATATTTATGGTGTGTTTTCTACTTCTTTATTATAATTAATATAGGCTTTCAATGTTGAAATATATATTGCTAAAATGATATGTTATTGCTAAAAATGATGTGTCAAATAATGTTCAATCGATGTGTCACCATTATTAGTTTTCTAAGGCTTGTTTCTTGCTAGTTTCCTTGATAAAACTCCGATCTTTGAAGAAAAATCATTGATCAACCGTAAATCTCATATTGAGTGTATGTAGGCTTCAGCCTAAGGCAGAGCACAAGCGCAGTCAACCCTAGGTGTTACAGTATCAACCTTGATCTTCGTTTTCTTATTTACGTTTTCTTGTTGATTAAATTGTAAACCCTAATTTGGGTATTACGAATAGACTGGTAGGGACCATGTAATTCTCCCCACCTAAAAAATAATATCATAACCTTTGTTGCAGCCCTGTGGACGTAGGTCACACCAATCAGTGGCGAAGCTTGAGATTTCCAACCGGGCGGTCGGAAGTTACGGGTCCTAAAATTATACCTTAAAAATTATAAAACCGGGGGGTCGAAAACGTATATATCTAAAAAAATTCTATACGAAACGTACATACATAACACTACTGAACGAAAAGTTCGGGGGGTCGGGCGCCCCTCCCAGCCCCTTCAAAGCTACGCCCATGACACCACCCAAACCACATTAAATCCTCATGTCGTTTTATTGCTTTCATGTTCATGCTCCGTTTCATGTGTGTTTTATTCCTAACAAAACAAGTTCGGTCAATAAGAAACGTTAGTCATTAGAATGATCGACTCGTACTTGTATATATAGTTTTATATATAGTGGCATGTTGATCAGTATCCATCGTATGATTAAAGCTTTGGAGTAATGTTACTGTGTCCCCACAAAGACCTTGCCAAACGTGATTCTACAAGTACGATAGTGATAGCTCAACAATCATCATCTTTTAACTCAAATTTATTTTGACAAAAATAGAAGGAATTGGTTAGACAAGACACATGAACGTGCATATAATATATTAAGGACAGCTTCTCATACGAGTATACGACATTAATCTTCAACTGCTATTACTTGGAGGCTTCCTATCGTTTGGAAGGGGGGGCCTAGGCCAACATAAAATCCCAAAGAAAAAAATAAGAGTTTAACATTGCAAAGGCCACTAACGTTTTCTATATAAATATTTTAATATATTTAACTAGGGTAGAACCACGTGTATTATACGGGTTGCATAAATATAAGATATATTTATATACTAAGTAATAATAAAAGAAGTTGTATCTTAAAAAACAATCCGTGTATTGTACGAGTTAAATTAATATAATGTAATTGGTTAACACATACAATCGTCAAGATATGTATTTAAAAAAATGAACTATAATATGCTATTTACTTATTATAAAATTTTATTTTGTTTCTATATCATTTATTATTAGATTAGAATCATATGTGTTACACGGAGGTGAACCAATGAAATATTAGATGGTTATTGATAACCGGAAAAAAAATGAAAGTAATAGTTGAGAAAAGGATATTAAATAAATAAGAGAAGTCTAATTTAAATAAGAATACAAATTTATGTAAGGGGTAATGATCTATAAAAAACCCTTGAATTTAAGAAAACTTTGCAAACCCAATGTATGGTCTAGATTTTGCCACGTGTCCATAGTAAATATCATATTCTTTTTGTCCTTGAGGGCATTATGGTATTTTCACCTCTATCTTAGATATCTTCCCCTATTTGATTTGACAATAATTAATACCCTTCACATCCAAATCTACTTTCAAAACCCAAGATCCACCATTCAAAACCTCCATTTTTTCATTAACTTCATCTCTGTGTTTCAAGATCCACCCTTTCAAAATCTCCATTTTCCATTAACTTCATATCTGTTTCAAGTTCTACCCAAGATCCATTTCCATGAACTTCATTTCGGTTTCAAGATCCACCATTTCAAAACCTCCATTTCAAGATCCCCACTGACGGGAACGTCATTCACAACGAGTTCCCTACTGACGAGGACAAGAATGATCAAGGTTTTTCATCCTTTTTTTTGATGGGTTCGAGTTTTTTTTTCTTTTTTACACCCCTAATTCAACTTTACATGTTAATTTCTTAAAGGAAATCGAAGAACCAAGATACTGTCGAAGAATCGAATAATCAAGATCCTGTCAATAATAAGTTGGTTTTGATTTTTAATTGTCATTTACTTTGATTTTCGTTCTTCACAATTGGTTTTATTTTTTCCAGAATTAAGAATATTGCCAAAAGATTAATTATTTTTCAATACCATTGATTATTGTTTCAAAAAAAAGAATGACGTTTATAGGTAATAAATTTCAATACTATTGATTTTAGTTTGGTTTTCATTCTTCTGGTGTTTATAAATTTTGATTTTGATTCATGGATTACTTGTTTTGGTTTCAAACTCGTTTGATTTTGATCCATGGATTAGTTATTTTAGTGTTAAAAAAATGTGTTTGTTGGTTTGGGGATTTTGATCTGAACAGTAACTGTTTTTTTGTTGGTTTGGTTGCCTTGTTTTGTGCTTTTTGATCTAAATAGTAACTGTTTTTTGTTGGTTAGGTTGCTTTGTTTTGGGCTTTTGATCTTAATAGTAACTGTTTTTGTGCGTTATAGTACAGAAACAGACCCATAACATGTGTTAATCCCCTGTTAGAATGATATATAACGTGTGTTGATTTACAGAAACAGACCAATAAAGATATTCAATCGACAAGCTGGATGGATGTAGGCGACGCTAATGCGGGGACATGTGTTAAAAAAAAGATATTCAATAGGTCACATTTTTTGGGAAGGAACTCTTCGTTCATTTATAACATGTGTTAGTGGTTCATGCTGTAACAGAACTCCATGATGTAACCTGACATGTGTTCATGTATAACATGTGTTAAGCCCCTGATAGAATGATATATAACGTGTGTTAACCTTTGTTAATTTAAAAAGTATGTACAAAGGACAAAAAGAACATGATTACTTCTTTGACCATGTGGATAAATGTAGACCATGTATTTTATTTCATTTGACTAGATTGACATTCGAAATCATTGTGAAATTCTATGAAGCCAAACATCAACCATTAATTATGTTTTATTAACTAGATCTATGGTTGTCATTTAATTGGTATATTTATAACATATAAATAAACCAGTAGTTCAAAAGCAAACATCCTGAACCATGGCGCCAACATGGTACAAACACACAAAACTTTTATTTGTAGTTTTCCAAACAGAGATTCCTGCATTTGTTTTTTATTTTGCTGAGTGTACAACAATGACGAAATTACGTAGGGGATGATTGAGTACGAGTGCAAAAGCAGCAACATTTGAGAATGGCACATGGTACACACAAACAAAAATATAACGTGTGTAACATACGTGTTTTCATTAACATGTGTTAAGTTCCCGATATACACGAAATATAACGTGTGTTAACATGTGCAGCCAGCAGGAGGATGGCATGTAAATGTGCAATATGATTAGCGGATCACGTATTGTAACACATTTATAGGTAGCTTGGGAATAAATAAAATGAAACGTCGTATTTATTCCTTCAATGGAAAAATGACTTTCCCCAGTAGTACCAGGGGATAGTTGGTGGCTCTTGTGTTAGTGGTTCATGTGTATAACGTGTGTTAACATGTACAGACAGCAGGAGGGTGGCAGGTAACGTGAAATATGAATAGCGGACCATGTATGGTAACACATGTATAGGTAACTTGGGAATAAATAAAATGAAACGCGGTAATTTTTCCTTCGATGGACAATGACTTCCAGGGGATATTTGGTGGTTCATGTGTTACTGGTACGTGTGTATAAAATCTTAGGTGGTTCATGTGTTACTGGTACGTGTTGTTGAATCCAAAAAATATCATTTTTGTTTCTCTAAGGCCGAATGGATCGCACGATGGAAAAATGACTGCCCCCAATAGTTGGTCAGATACTAACATGTGTTAGTGTACATGTAAGGTCACATTTGTTTTCATTAACATGTGTTACGTTTATGTCAGCGTTTGTTTTCACATTTGTTTTCATTAACATCCGGAACATATGATATATAACGTTTGTTAACATCTCAGCATGCGTCAAAAACAGGTGACTCCAACACAAAACATTTTTGTTGGTGAGTTTACAACAAAAATGGATGCATAGAGCCCAATAGTTACACAAATATCCTTTTTTGCTAGTTGGTGAGTCTCATGGCGAACTAAGAAGGGATGGAGCTTCCGTTGACGGTCTGTCTTTGCTGTTTATCTGCTAAATTTGCTGACTCGTCCTTTGCATGAAATTGGTAAGTCAACAGGAGTACCGTTGACATTGTGATGACCCCATTTGAAGAGCACGGGACATTTATACGCAAATTCGTGTCCTATACGGGGTGTGCTCAGGTTGTGAACGAATTGCTTGGTAGTGAATTACAACACGTGTGGCCACCGAAACATAAGAATATATAGGTTAGCATTAAATGTATAATTTGAAGCTGACCATTTATGTGCCGGTAATTTTGGAAAGTTACATTGCTTAGGAAAAGAAATCTTCGTTTAAATATAACATGTGTTAGAGAGTAATGTACTGGTAAATTTGTATGCAGAGATTTGGTTTTTCATGTTGTCAAAGAGCATTGTCTTAATTTCATTGCCTAAACAGCGTGAGATAACCAATTCAACGTGTGTTAATCCCTTATTAAGACGTGTGTTAAATACGCCATCCATGGATGCATAGAGGCCGAAAAGAAAAATTGTTTGTTTGCATATAACATGTGTTAAGGATTAATGTACTGGTAAATTTGTCAAAAGTTAAATTGCCTAGAAGCAAGTTACTATATTACGTGAGATAACAAACGTGTGTTAAGGCCCTATTAACACCAATACTCATAGAATGGATGCATGTATGCCGAAAGAAAAAAGTTTCTTTTACACATAACATGTGTTAGAGATTAATGTACTGGTAAACTTGTAAAAAGCTACAGTGCCTACAAGAAAGTTACACACAAAATGGATGCATAGAGCCCAAAAGCAACCCAACTATGCTGAGGTCGACTTCAAGGCAGAAGTTCGGGAGGCCAGAACATTTTTAACAACACGTCCTAGATAAAATAATAAGAGTCTCACATTACATATTACTAGTAACCAAGGTTAACACACGTTATATATCATTCTAACAGTGGCTTAACACAAGTTATACATGAACAGATGTCAGGTTACATCATGGTGTTCTGTTACAGCATGAACCACTAACACATGTTATAAATGAACGAAGAGTTCCTTCCCAAAAAAATGTGACCTATTGAATATCTTTTTTTAACACATGTACCCGCATTAACGTCGCCTACATCCATCCAGCTTGTCGATTGAATATCTTTATTGGTCTGTTTCTGTAATTCAACACACGTTATATATCATTCTAACAGGGGATTAACACATGTTATGGGTCTGTTTCTGTACTATAACGCACAAAAACAGTTACTATTCAGATCAAAAGCCCAAAACAAAGCAACCTAACCAACAAAAACAGTTACTATACAGATCAAAAAGCACCAAAGAAGGCAACCAAACCAACAAAAAAAACAGTTACTGTTCAGATCAAAATCCCCAAACCACCAAACAAATTTTTTTAACACAAAAAATAACTAATCCATGGATCAAAATCAAACGAGTTTGAAACCAAAACAAGTAACCCATGAATCAAAATCAAAATTTATAAACACCAGAAGAATGAAAACCAAACTAAAATCTATAGTATTGAAATTTATTACCTATAAACGTCATTCTTTTTTTTTAAACAATAATCAATGATATTGAAAAATAATTAATCTTTTGGCAACATTCTTAATTCTGGAAAAAATAAAACCAATTGTGAAGAACGAAAATCAAAGTAAATGACAATTAAAAATCAAAACCAACTTATTATTGACAGGATCTTGATTCTTCGATTCTTCGACAGTATCTTGGTCCAAGTTTTCTATTGAAAATGAATATAACTGAAAGCATATTGAACCAAATTGGAAAATAGTAAATTATTGAGAGGAATTAGACCGAGAGGAGAGAGAGGACCGGAGAAGAAGTCTGGTGAGTTTCGCTGGAGAAGGTGGTTGCTGGTGGTGGTTGTTTATTGAGGAGAGAGAGGGCCGAAGAAGAAGTCCGGTGAGTTTCGCCGGAGGAGGTGATTGCTGGTGCTGGTTGTTTGTTTCTCCTGGAGAAGGTGGTTGCTGGTGGTGGTTGTTTCTCATGTTTGTTTGTCTTCAAGATTGGGGTAGAAGAAATGAGAAAGAGAAAGAGGTAAGAGAAAGATGAGGAGTGTTATGGTGATTTGATTGCACTGATAGTACTTCCAATTCAAAAGGTGATTCTTCACTACCCAAAATGCCCTTATAATTGTACCAGCATGGAGTATTTTAATGTTTTAAATGCCAAAAGTTGTCTAAACAAATCATGACCCTTAATCTATTAAGATGAAACAAGATCAATGGACCACATAGAGTTTCCAAAGTTTTTTAAAAAAGATGGGGTTTCCTATAGAGCCCAACCCTTTATGTAAGTTATCCTAATTATGGTTTTACAAAGAAAATAAAAAAATAATAAAAAAACCGTCATCCTTCTTCTACGGCCAAACCCAAATAATATATATCAGTATTAATTCAAAGTTAAAAACAAATCCTTATTCTTATGGAAATTATATTGTTTAATAATATTAATATTTAATAGTAGAAAGAAATTGAAATAAATAAATCTAATTTAAATAAGAATATAAATTTATGTAATTTATCCTAATTATGGTTTTACAAAGAAATTTAAAAAAAAAACTTCATCTATCTTCTACGGGCAAATACAAATGATTTATTATTATTATTATTAATTCAAACTGAAAACAAATTAATCTTTATTCTTATCGGAATTGTATTGTTTAATATTATTATTATTAACTAGTGATAATACCCGCGAACTTCGCGGTTTTGACAAAATAATATATTTTGAGATATTGACAAAGAACATTATACGTTTATGATGATCTTAACAAAATTATGCGAATGAAATTATTATGAACGTCTGAAGTTCATAAAGTAAATACAACCAATCAACGTACTATTGATATACATAAAACAAAACGATAAGAAAACGATGTTATTACATTTCGATAGTTTGAAATATCAATAGAAAGCCTCTAATACTTTTGCTTGCTGGAGCTTCGTAACTAATAACCTCGCATTCATTTTTGACCAATTAAAAAAACAATCATCTAACGAAATATGCTCCTTGGATGGCATGACATGATTCAAAGGAGGAAAAAAGGTAAAAAAAGTCATACGAATAGATGCCAGTTCCCAAAATTTAAGAAGACCAAAATCTTTTAAACGCTTGACTCGAAAGTTAACGCGCAAGCCATTACTGGAGCATGAGAACGAATGCCAAGTGATTTGTATATTTAAATTTCCAGAAGGTAGATGGAGAGAATCAATTCTTTCTCCTGTTTTTAAGAATTTATTTTCTAATAAAAGTCAAATTAGCTCCTAATTTCGGATAATCTTTTGCCATTAGTGCTTCCAAAACAATTACACCAATGCATTCAAAATAGTTGACACAATAAACTAACCATGTGTCACACACCAATGCACTCAAAATAGTTTACACAATAAACTAACCATATTTGACACATTGCTTACCCAATAGTTAACGAATTAAAGAAATAGAAATAAAAATAAATAATAGAAGCATACTTGTGCATCTCTCTCAGGTCTACGGTTCAATATACCTTCAGTCAATAACTCTGCACCAGTTGACCCGCATCATTAATCAATTCGGGCCTCAACCCATCACCTATAGTAAACCAAACACCATTTTGCATTAGTTGACCCACTTCAAGAAACAATCCCCGTCATCAGCTTAGCTGTCTAATAGATATATTGTAGTAAAACACTAAGGGCCTGTTTGGTTGCCTCTGAATGGCTTCATTCAGAGGTAAACCTCTGAATCGGACAGAGGTATCCTTGTTTGGTTCACAAAAACTTCACCTCTGAACTGAACCATTCAGCTCTGAATGGTTCAGCTACTTCTCATCTCTGAATGAAAGTTGGACTTGTATGCCCTTTGCTCCTTCTTCTTCACGAGTTCTCCACAGCCACCACCTCCACCTCCGACACCACCTCCACCACCTCCGACACCATCTCCATCATCATCATCATCATCATCATCAACTCCGACACCACCTCCGACACCATCTCCATCATCATCATCATCATCGTCACCGACGCCACCACCTCCACCATCTCCGCCAACACCTCCACCATCTCCGCCACCTGCACCTCCACCATCTCCGAAACCCCCAAATCAAACCCTAATCGATCCCATCATCGAACATCATCGTCGTCATCTTCATTGATCATCATCATCTCATCAACATCTTCATCTTCATCGATCATCATCATCACCGACGAGCCGTCGGCGAGCCGTGGAGCACGTAGGTGACCTCCAGCCAACGAACTTTCACGTTTCATAACCGACCCAACTCGCCCCTCCTATGTACCCATAGTCCGGCGGTTTTTGGGTTTGATTTCGCGGACAGTGGTGGTTTCTGGGTGATCGATCGCCAGTTTGATAAATTGTAAGAGTCGTGAAGATGGGGTGGTGGTGGTGAGTGTGGAGGCGGCGAAGAACAGAGAGGGTACTTGTAGGAGAAAATGTTGTGAAAGTGGGTGGGTGGGTGGTCGTTCTTATCCGCTCACACATTTTATGTGTTTTTTTATTTGTTGTTATTGAGATTATCTAGGGTAAAAATGTCATTTTACACCTCATTCAGATGTGCAACCAAACAGTGTTTTATTTGGTTCAGCACTTACTGGTTCAGACCCTCTTACCCATTCAGACCTCTTATTCATTCAGCACTTATTGGTTCAGATGTTGCCAAACAGCCCCTAAGTCGAATAGTGATATAATCAAACCTGTGCTCAGCCTGTTCAATCAACATTCGACTCTAATTATTTATATGGTGGTAATTGAACATAAATAATCAACATCACCTTTAAATTGAACCCAAGTCTATCAACATCCATCATATATGCAAAGTCCACCTGCAAAAGCCAACTACGGTAATCGGATGTGCTTAGGTTTTCCTTTTAGTAAAGTTGAGTTTTGTATCACTCCATCCCCGACATTAGATCTTAATGCTAATGAACCTAATGCTAGTGATGTAGATTACACTCGGGCCACGCGAAAGAAGAATGTCACGGATACTAAAATTAATAATAAAAGTATAGATAAATGTGGATCATCCAAGCTCGTACCAACTAACCATTTCACCCAATACCCAGCCTGACCAACCTGCCCATTTTGCCACCTCTAGTCGTATACGATGTAAGTGAGAGGATTACCTTCAAATCACTCCTCAATTATCCTTCAGTTACATTGGCAAGACCTCATATGTCAAAATCAAGTTATATGTTTTCTTTAGCAAGAAATATCTTCAATTGATTGTTAGCATCTGATATGACCACATAAATTCTAAAACCAAAAAAACATCCTTATAAATTAAACCAACTTTGTTAAAGTTCAAATGAGTCATCATTTATAAAAAAAAAATTACATGTAAAACAAACTTGGTTGTAGCAAAGGAATAACAATTAAGTAATTAGGGAGTGATTCAAAATACACGAAAGATGATAGAAGAAAAAAAGAAAGTGTGATATTGTCGAAATTTTAAGCAAAGTAATTAGGGACTGATTCAAAATACCCGAACCCGTTTAGACTAAACCCAAACATGCGAATTTCGTGTTATGTTCGTGTCGTGTTTTCGCACCGTGTCAAAAATTCTCACCCCTAGGTGGCAACCAACATTGTAAAGAAAAAAGGTTAAATGAAAACTTAAATCTTAATTTCTTTTTCTTAAAAGGAAAAAACTCTTAAGTCATACTCTCTATTGATGAACATAATTATTAGCTTCAAACAACAATTGAGCTGTCAAACATCCATAAATATTGAAAAACATGAACAAAGAATTATGAAAAAAGAAGCTACCTTACCACCACTTTCCACCTCAATCTAATTAAACAAAATAAAGGCCATATCACCACTCTTGCATGCCAGTTTGCTTAGCTTGCTCATGTAACATGAAAGTGACTTGTTAAAATGTTGAAAATATAAAAAAAAAAATCCAACTTCTATGCATTACCAACTAAAGGATATCTATGAAAGTAGTAATAACAATCATAATGGCCAAACACAATAAATGTACAAACCTGAGTGATCAAAGAGAAGTAGCCCGCAAAAAGTTGATAAGACCAAAATTTGTTTAGTAGTATAACCAAATAAGAAAAAAGGTCCATGGCTGAATTAGTTCAGGAGCATAATCATAACCTAGATAAGACCACTCAAATATCCCAGAATAGAGGTTCCAATGGGTTGGTTGGGTGACAAAATTTTGTAACATATTGGGCATCCCCACTTCCTGCTGCTAGTGCAGAAGCAACTCTTCATTTCACCTGAAGAATAAAAGGTGCTACTTCAACAGTTATATTTTAAATATGATTAAAAAATACAGTTGCAAACTATGAAAGATAATTAAACATTTGAAATATAAAAGATTTAGAAGAATAATGCTTAATATGTCTGAATCTTGTAACCTCTTGTGATAAAAATGATTATCTTGTATGATTAAAAACATAATAAGAATATGACCTGCTGAAGAAAATGAGGATGTGTCTAAATCCCATTCATTTTTTTAAATTGACCCTATCACATTAACATTAACATATCTAAATCCTAAGAGACCTCTTGATAGAGTTATTCATAAGCTAATCAAACCAAAGCAAGTCAGCTCGTGCCAATTTGAAACTTGGGACCCATTATGTAAACTGAACTGACCGTTTAAGTTTTATTATTTGCAACTTAGTTTTCATTTTTAAAATATGAAGTATAATCATAAGTCATCTTTAACTTCTATCATTAAGTTTTTTTAATACAAACTTATAATTTAAAATGAGATAAAAGGAAAACGATTCAAACCGCCACAACCAAGTTGTTAGATCAGCCAGTACAGTTGGGTTTGTCATTCTCCGAAACCATATTGGTGGTTCTGGGACCCGTGAACACCTCTACTCACCATCCATCCATCAGCGCCTCCTGAAAGTACCTGAATTGTTGTGAACCTGCTTATTACTTCACAATATCAATATGTAAAATTAAATACTTATTAACTCGAGTGCACATGTATACCTCCCGGAACTCCAATTCTATAGCTAATTAAATACACCAACTTCGACTTTTGTTGACTGAGTTGACTAAGTTTGACTCAGCTTTGACTGATCTCCAAACTTTCACTTAGTCCCTTTAGCAGCTCCCAACACTACCTCAAAAAACTAACCGTTCTGACACACTCATTTTGACCGACGTTCACCCGCATCAAACTCCCTGTAGCGGTGAAGATACAGTTACCAAATCTATGTAACAAATTTACTTATCTGCATCTTTTCTAGAAACCATCACATCAGAAACGCCAGAGACGACCTTGTTCCTTCTGCTCCCGCCTTCACCTGAATCACCATAAATCCTAGCATTCCATAAATTTAAACCATAAATCCTAGCATTAAGTTCAATTAAAAAAATCAAATAATATTATTTGTGTTAGTGCATTTATCTGTCTATCGCCTCCGTCAATCTAGTCTGTAGTAGAAAACTGAAGAAAACGAGAGTTACATTGTTATTTTAGAATTAGTTAGTCAAAAAGGCAAGGTGGCATAACTGTAATTAATGAGATTTCTCATTAATCCCTTGGCCTATAAATAGATCTCTAGGGCTTCTAGTTTAGGACTTTTGCCATTTTCACATCTTGGAGAGCTAGAGGCTAGAGAGAGAAAGCTAGAGAGAGAAAGTTTATTGTTTGTGATTCAGGTGCTGTATGTTATCAGATTTTATCAAAGAATCATGTTTATATTACGTCATGTGTGTTTAGGTCACGTTCGTGTACGGATTCCGCACGTTTCACGTTCGTTTCGCAATCATTTCGGAGTCAAACCGGTCCTAACAAGTGGTATCAGAGCAGGAGCTCGATTGCTTGATCAAACACATTGATTCGTACCTGATTTCAGCAGATTCAGATCTGAATTTCACCGATTTCTTCATATTTTTAACATTTTCACGTTTTTGATGGATTTTCGACAAATTGAACGGGATTTAACGGTCCGAATTGGATGATTTCTAGTATATCGTGCGAAAATAGTTGATTTACAATCCTACCAAGTTTCAGACTCAAATTCCTTATCGTTTAGGAGAAATCTGAGTTTTTGTGTCCAAGTTCGTAACATTCAGCTGGATTTCGCTTGAACCTGATGTTTTGGTCTTGATTTCGCTTGAAAACATTGACTGTTTGAAGCGAACTAGTTAATTTCGCTTGAAAATCAGAAAGTTGCTTGATTTCGCTTGAAGATAGTACATAGATCTGATTTCGCTTCAAGTCATAGTATCTGATTTCGCTTCAACTCATAATGTTTGATTTCGCTTCAGACCTGATTACTTGGGATTTCGCTTCAAGACATAACAGTTGATTTCGCTTCAAGACATAACAGTTGATTTCGCTTCAAGACATAACAGTTGATTTCGCTTCAAGCTTTAACAATTGATTTCGCTTCAAACTGTTTAACACTTGATTTCGCTTGAAAGTTGTTGAACTGATTGATTTCGCTTGAAGGTGTTGGTCAAGAGATTTCGCTTAAAGTCTGATTTCAATTCAACTTGGGATTTCGCTTGAGTTCGCTATTTTGCTTAAAAAGTGAAATTTCGTGTCGAGAACATTTCACGGCAACCGAGTGTCAGTCTATTTCAAGTTGTTTAATATTGTTTGAACTGATTGTGTTTATTTGTTTGTTTTCAGGTGATTCAAGTTTGCATAATGGCTGAGGAATTCTTCAACACATTTTACAACGCGTTCGCAACCGAATCGTCTGAGGCTTCAAATATTACACCAAAAACCATTTCTAAAGTGCTAAATGAAAATATCAAGAATGATAATTTTTATGGAACTCATTCAAAGCCACCAGCTCTTGATAGCATTGAGGATTATACCTGGTGGAAAGAACGCTTTATCAACTGGGCAAAGGCGTATGCTCATGAAAGTTGGTTTTGCTTGGAATATGGGTATGAAAAACCAAAAGACGATAAAGGCGAAGATCTTGTATTCAAAAAGTTTACTAGAGAAGATAAAGCTGAATTTGGAGCTGAACAGAGAATGATAGCATTGATCCAGTCCGCAATCAGAAATGATATCTTTGCTTTACTAACTCATGACGGGTCATCTAAGTCTGTCTGGGAAGCTTTACGTGTTAAAGCTGAAGGGGGTAAACAGATTAAAAAGAACAAAATCGCTTTATTAAAGAAAGAATTTGATCTGTTTGATAACATAAAAGGAGAGTCGGTGAGGCAAATGATTGAGAGATTCTGTCATCTAAAAATTGAATTGGAAAGATTAGAGATAAACAAAACAAGAGAGGAATTGATAGACAAAGTGATTGAAGCGTTACCACGAGCTGATCAGTGGCAAACGTTTGTTTTTATTTTGAAAAATGATGCTTTGTATGATACAATTACTCTTGATGCTTTGTTTGAAAAGATTGAAAGTCATGATCTGGAGCTACAAAAGCAAAACAAGATGACTGATTCTTCACATCAACAGAACGTTGGCTTGTACTACAAAAGCAGTGTGTTTTCTGATAAAGGCGTTGGTTCACCAAAAACAGCATTTAGTGGTGAAAAGATGAAAGAACCATCAACAACATCAACAAGTCATCATTCTGGATATCATTCATCTTTAAAGACAAATTTTGATGATTCTGAAGAAATTCTGTGCAACATTGCTCTTAAACTGAAGAATTCTCCTGCAATGAGCATAAATGCAGCGAAGCAGCAAATGAGTTTCCTTGCATCTGTTCTGGAGTCATATGAAGGTCTTGTAGCTGGCAAAATTGGAAACTCCGAATTGACCAAAGAAGATTACGACCAGATTGATCCGGAAGAGATGGAGCTCATTGACATCCGTTGGTGTTTAGCTAGTTGTATTCGAAGAGCTCAGAGGTACATGGAGATTACCGGGAAACAATCGCTTGGAGGTGCTTCAACAAAGCTTGGATTCGACAAATCTAAAGTGACTTGCTTCAAATGCAAGCAAAAGGGTCATTTCAAAAGAGAATGCAGAAATTCTGAAGTTGGTGAAGGAAGTGAACGTCCTTTCAACGATGATTATTATCGAAAGGCGATTTACCATCGAAGCAGAGAAGAACCAAAGTTGATTGAAGATAAACCTAGATCAAGAGCTTGTTTTGTAATTCACGATGATGAAGGATTTGACTGGAGCACAGTTTGTCCAGAAGAAGATCGCTTAGAAAATGTTCGTAAAACAGCTCATGGGAGAGCTATGACAGAAGAAAGAAAGTTTATTTTTGTTGCAGAGATTCAAGATGAAAACAAAGACAAAGAAATTGCTGAAGTCCATGAAGAAAAAGTTGAGATCAAAGAGAAAACTCGGGAAGAGATCTTAAGTGAGAAGACTTACAGAGAAAGAAATGTGGTCTACAACAGAATGGATGATATGCAGGAGGAGTATGAGATGGCTGTTGGTAGCAAACGATGGGATAAAAAGAGAGAATGTTACTATAACAGAGAAGGAGAACCAGTTGTTCCCAAGAAAGACATAATCTTCGATGATGTTCTTCTTGCAGTCCCGTTAAGAGCTGAATACTATAGAAGAGTATTGAAAGATGACAAATATGCTAAGCAATATGAAAAGGATATCAGATATGCCATGTTATCGTGTCTGAGAAAAAGGGATGAAGAGAGAATGAAGAAGAATGTTGAAGAAATGGTGAACAATCTGAAGAAAGTTGCTGAAGAGGTTAAAACAGAAACTATTGAAGTTGAAGCTGTGAAGGAAATCAAAAGTGAAGAAGTTGTTGTGAATGAAGAGGATAAGAAAGTTGTTACTGAAGAACAGCAGATTGAAGAAGAGATGAAGAAAGAGGTGAAGATAGAAGAAAAGAATGAGAATTTGAAAGTTGGTGATGTTGGTAATGAAGTTAGTGTTGAAGAAAAGCAGAATGTTGCTGAGCAGACAGAGGTTGCTGAAAACACCGAAGTGCCAATCACTGAGGTAAATTCTGATTCTGAAAACTTAAAACAGATTGATAAGTGCAAGAAATGCATGGAACCGTGCAGAGCTTGTACTGAAAAAGATGAGCAATTTAGAACAAGAGATCTTGAGTTCACAAAAATTGAAAAGATTTTCAAAGATAAATGCAAAGAAATGCTAGAAAAAGAAAAGGTTTTTAAAGAAAATGATGAAAAACTTTCAGTAAAATGTAACAAATTAGAAAAGGAAAATGAAGTTTTGAAAGAGAATGTTTTGAAAATGACAAATGAATGTGAACAAAAGGAAATTGCTTGTCAAGAAATGAAAAAGGAATATGACTCAATGAAATTAGCATATGATATTATGAAAGAGTCATACGACAAAGTGAAAGATGAAATGAAATATGCTCAATCTAGAATGAATTATATGTCTGAAACAACCAAAGAGCTTAAACGAATGTATTCTATAAAACAAGATGTTGTTAATTCCTATATTGAGGATGTTGCTAAGTTGAAACGACAGATTGCTGATTTAGAACAGGATAACAACAAGTTAAAGAGTTATCACGTGTCGTCATATGTGCTTGAACGAATTTTCAATATAAAACCGGGTGATGGTGAGTCTGAACAGAACAAGAAAGGTATTGGTTCAGAGTTTCATCAAGTTCCACCACCGGGAAAATTTGCATTTTATGATGAGGAAAAGGTCGAAAAAGCTTTCAACATGGTAGACCAATTGCCAGACAACATTGACATAACTTATTCCAAATCTGATGATTCTCATGATTCAGAGGTGGTAGGTAAAGTTGTTGAAAGTGTGTTGAAAGAAGAGTCGGTTGATACAGGTAAATCTGAATCACAGGATGAAAATGAAGGAAATCTTCATGATGGTAATCTGAAAAACACAAAATCCGAGAAAAAATTGAATGATGATTCAAAAGGATTGGTTTATACCATGATTGGATCGGACAAATTGTTCTTAGATATTGTATTCCCGATTCAGAATGTGATTTCAGAAAAGGTTGACAAAGTTTTCAAAATGGTTGAGATTGAGAAGTCTGAGATTTCAAAGTTTGTTGGTAAGAGTCATAGAGGTTCGTATAACAAACCTGGTTTCAAAAAGAAGAACATGCAGGCTGGGTTGGGTTTTAAGAAGAAACAAAATCAAAACAAAAATGAAATGCCGAATTTTCAGACAAAAATGAGTTTTGTTCAAGGAGGCAGTTTAGAAAAAGAAAAAGAACTCAAAATGAGACAATCTAATGATGAGTTCTTTGCTAAAAAGAAAAAGCAACAACCACAAGTCAAAGATGTGTCCATGAGAACATGTTTCAAATGTGATCAAAAAGGGCATCTTGCACGCAAGTGTCCTAATCTAAAACCTGTGGATGTTGACAAAAAGAAGATTGATGCTGAGAAACAAAAATCTGAGAATGTGAGACAAAGGTCAACCAAATTTGATTCGAAACAAACTTGGAGGTTCAATACAAACAAGTTTGCTTCAAATCAAAATTGGAAATCAAACCAGATCAGGTTCGATTCAAGACAGACCTGGAATTCTCATACACCCAGATTCAGAACAACACAGAGTTGGAAAACAACAGTTGATATGACAAAACCTCAAGAGTTTTGGAAACCAAAAATTGTTGTTCAAAATCAAAATGTTCAAAAAGTTTCACATTTTTACAAACGAGGAACACCAAAAGGTCAAACATGGAGTGTTAAGAAACATGTTGATTTGGTAAAAGATGAGAAAATTGAAGTTAAAATTGAGAAAGTTTTTGTGAAAAATGACAAAGAATTTCCAGCATTGAATGAAAATTATTGTGTTGAAATGCCTAAGGTTCAACAGACCTGGGTTAAACTGTTCAAGTAATTTCAGTTAGCTGAATGTGCAGGTGCTCAAGAATACCAAAGATTGTGAGATTGGAAGTTGGAGCAGCCTGGCACAACGAGGAGAGGAGGCTGCTGGATCCTGTGTTGGTTGAAACAGGAAGTTTATATGTTTTCTGTAAATAAATAAACAATATTTTCAAAAAGCCTAAAAATTGAAAAATTTGAAAAATAAAAAATATGTTTGTTTTTGTTATAAAACCACTGTAAAATAGAACTACTCTAGTGTACAACTGATCAAACAAAAAGGCTAATATATATTTGCAAAGAATTTTCTTCTTTTTCTTCTCATAACCAATCGATGTCTATGGATACATATATATATACAATGAAACAACTATTGTGAATGTGATTTTGTTTGTCTGCACATCAATAATTCATAACACTCCCCCTCAGACATATTATCACCATTCACTTGATCAATAATCCATACGTTCCAAGTTGGATGACAATTTTCAACTTTGGGGTTTAACTATGGAATACTGCCTCGTTAAAAACCTTGCTAGAAAAAAACCCAGTGAGACAAAAACGTAGCTAAGGGAAAAAGAGTGCAGTGTATAGTCTTCTCCTGATATTTCTGGATCATGTATGTTGCCTCATTAAAAACCTTACTAAGAAAACCCAATGGGATAAAACTTAGTGAAGGGAAAAAGAGTGCAACTTGTATAGTACTCCCCCTCATTTCAATATGTATCATTTATGTGACTTGTCTCTATCTTCCTTGAAAGTTGATCAAAGCTTTATAGACAACAATCCTTATGTAGGCAATCTTTTGCCGATCAGTGTTATATGATCTTCATATGAGACTTCTGGTTCCTTTTTGGAAACAAATATCATAAGATCCACAACAGTGTTTTGTTACATTACCTGTATTTACAAAAACTAACCAAACTTGTTTCGATGGGTTAGTAAAAATATAAATTATACCTTACATATCTCAAATGTATCAAAAATTTCGTTTCACCTTAGGAGAATATGAAAAAGGAAAATATAATTCATCTTGCAACGTGTTAATGAAAAATTTCTAAATTTGTATGGTAAAAATGGTGAAACTGGCCGTCCCCTAGATCGAACCCGGGTCTAGGCCACACCCTTTCGCGCACCTAGCCAACCGAGCTAGGTGCCTAGTTTGTGAAATTTCCGTTTTTGGTTAAATATAAGCACATGTACAATAACTTCCTATTTTTCAAAATCCCTGGCCTTTGCGAAAAACCTTGAGCTACAAGTCTCGCTTTATACCTTGTAATCTCATTTTTCTCATTTCGTTTCCGTACGAAAAATCCATTTATACCCTACAGGCTTTATTGCCTTAGGAGTGATAACAATAGGCCTAAAAAACCTTTCGTTTGTTTAATGAATTTATTCAGCTTGCATAGCATCTTTCCACTTTCCCCAGTCATGTCTATTTTTACAATCATTTACAGACTTTGGTTCAAGAGTATCATCTCCACTCATAATCTCACTGGCAACCGAATATGAAAATATTTCATCCATATTTTCCATTGCATCTCGGTTCCATATTATATGTGTATGACCATAGTTGATTGATATCTCTTTGTTAGTATCATCAACATCTTCCTCATGAGAGGTTTCGGTATTTACCGCTTGATCAAGATTTTTATCTTTATGGTCAATTTCATTTATAAGCGCTTTTCTTTTTTCGAGGATGTTTTATCCTTTGAACCGACTGGCCTCCCATGTTTCAAACGGGGTTCAATAGCCATATTATTATTATCCCTTTGCTTGTCTGTAATATCAACTCGAGCTAAAGCATTAGCATCTGGTATATAAGATTTTTAATATGTCTTTGTCCTTCTTGGACATTAATTTTAACTGGAGCAATTCAAAACTTTTTTGGATGAATTTTAAAATATCTTTTAAATATTTTACTCGGGGATACAGATAATACAATGATAATTTCAAAATTTATTTCACTTTCAGTTGTTTTCTATCTCCCCCTCATGTTGGGATTTATAATCAGCAAATGAAGCCCATAAGAAATCTCCCATTTATGGCTATATATTATTTATTCCCAACATGTCATTAAATCTCATCTTTGTGCGTTGTGTTGTAATAATTTCAGTATATATATCGCACACCCAAAAATGATAAATATTTGGTTTCTAAATAACTGTAATGGGGAGTAAATGTTTCAATAATAATACTTGTTCCAATGATCATTGATAATTTAGAATTTATCAAAAACAAATTTTTCAGTCTGGAATAATATTCTTTTAGCTAAGCCATATGTGCAAACTTCAAGTTGCGAATTGATAACCATTTAGACGATGCATCGATTTAAATACTAAATGGTATCATGCTAGGATATGTGTATCCTTTAATCCTTTTTAGGATTATCATATGATATGTGAATCCTTTTCATCATAGTATATCCTTGATGGCTTAATCTATCATGCCATCATATCCTTGATGATATATATATATTCTTGAAACTCAATAAGTTTCTTATTGATTTTTGGGAAAAATAGAGCGTCCTCTATTTAAAAGCTTTGTATCATTAGGTAATTAGCTTTTCCCATTCTTTCTATTAATTTTGAATGTCCCAGGCAGAACCGTTATTTGCATTATTCATATACATATGTTTGTCATTTGCATTTCCACAAAACATTTGTATGTATGTATGTACAACCCAAACTTGTATGTTTATCAAGCTTCGTCTTTATAATTTAATATATTTTGTAAATATAAACTTGTTTTTATGAATCAAATAAATCTGACAGTTTTCTAACTTCGCAAAAAAAGAGTTTACAGTTATAGCCAACTCTCTATGATGATTCATCACAAGAATCCATACACTTGAATACAAATATATATACGTTCCGTAGTGCAAAATAATTCAGTCACATAATTATTAATATAGTGGTGGGATCCATCTAACGGTGATGGGAGTTGATGTTGGGATGACAATGCTCGTGTTATCTTCCATATCAATGTTGTATGTAAACATGTTTCAATTCATATGGCTACTTATCCAGATATGTAGCTTTTAATTTATGCTTATTCACAGACTTACGAATGGTTTTGTTTCAGCTATAGCAAGTAAGTCTTTTAGTTTGTACGTATTTCCCAGATACTTGAATAGATATATTAAAATAATTGAATCGTAGTAAAATGATTCTAGTATATTGTTATGTTTGCAGACCTTTGTTTGTGTATACAACTGAACTTAATCAAACTCAGAATCAGAAGCAGAATCAGAATCATTAGGTGATGGAGGTGGCGGAGTAAATTGTTTTGAGATAATACTAGCTACTTGTCTTAGCTTTTCTTCCTGCCACTCATTCTTTTTCGTCAACCACTCTATTTGTCTGGACATTTTCCGGTTCTTTTTTATTAGTTTAGCAACCTTCATTGGATCTAAAGGTGGATTTATTAGAGGCACCGTACTTGGTCCGGCTTCAACAATTGACGGTTGTTGTTGCTCCGGATGTTGTGAAGATTGTTGCTGTAATAGTGGTGATATGGGTTGTTCTGTTGCTAACAACTCTTGGAATGTCATGTTATCATTAAATATGGATTGTGGCATCATTTCTTCTTGCCCAAAAGTTAAAGGTGAAAGTGCCTGGTAGATGCCTGGTGTTTGTGGTTGAGTATGTTGTGTTTGAGATGTGTTAGTTGAAATATGTTCAAACACGGGTGGTATTGGCTGTTGTTGAGACAACAAATCAAACTGATAAAAAGATGGTGGAGGAAACTGCGACAGTTGATGTTGTATATTTTGTGATGTATTTTCTGGGATAACCGGTGCTGCCTCAAATTGAAACGATCGTGTTTGTGTAGGAATATCAATAGGTATTATATCAATATTGGTAAAACTTACCACTCCAGGTAATCGTGGTGGGGATAATTCTTGAATAATCTGATCGTTTATGACACCTAGAGATTTAGCTATTTTTGTTATGTATGATCCTCCCATAAGGTTTTTCGGGAGACGTGTTTGGTATTGCTCAAAGTACATAGCAAGAGAGTAAGCAATATTACAATGGACTGACTCGAATATACTGTATAAGTGGAAGAGATCGGTACCACTAACCCTGTGTAGATTAGACGTGCGCCCCCTGATCGTGTTGGCTAGAACACGGTGCATATATTGATAAAGAGGATCTCTAAATGTTCTTGAATTATTATTTCTACTCCACACTGCTGGTGTAAGTGTAGACCAATAATCTTGTATGCGATCAGGATATTCGGTTAATGCGTTTATAAATATAGGTGATCTAACCTCTTCTTCTGTATAAATACCTAAATGTACTGCGAACTCAGATAATGACAAATTAAAAGTTTTTCCACCGAGTCTAAAATCGATAGAGGGCTCAGATAGGTTTTTATTTCGTGTGAAATGAAAAGTAGACCAGAACTCATATACAAATTCATCGTATGAGGGTTCTAAGATATCAAAAAAACGACGCCATGGTGAACCAATTGGTAGTAACCTCGTCAGTCGATCATCTTTGTCTAGAATCCCCGTTATGTTCCAGTCGATACTATTAATAGTATTAACTTTAAGCCTCCTGAGGGTTAGACATTTCGTATGGGTGCGTGCATCCCTAAACTGAAGAAATTTATGGACTTCGATCTGGGCACGAATTTCTGCTGCGTTTGAAGATTCAGCGTGTGCACGAGTAGAAAACTGAAGACTCATGATAGTAATATTGGGCTTTGTTTGAGTTCTAAAAAAATAGAATTTGAGTATGAGTTGTTTTGGGTATGTGTCGAACTATATCAGAAGTTCAGTTGGTTTGAGGATTTACATGAGTGGTGGGTTACTTATATAGATAAAAATTAAGCTTACAGAATACGCTTGGTTAAGGCTTCCATGATACACTTTGAAAAATAATTTTACTGTATTATGTTTGAAAATTTCGGTAACAAACAAAATGTTTAAACTAATATTAGATTCGGTAGGTATCGTGGGTAACGGGCTGATTATCACTGCTAAAATAGTTCTGATAACAACAGTAATGATATTAATAATTGGTAATTTTATAGTAAAATATGCATAGCCATTTTTACGGATATATATATATATACGTAACCCTTCCAGTTACTACATGTCCGTCATTTTAAGTACACAAAGTGTAAATCTTTACATAATTACAAGAAATTTACAACAGAATTACCTAAACAATAATGTTAATTAGCTATTTGCATCCAAATCATATGCCATATTAGTGAGTCGAATTCAATATAATTTTTTTTTAGCAAAAACAAACAGAATATTAGTGATAGTGACATCAATATTTATGAATTCAAAATAGTGGACAATTATTTGAGCGGGGCACTCATATATGGACTTTTGGTAAAGTGTGAAGGCTTTAATTATTAAGAGCAATTATTCACCTAATAAATTAGATCATTATACATAGTTGATTATATGTAATATATAATGTGAATCAAAACAGATATATATATATATATAATTCGTATGCACAATAATAAATAAATAAACGTTATTAAACATTAGATTTTATAAATAAATGTTAGATAACATAAATATAAATGTTAGTTGCATAAATAAATGTTAGATAACATAAATGTAAATGTTAGGTGCATAAATAAATGTTAGATAACATGAATGTAAATATTAGGTGCATAAAAGAAATTTAGATTGTTAGTAGTTCCAAAGTTATTATATATCCATAGTATGAGGTTCTCGTACTCATTTTTATTATTAAGTATGGGATTTAGATGTTTTTATGATAGGAGTGTCTGGATAACTGAGTCTCCTAAAGGAAAACAATCCCACGGTATAAAAGAAATATTACGTTTATCATAACAATTATAGTTTATATAAATTAATCAAACACTTACTTTGATTATAATTGCTTGAACGTTTCCTTGGCTAGAACCTCGTGCTTGGCTAGAACCTCGTGCTTGTCTAGAGCTTCGTGCTGATAACGTGTTATAAAACCACTGTAAAATAGAACTACTCTAGTGTACAACTGATCAAACAAAAAGGCTAATATATATTTGCAAAGAATTTTCTTCTTTTTCTTCTCATAACCAATCGATGTCTATGGATACATATATATATATACAATGAAACAACTATTGTGAATGTGATTTTGTTTGTCTGCACATCAATAATTCATAACAGTTTTTAATTTTTTGTCAAATATTAAAAAAAAAATACAAAAATATGTGTTGATTGAATATGCCGAAACCCTCACGGCTGAACAAACATGATTATTTTCATCAGATTGAAAAACGGTTTTCAAACTGTTAAGATCAATGTGTTGTATATCATGGGGGTATGTTATATTTTCTGTAAAACAGAGCATGAGATGCAGAAAATGGATGGCGAGACAAAGCTATCAGTGTTGGTTGTCAAATTTTCTTTAAATGGTTTTGCATTTTAGGGGGAGTAATATTGTTAGAAAATACAAAAACATTTGAAAATTTGAAAAAGTAAAAAACATGATAAAATTCAAAAATTGAGTTTTTGCGTAAAAAGAGGAAATGATAGTACATCAGTAGACAGTTACAGTATGCTAAAGAAATGGAAAGTTTAAATGTGTTAAACGATCTCACCGTGGATGTGTCGGTAGATTTTTATACATTTAGTAAACTTTTTCGGGATATAAACCTAAATTCAAACACTTGCTTATTTCGTGGGGAACACTACTTGGATATATAGGTAACCCCTGAAATCTCGTTTGAAAGGTCTCTTAATCTGATATACTAGGTCTTTATACTCAATGATGTCTGGGGTATTATTCCGGGACTTCTGCTGAACGGTAGTTCTGACCTAGTCCTTGGATAATACTTTCTGCAAATGCTTGAAACATAGCATTAAACCCTCAGCATGCTGAAACAATAAAATTGATAAATGCTGCTATTGTAAGCAAAAAGATCCTCTAAAGGGGACATACCGTAAAGTCGAAGCTGATATCTCTCTGCGTATACGGAAGTATCGACCTAAGATCCCTCGGCCCTCGCATACCTAATTTATATACAGATATCATTGTAGTATACTCACCTGTAAGACTGATTATTGGGATTCTGGATACGGGGGTATATTCAAGAGGTGAGACACATGAATAGGTTTAAGTTCTTAATACACCTAATTCGTATCCTGAATCAGTTGAAGTTTGTGTGAAAATTTAAGTGGACAAGTATATCGACAATCTAAGTGAATTGTTTAATACTTAATGTGAAAATTAAGCTCAACGGCACTTGTGACTTGTCAAAAACTGATATGATTCTCTGACGCATACTCAAACAAAAATATTGTTTGTAAATATGTTTGTACATATTTCGTTATTGTTTTATATTTTCAGAAAATACAAAAAGATTTTTGATTTCTGCTTTATTTTCGACAACTGATATCTGAATTGCTGAGTTTCAAAATCTATGTAAGCTGATTGTGTTTCTGAAAATAAAACAAGTTCATTAATTTGAAACTTGAATTAAAATCAAAAATTTCAAAAACAGTTTGTGATATCTCCAAGGTCATTAACTTGAACTTGGATGATAAACTGTGAGGGAGTTGGATTCTTTAATACTGCTAAATCTATACAGTTTGTTGATAGAGGGAGTGGATTAGAGAATTTGATTGAGAATTTAAAATGCTATTACTCATAAATGTTTGAGAAATTGCAGATGAGATTCCAGACTACGATCCCGGAAGCTGAGTCTAAGGGGGAGTCTGAAGATGAGCTCAAAGCAAGGGGGAGCTTGTATACGGAAAGCAAGGTGTCGATCCCAAAGCATGGAAGCTTGACGAAAGGGGGAGCCTGATGAAGAAAAGAGTCTACCGAAAGGAGAAGAAACTGAAGCTGAAGACAGATCCACCGGGATTCTGTTCGAGAAGATTCAAAGAGAGAAAGAGAAAGAAAAGTCGCTACGAGCTTGACTACAGATTGACTACAGCAATATCCAAGGGGGAGTCTGTTAGTGCATTTATCTGTCTATCGCCTCCGTCAATCTAGTCTGTAGTAGAAAACTGAAGAAAACGAGAGTTACATTGTTATTTTAGAATTAGTTAGTCAAAAAGGCAAGGTGGCATAACTGTAATTAATGAGATTTCTCATTAATCCCTTGGCCTATAAATAGATCTCTAGGGCTTCTAGTTTAGGACTTTTGCCATTTTCACATCTTGGAGAGCTAGAGGCTAGAGAGAGAAAGCTAGAGAGAGAAAGTTTATTGTTTGTGATTCAGGTGCTGTACGTTATCAGATTTTATCAAAGAATCACGTTTATATTACGTCATGTGTGTTTAGGTCACGTTCGTGTACGGATTCCGCACGTTTCACGTTCGTTTCGCAATCATTTCGGAGTCAAACCGGTCCTAACAATTTGAATATAAATTGAAGTGCTTACATTCAAGAAACGGTATAAGATCTAGAAGTGATGTGTCTTCAACTTCACATTTCCATGGTTTTATTGCTACACAGTTCTCTGACTTAAGGCAACTATCAAGAGCATTACCACTCATATACAAAAAACCCTTGAAGTATCTCTGTTAAGCTTTGACAAATCCTACAAAAAAGGGCAACATTTTCTGATTTATCATATACCCTATCCACCATATAAGAACTGAAACATTTACTCTTTCTAGAACCAAAAAACATTGTAAACTTATTGAATCTACAATTTGCAAGCTTTGACTTTTGACCATAAAGTCAACATGTAACTCTATTCTGCTGGGAACAAATATATTACATAATTTGAGCAGTTTTCTTAATATATCTTACCGAATTGTCTTACGGAAATTTGGAGGATCTCTAGGATTCTCAAAAGGATAAGCTCCCAAGAGTATAACAAAAAAGAGCCACCCCACATGAGCATACATTATCGATCTAAAACAAAATAGATGATCAAACAAAACTATGGTATGTTCGCATGTATTATCAGATTTAAGTATCAGGATCAAACGGGTAAATAAAAAAACTTAGCTTATGAAATGGATCAAACAGTCGGCTAAAAATAAAATCCTATTACTTTATTCAAATGACTATATTATTACTGAAGTATGTAATTTATGTGATTTTATTTGCACAATAAGTATTTATAAATGGGTCAATTCAACCCACACATAAAAATAACTATTTTGACTTGTTACCCAACTCGTGTCCCACCATTTTGCCCCTGTAGTCTTTTCCTACAAAACAAACTAACCAAAAGATGCAACAAAGTACCTTTCTGCCATATTCTTTACCCCTTGGGGGCAATGTATGCTGGTGTTCCCACTTTCGATTTTGGTTGAGATTGCAATAAGCCAGCTTGAATATATGACCAAACAGTGCATTATAATAAAATACTTTACATCAAAAACTAAAACTATCCTAACAAAGGTAGTTTAGGGGTTTGACTTCCATCTAAGAGAGTGTTCTCAAGCTTGAGATCTCTGTCACAAATTTCCTAAAGTTCAAAAGAAACAATGATTAAGAAACATAAATGATACAAAAAAGCTCAAAATTACTAAACTTAAGTAGCATCCTAAAGAAGCAATCTTTACCATTTAATGAGAATCCCTAACCCGAGATGCATGTTGTTGAAGGAAAAACCGAGCCTGTTTTAAATATATCACTTAAAAGTGTGAGTTTTTAGCTATTTAATGTGTACAATTGAATCGAGGCTTACCAAAATTCTTGTTGGAGGTAGCTAAAGTCTCGCCAGAACCCTAGTTTGCGTTGTCTCACCGGATTCGTTGTCTTCTGTTTTGTAGGTAGGGGTAGACCAATCAACGACGTGAGAAGACGACACCACAGCTCCGTCGTCATCATCTCGACAACCCCTATTAAATTTTAGATCATGAATAAATCAAAACCCACCTAATCTCGACAACCTAGTTAACTTTTAGATCGTGAATAAATCAAAACTCATTCCATAAAATGTTTTGAACATCAGGGAAAGTCGAAACTATTAAGTGGGAATGCAATATTCAAACTGGTATTCAACAGTTGGGTGTCCACGAATACAAACATAATGAATTGAAAATCCCCCAAAGAACAAATTAAATCAATAATAATAATGAGATAAAACATGACTAATCAACAAACACATGACTTACTTGGTTGATTCATCGACGAAATCTAACATTTATGATGAAGACACAGATTAGAATCAGATTCACATAGGTGCGAATGAGAGGCAGAGATCGAGTGATTGATGAGGGAATCAAAATAACGAATCGAAACCCTAAATTTTCAAGAGTATTCCATTACAATCAATATAATAAATCTAATAGAATCAACAATCATATTTAGTTTGCTTGAAGAAATCGTATACATGATTGAGAGAAATCCACATAAAAAGGGTGAAGTGTTAGCAACCAGAAACACCTATATGGAAAGCGAAAACAGACTGCCAGGGATTTGGTCGCTAGTTTACTTACAACTCGAAACGGAAACAATATCACCTGGATGATCGTTGATTGTCTCACGTAACCAGCACACTTTCTAGCCATCAAGGAAACGAATAAGTTTTCTGCACTTGCAGTCATCTACCTGAAAGAAATGGTTGCTAGGCACGGAGTGCCAACCTCCATTATCTCTGATCGCGACTCGCAATTTGCATCTGATTTGTGGCAAGCGATGCACAAATCCTTTGGCTCACGTCTAAACATAAGCATAGATATCATCCACCGACGGATGGGCAGACTGAACGCACCATCCAAACTCTTGAAGACATGCTTCGAGCATGTGTAATCGACTTTGGTAATGGCTGGGAGCGGCATCTACCTTTAGTGGAGTTTTCGTATAACAACAATTACCATACCAGCATCCAGACTGCTCCGTTTGAGGCATTGTACGGGCGTAAGTGTCGATCACCTCTTTGTTGGGCAGAGGTTGGCGACAGCCAAATCACTGGCCCAGAACTTGTCGTAGACACAACAGAGAAGATTGCTCAGATACGACAACGAATGGCGGGAGCTCGTGACCGTCAGAAAAGCTACGCTGATAAGCGCAGGAAACCACTCGAGTTCCAGGTTGGGGATCGAGTACTACTTAAAGTCTCACCTTGGAAGGGTGTAGTTCGTTTTGGTAAACGAGGCAAACTCAACCCGCGATATGTTGGACCTTTCGAAATCACGGAGAGAATTGGCAAGGTGGCCTACAAATTGAATCTACCCGAAGAACTCAGTGGAGTTCACAACGCATTCCATGTGTCGAATCTGAAGAAATGTCTGTCAGATGAAACCCTCATAGTTCCTTTCAAGGAGCTCGCCAACGACAATCAGTTGCGATTTGTCGAAGAACCAGTGGAAATCTTGGACAGGGAGGTCAAGATTTTCAAGCGCACCAGGATACCTATTGTTCGAGTTCGTTGGAACTCCCGTCGTGGCCCAGAGTTACATGGGAACGAGAAAACCAAATGAAACACAAATACCCCCAGTTGTTCGAGAACAATGAAACCACTACTGAGGCTGAAGCTACTGCGGAATTTCGGAACGAAATTCCAAACCAAAGGGGGGATGATGTGACACCCCAGGAAAACCAGGAAAATCATGCAACCTAACTAGCTTCCTCAGTAGCTACGTGCTAAATTTCGGGACGAAATTTCTTTCAAGTTGGGGATGATGTGACAACCCGAACTCTCAAGGTTAGTGGCGTTAATCTCGTGATCTTAACCTTCCGTTATCCCTTGCCAATGTGAAACGTACCGTGATTGTGGGCGTTATAACTTCGTTAAATGTATGTATGTTAAGCCTGTTAAACGCTCGTAACCTTGGTAAATTTACTAGAAGTAAAGCAGGATTGTATATGTTGTGTATGTAGGAGTGTAGTGGGCCGCGCTTGTTAGCGGACTACGCTTGCTTGTCATAGCCACCTTCGGCTTAACTTGGCCCACATGTGTCCGGCCCAAACCACCTAATTGAGCCCATCCCAATAGAGTTTTGTATATTACCACCATATAACATGTAATTAGGAATTCTAAGCGTTGTAACCCTAAAGTTCTTGAACCCGAAGAGCACTCGACGGCAACAATCCTGTTTCGCGAGACCTATTCCTCGAATCTGTCTTGCACTTTGAATTATTCGGTTAGTATAACCTTTATGATTTGAATCAAGCCCCTTTGCCATGCATGCTTAGTTGGTCTATCGATTGTAATTACTGATTTCGTAAGTATTTGATGACTAAGTGGATTAATTATTTACATGTTACTAGATGATTATGCTTTGATAGTGGATTGTGATGAATATAAAATTCATGTAATTGTAACCGATTGCTTAGATAATATAAGAACATGTGAAGTTATCATGATACGTAACAACTGCAACCTATTTATAGTCCCAAGGGTTTTGTGATGATGAATTAATTATTCTCCTAAGTTGCCGCCCATTATATGTATGTCAGCCCAATAGAGATCCTCCAAGAATCTTATATGTTTGCTACCTCTTTTGAGCTACACGTGATGGGGATAAGATAACAGTTATCTCTCCAATGATGATATTGTATTCTCTTTTTGTCAAGCATGTGCCGCCAATGATGATAATTTTTTGATCCTTGAATATGTTTTGAGTTTGGCTGTATGTAATTAATCTTGTAATCGGTTGGGACATAGGGGTAACCGAGCTGCCTGAATAATTAGACGTATGTTGATATGATTGGGCCGCTTGTTCTGTTTTATTCGGATTGCATGTTTGACTAGTGGACCATTTGTTTTGAGCCGCCCACTAATATGAGTGCCATAATGAATTGCCTAGTTGTTGTTAATTGGTATGCATGTGTTAATGAAGTAACTGAGTAATTATTATGATATGAAATGTGTATAGATAATGGGATTCCATAATGACGGCTCATGTGTAGAAAATGGCATGCTATGATGGCGGCCCAATAGGAGTAAGATTAGGAATGTTGTTGTCGGTCATTATATGTAAGCCATGATCTAGTAGATGATGATAAAATATATTAATGTTATGCATGATCACAGTTCATTGGATGTTAATTTGAATATGTGAATGGTGGGTGTAATAGTGGGGTTGGGCCATGGGCTGAGTTTGGTAGTAGGCTAGAAACATAGGTCATACACTTTTGGACCGGGCCTATAACTCATGTGATCGATGGTATAAACTTGTGTAATATTATGAATATCTGTGTTGCATTTGTCCTAGTTATAATTGCGTGTTCACTTGAACGGGAATAGAACCACTTGATATGTGTTATGGTGTGATATGAACTGGTGTTGTGCTTGGATCTAGGATCCAAATACTTGCTGCGACTTACGTATTGATATGTGTTCTGCTTATTTGTAACCTATGTGCTGAATGCAAAGAACGCATGTTTTAGGTGTACATGAAACTGACTGATTACTCTATGATAATCACATTAGGGTTGGTTGATGTCATTGGATTGTATAACTAATCTAACCGAGCAAACCAAGGTGAGTTCACACTTTATACAAGGCATGGGATTCCCGGTGGTTTGGGAATGGGTTAATAGACTAAAACGGAATCTACATATCCTCCTTGGGTAGGATATGTACGGCCATCCTCCTTGGGTAGGATGCCAGAAAAAATCCTGCGTATTCTCCTTGGGTAGAACTACGTACGTTCGTCCTCCTTGGGTAGGACAACAACCTTACAACTTACTAGACAAAACTCTATCATGAAGTCCCTCACTTTATATCGACTTAATCGCCGAGGCCGATGGCGAGCGGGTCATTAGTTAATAGCGCTATTAGGTTTGACAAACCTCACACCGTGTCGTTCGAACGGGCGTGTACTAATGGATCATGGCAAACTGTCAATGATGATAGACATTGACGTAGGGCACAACTATTGTTCGTCAGTCGTCGATATGGTAACGGTCTAGTGGTTCATACGGGGAAGCCCCCCACTGATTATGGTTATGGTTTGGGAAACAAAGGTTACTGGTTATCTCGTGGTTTACAAAACAACTTATGATTTCAAAACAAACTGGTAAAACTAAACAACCAACTGTGAACTCGCTCAACTTTGTTGTTGATTCGTTGTTACATGCCTTGCAGGCCTTTAGGTGCATATCAATTGGAACTTGTTGTCTGGGAAGCCGGAGTGGTCATGGGTCGAGATACATGGAAACGCAACACAAGACTAATGGTTTTTACATCTGGTTTATAAACTCTTAACGAATGAATTTTGCTTCCGCTGTATACTGTGAATTATTTGTAACATGTAACACTTAACTGTAATAAATGAAAGTTTATTTAAATACACCTATGAGTTCAATATGATTGGTGGCTAGATCCTGGTATGTCACACGCCTCGCAGGGGTTTCCGCACGTGGTATTTTGGGGGTGTGACAGTTTGCCTCCAGTTCGTCAAGTCGAATTTCATATTGATCTTGTACCCAATGCTAACCCGATTGCGAAAGCACCTTATCGTCTTGCACCATCCGAGATGCAAGAGTTATCGAAACAGCTTCAAGAGTTATCTGATAAAGGATTCATCCGTCCGAGCTTTTCGCCCTGGGGTGCTTCTGTCCTCTTTGTGAAAAAGAAAGATGGATCTTTTCGAATGTGTATCGATTATCGTGAACTTAACAAGCTTACCATCAAGAATCGATATCCCCTACCTCGAATTGATGATCTCTTTGAGCAGCTGCAAGGTGCTACCTGTTTTTCCAAGATCGATCTGCGTTCTGGGTATCATCAACTTCGTGTACTCGAAGAAGATATTCCCAAAACTGCATTCTGCATGAGATATGGGCACTACGAGTTCACTGTCATGCCTTTTGGTTTGACGAATGTCCCAGCTATCTTTATGGACTTAATGAATAGGGTCTGTAAACCTTATTTAGATAAGTTCATCACTGTATTCATCGACGATATTCTCATTTATTCAAAGTCTCGAGCCGATCACGAGCAACACCTTCGTTTGACGTTGGAACTCCTGAAGAAGGAACAACTTTTTGCTAAATTCTCCAAGTGTGAATTCTAGCTTAAGGAAGTTCAGTTTTTGGGTCATATAGTCAACGAGCAGGGTATTCATGTGGATCCTTGCCAAATTGCAGCAATTAAGGATTGGAATACACCAACGACACCAACAGAAATTCGTTCTTTTCTTGGTCTTGCCGGTTATTATCGTCGATTTATTTCGAACTTCTCAAAGATCGCGGTTCCACTCACTACTTTGACTCAGAAGAATAAGCCTTTTGAGTGGGGACCCAAACAAGAAGAAGCATTCCAAACACTGAAACAGAAGCTGTGTAATGCTCCTGTTCTATCTTTGCCCGATGGAAATGATGATTTCGTTGTCTACTGCGATGCGTCCAACTTAGGCCTTGGTTGTGTTCTTATGCAACGAGGTAAAGTTATAGCATATGCGTCAAGACAATTGAAAGTTCACGAGAAGAACTACACAATTCATGATCTTGAGTTAGGAGCTGTAGTTTTTGCACTCAAAATCTAGAGACACTACCTCTATGGCACGAAGTGTGTGGTTTTCACAGACCACAAAAGTCTCCAACACATTCTTAATCAGAAGGAGCTGAACATGAGGCAACGACGTTGGGTTGAACTTTTGAGCGATTATAATTGCGAAATTCGCTACCATCCTGGTAAGGCGAATGTCGTAGCCGATGCGCTTAGTCGAAAGGAGCGAGTCAAGCTTCATTCTGTTCGAACTCTATCTGATATCCAAACTCGTGTTCTTCAAGCTCAGCAATCTTGTGTTTCACAAAATTTGATGGGTAAGGAATTACCACGTCAACTTGAGCTTAAACTCAAAGCAAAGGGCGATGGTTTACTCTATTTCAAGGATCGTTTGTGGATTCCGAAACAAGACGATCTTCGCACTTTAGTGATGGACGAATCTCATAAGTCTCGATATTCTATCCATCCTGGTGCTGATAAAATGTACAAGGATCTTCGTACTCAATATTGGTGGCCTGGTATGAAGAAGGATATTGCCTTATATGTATCAAAATGTCTAACTTGTCTCAAAGTCAAGGCTGAACATCAACGACCATCTGGTTTGCTTGTGCAACCAGAGATACCGGTTTGGAAGTGGGAGAACATTGTGATGGATCTCATCACTAAATTACCGCGTACATCTAAAGGTCACGATGCTATATGGGTTGTTATCGATCGATTAACGAAGTCAGCTCATTTTATACCGATTCACGAGGATCTATCTGCTGATAAACTTGCAAAGATTTATGTTGATGAGATTGTATCTCAACATGGTGTTCCTTTGGACATCATATCTAATCATGATACTCGATTTTCATCTCATTTTTGGAAGACCATGCAATCTGCTATGGGAACCCAACTAAATCTAAGCACTGCTTATCATTCCCAAACAGATGGACAATCTGAGAGGACGATTCAAACTTTGGAGGATATGCTTAGAGCATGCGTGATAGACTTTGGTGGTAATTGGGATTCTCATCTGCCATTGATCGAGTTCTCTTACAACAACAGTTATCATGCTAGCATCAATATGGCACCATTCGAAGCTCTTTACGGTCGAAAATGTCGTTCACCTGTCTGTTGGAATGAGATCGGTGAAGCTCAGCTTACTGGACATGAGCTCATTCTGGAAACAGCAGACAAAATCAAGAAAATTTGCGATAATCTTGTGACAGCTAGAAGCCCTCAAAAGAGTTATGCGGATATGCGACGCAAGCCCTTAGAATTTCAAGTCGGAGACCATGTCCTACTCAAGGTGTCACCTTGGAAAGGAGTGGTGAGATTTGGAAAGAAAGGAAAACTTGCACCTCGATATGTTGGACCATTTAAGATTGCTGAAAGAATTGGAAATGTTGCCTATCGACTAGAGCTACCTCCAGAGCTTGGAAATATTCATTCGACTTTTCATGTGTCCAATTTGCGAAAGTGTTTAGCTGACGCTAATCTTCACATTCCACTCGACGAAATTCAAATCGATGAAACGATGTACTTTGTAAAGAAACCTGTGGAGATAACGGACCGTGCAGTCAAACAGTTAAAGAACAAACGGATCCGATTGGTCAAGGTTCGCTGGGAATCCAAACGTGGACCAGAGTTTACTTGGGAACGTGAGGACCAAATGAAGGCGAAATATCCGCAATTGTTCTCACAAGTTTCCTCTAGTTAAAATTTCGGGACGAAATTTTCTAAAGTAGGGGAGACTGTGACAACTGTGCTCTGTAATCGATATACAATGTAAAATAATATCAATAAAACAATGTGTTTTGGTGTTATTAAGTGTGTATTTGTGTTTGGTGATTTTACGATTTGATTCGAGTTCGATTTCAAGCTTTAAATCGCTTTCTGGGAAGTTATACGCAAACTGATGCGTAAATGCAGTCAGTTTAACGCGACAAACACTTCGGAATAGTGACATAGGCTTAAAATACCTTAAATAACCTACACATAACTTAGAAATAAGTTTTGGATGGTTTGGTGTGTCAAAAACAAGTTTGTTCAATCGCAGGGACTATTTGTGTCAAACTGTGAAACTCTACTGATTTGAATAGTAACGAACATTCCGGAACTTGATCATAAGTTAAACATACCTTAAATATCCTTTACATAGCTTAGAAATAGGCTTTGAGGGGTTCGGTATGCTAAAATAAACTTATTTGATCAATAGGGACTAAAAGCGTCAAAAAGTGCATAAGTTTGCATTTTCGCGCATATCTTACGTTCTGAATATATCTGGACATCCAAAAATTTATGTAATCATTAAAATATTTTATTTTAGTGATTGGCATGATAAAATTCCATTCGTCGCTTAATCTGGATCGTTTTTGCGTTCGTTACGACTTCCGTCGTAATTAACCGAATAACGCAACCGTACGACCAAACGAACAGACATCCGAGACGCTTTTGAGCATATTTTAAGTTCCTTATACTTTAACTTCATTTTAGAGCCTTGAAATGGGGTTAACGGGGCTTAAACGTGTCAAATATGCATCAAAATCAAGTTTTTCAAGTGCAGGGACCAAAATTGACATTTCTGAAAACTAGCTCTGGCGGGCCGCGTAAGCTGAGGTCTATGCTTATGCGGGGCGCGGCAGACTACCAGACAGATTCTTTAAATTTGGTCCATTTTTGAAACTTTGATGGTTTTCAACACCTGATTTGGATACCATCTGCTAGTTTTAGCTGGTATTTCATGTCCCCATGGTTTCTAAAACCATTTGCCAACATGGATGGCCAAGATTGTTCCCACTTTAGCAAGAAACGATCCTAACGGTTTACGGAAAACTATATATAGCCATGCCTTCACTCCATTTTCTGCACCCTTGATCATTTTAATGCTCTAAGTTGAAGCCTTTGCTTCATACCTGAGTATTATAGATCAAGTTCTCCCTAGCTTGGACCCTTTGTAAGCTTCTTTCGTTCTTTTATTGTTTTTCGAGCGTGAAAGTCAAACAGTGTTTGAATTTCTGCATTGACCAGTCTTTGGTCAACACAAAGTTCTTTTGAACTTTGCAACGTGAGCGTAATCACGATGGTTATAGTCCCTTGTGACTATACCTACTGGTTACCACGTTGACTAGGCGTAGTGACGAGTCGTAGTTTCGGTCAAAATACGTATTTATGCGTATTTTGCAACCAAACTACTCTTGGGTATCAAAACACTTTTTTTTGATATCAAATCCTGTTTTCTAACTTAGTTAAACATGTTTTAACATGTTTAGCTCGTCACTTTTAGTTTAGTGCTTGTTTAGAGTCGTAAGTCAAGCGGTCTAAACCACCGCTTAGACTTTCGAACTCGACCCGTTTGGTCGATCATTAGGATCCGACCAAGCATGTTTAGTGACCATAGTTGTATAGGGAATAACCTTCCAAGGTTATACCTTATGGTCACCTTGTTTAAGTAGTTGTATGATAGGTAGTTTATATGCCTTGGGTAAATGACCAAAATGCCCTTTTCATGCATAATTGGATTTTAAGCATATGTAACTTAACTTTTGTCACCTAAACTGATTATGCAACATATTTAAACATGTTTAGGCATATAATACTTGTCATAGGACTAGTTAGACGTCTCGAACGCGCATTTGCGCGAACGACGCGTTAAAGTAGCGTAAGCTACCTTAATGGGTCGTAACGGGTCGAAAGCACTTAGGTTAGGTTCCGATCTAGAATGTAGGCTTTGTTAAACCATATCACATGAGTTCCAATACTCATTTGGTTTACAAGACCTCATTCTGTCCGATCTTCCGATTTAGGTGTCGATTATTTGACTAGTGATTCGATTACTAGGTGTTGCTTGAGTTTCCTTGATTTTCCTGAGCTTGTTGAGTTCTTTAGATTGAGGATACTTTGCACTTCGATGTGAGTACATAGATCCCCTCTTTTACTGTTTTCAATTGTTTTGGGGTGATTCATATGTATTAAAACGATTTCGATATTTAAACGATGGTTTCAAAAACGATTAATATGGTTTATATTAAACAAATAACGATTTCGATAATGTGAACGAACTTGTTGGACGTATTTACATAACGAATGACATTCATTAATTTTGGCTGAACCGACCAGTATTAGGTTATGGTACCATAGGATCTGACAAATCCTGTTATCAGACTGCACCCATTGTTATGTGTGGGGGTTATGTGGGTAACGACCGAATTTGTGATTGTTAACTTACCCTTTGGTGGTTTGTTAATGCGAGTTTCGAGATAGTCGAGTCACGAAGGTTTGGATGTTATTAACGAGACGACCAAAAGTAGTTTCACAATTAAAACGAAAAAGATTTTGGGACGATTTAAACGATTCTGGAAACGATTTGAACAAGTTAAACGAATTGAACAAACGATTGGTTTTGGGTTGTGATTAGGTAATGGGATGGGTGTAACATGATATAAGCATGGTAGATACGCCGCTGGTACATCTTATATATAAGTGCTTTTATCATATTACATTCCGTGTCATTATTTAGTTCACTTGGATAAACGATTTGAAACGATGTCACACAACGAGGTTTTCTAAATGATATAAACCATACAAGTTTTGTAAAGAGAACAATTTATGATTTGGTTTACTTAAACAAATGTTTTGGGTTAAGAATTATGACTGCGAGATTTTATAAACTATAATCAACTTGATTTGAGTTGGTTAATCATGTTGCAATACTACATACTTTTCAAAACAAGGTTTTCGAGGTATTGCAATAAGTAAACGAGCCATGAATCCGATACTCTCATAAAACCTATGTGCTCGCCAGGAATTTCTTTGCTGACTTTGTTTTTACATATGTTTCAGGTGGTGTTGCATGATGTTGATTGCTAGGATGCATGATTCACATAGGATCTGGACGAGGCCTTAGTGACATAATAATAATGATAGACGATATGTAACTTGTTGTTTTGGTTTAAGACAATGCAAATTATCCAATGAATCAATAAAATGAAACTTTTGTATCCATGGTTGTGAAACAATAATTCTGTTGCAACACTCCCCGATGTTTCCGCCTCGGTTTCGTTGTTTTGACGCGGTCGGGGTGTGACACTCTGGTGTCGGGTTAAAAATATATTAAAAAGCTATAGCGACTAAGTGTAGTCTCTATATAGCTTTATTTTTATGATTAAAGATTTTTTTTTTGTATGTAAAAGTTTTTAGTGATACCTCTATAAAGACTAAACGTTGTCGACACCGTCTATAGCGACGAAACTATAGACCTGATGCTATGACGGACCTATTGCCATGAAATTTAGTCGCGATAGCCTGTAGCGACAAAATTTAGTCGCGAAAAGCCAAATGTTTTTCGTCACGAAAAGTCTTATTTCTTGTAGTGATATTGAACAATTGTTCGTGGGTTTGCGTAACCCGTACAAAGTATGCGACATGTTTGTATATAGGGTTTCATTGAACCAACGCATCGTATACTAGAAAGACACACCCATACATATGTTGAGTACTTAACACAATTGACCCTTTGAGTTTATTTACATGACACTAATAAAACATACTTATATAAAATACAATTGTGACCCATAAGTGTTGTGAGTGATTATATCCAACAATCACCCTGTTAATCACGATCAACTTGTAGTAGGTATTTGATGCCAACTAGTTCTCTCATTGTGATACACTTGATCCTTGGTAACGCCTTTGTTAAGATATTTGCCTTTTGAAGTACTCTAGCAATGTGCTCCACAGTTATTTGTTCCTTTTCAATGCATTTACGTACGAAGCGAGTATCAATGTACTTGCTTTTACCATGAAACACGGAATTCTTCATCAAGGCTATTGCAGATCTGTTGTCAACCATCAATGTTACCTACTCTTCTTTCCTTATAGTTAAAGCACTAGATAGTCTCTTCAACCATAATGCGTGACATGTTGGTGCCATAAACACAGATTCACAAAATGATAATGCTACGGTGGGTTGTATTTGTGTGAACTACCTAACTGGAGAGTTCCCAAAGTAGAATACCATCCCAGTTGTGCCTTTTCTTTTTTAATGTTAACTCCATAACTACTATCGGTAAATCCAAGTAACTTGCATTCTCCATTACTTTGCTATGTTATACCATAGTTTTTTATTCCTTTGATATAACGAATGACTTGCTTGATTGCTTTTAGATAATGCTTCTTTGGTTCTTGAATGAAACTGTAACGCCTCATTTTTCGCATCTTTCCGTTTTTAGAAAGATTGTATGGTACTTCTATTTTCGAAAAATCGTTTCCTCTGTAATCGTATTTCGCTCCAAACCATTGTAAATCCGAGACTTCGATCATAATGAAATTGATCCTTTGTGTGAAATACTCGTTGTTTATACATGTTTATACATCGATACGTGCATTCGTTTGATACATGATTCGTAATTCGCATAAACGTAAGTTTAACTCGTAGACAATGATCGTGTATTCATAATTCTTAAACCTTCCATACCTTCAAACACTTGGTTATTCGATAGTTATATGATTTTCACTTGATTAATACCAAAATACAAATCATACATACTTATTACATTGATTTGTTACACACACCTATTTCATCACACTTTTGGTTTGATTAAAACATATTCCTTTGCATTTTAGGCCTTGTGTATGTTAAATAAACCTTTTCACATCATTAATACATAACATATTCAGCTAATATACAACAATTAAATGTCAAAAAAAAGAATAAAGGCTGCCAGAATTTGCAATGACATATGGGTTGCATTAAGTCCTTTGTTTTGTTAGTTTACTACCCACTAATCACATTCAAATCCCAACCCACTTAAACCCTAATCGACATCCATTGGGAATAGCCCAATGGTGTTGGTGAGTTAGATAAGGTGTAGAATAGTAGGAGGTCATGGGTTCAATCCCCATGGTATGCAAGTTTAGCCATTCAAAAAAAAAACTTAAACCCTAATCCTTTCCCTATAAATACTCACTTATTTCCAGCCACTTTACCACTTTTACAACCCTTAAATCCTCTCAAAAACACACTTAAACATAGCTGAGTTCCAGCAACAAAATCAGAAAGTTCAAGACTTTCTAAGTGGGTTCTAACTCACTTCCTTTGCTCTTTTCTACTCATTTCTTTCTTCCTAACACTTGGATTACCTCTAGGAAGGTTTTCACAAGATTACTTGGGTAATCTAAGGTGAAACCTCACCATTTTTGAAGCCCAAAGTGTAATAAACTTTCTGCTCATTTTTATTTCTTTGTACGTTCATTTTCTTGTTGATAACTTGATGGAATCTTGTTCCCATCAAGATCCCCATCAAGTCTATGATTGTGGGTTTGTATTAGGGTGATTACCATCAAAGTTAAGAGTTCAAACACTCACTTATTTTATGTTTAAACCTGATAAACAAATGACGAAAACAAGCACAAGTCATCATCTTCTATATGATGAACTTGTGACTTGTGAAGTGTGAACAAATGGAGGCTTTGGCCCTCCAAATTAAGTTCCACTCCTTCATTTGAACACTTTTATGACTTGATTAGATTAGAGTTACTTTATTGTTATTCATGACCCTCCCACCATCTTCAGGATGGTGTGTGTAGTGGTGAATCTTATAATGATGTTTTCTAACCTCCATGTTTGACATACATGATGCTATATGACAATACTTGATTGGACTTAGTTTTTAGGAGGTAATATAACAATATAAACTATGTATAATTATATAAAAACATGGCTGAGTTTGTGGTGTTAATCAAACCATGATTACCCATCATAAACCTAAGCTATCATATCAAAGATTCTAGAGTTCTTGTTATGATTCCAATGGCAATTTGGGACCCATGAAACCACTTGATATGGTGTCATAAACAAACTCTTATAATTTAGATATTACTTTCATATATACATACCTTTACTACTTTAAATTCCTAATTCCGATTCTAAACACCCCCACAAACTCCAACACCGAACACATTCGTTCTCCTGTTTTCATTAACTCGTCAATACATGGATAGTCGGAAGACTTAGCAATTTTGTGAGTATACTTGAACCCTCTTTTTGTTTACCACCTTTTGGGGTGTAATATGTTAAACTATAAACTTACACTTAAACTTTATTCTTAAATGCATAAACATTCCTTATACATGCATGCATACTTGTTACTTGATACTTTAAACTTGGGGTTATACGTTTTGTGTTAGACTTATCATTAACTTCGTACGAGCTTATCCTTGACATATATAGCGCTATAGGATTAACGCACCGCTTGTAAACTTTGGGTTATGTTAAGAGCTTATTGCGTTTCATCATTGGTTTGATTAGTTAAACACATGCCGATTTTATTGTTTATCTTGTTTCAGTAGCTTGCCATGTGGAATTGTTTACAACTCATCTTTTTATGCTATGTATGAAACCTGTATACTCGCCAATACATATTTGTAGTGAACTATACTTTTTAACATGTTATAGGTTGATAATGACGATGTTATGAAACTGAAGTAGTGATGATGCTTAGATACACATATAGACGTTTTAGGTTTTAATGCGTTGTATAACTTTCGTACTTGTTTGTTGTAATGTTTTCTCGTATTGAACATGTTTTATTTCAAGTTCCATTTATTGTAACATTTTGTTATGAATGAAATCAATTTGTTTTTTATTCTATTGTCACAATTAGCGTTATGTGTGATGAGCAATCTTTCTTCGTCCCACTTCGATGATTCCGCCATTGGTTGGGGTGTGACAGAAATGACTAAGTAATCCTACATAATAACTTGGATCGGGTCTTATGTGTAAAAGATACCTTGGACATCCAATTAGACTTCTATACTTGGTAGGATCCACTGGTTCTCCACCTTCTACAACTTTTGTTAGTTTAAGTCCAGGATCCATTGGTATCTTAGTATCATTACTCTCAAGCATCTCAAAGTCCTTGAGAATTTTGTTTACATAACCAGTCTGTTTGATTAAGATATCACCCCTTGTTTTGTTGATTTATATACCCAAGTAGTAGGTTAATAATCCTAAGTCGTTCATTCCGAATTTTTCTTCCATTTGTGATTTTAAATTGTCAATTTCCTTCTTTGGTGATCTAGTGACAATCAAATCATCAACATAAACTCCAACTATTAGATTAAAGTTAGAACTTTCCTTAGTATAGAATGCTTTCTCTAAAGAACATTTTTAAAATCCAAGTGACTTCAATTTGTTGTCCAACTTTACATCCATGCACGTGGTGGTTGACGTAGTCCATACAAAGCCTTTGAGAGTTTGTAGACCTTTCCTTTATCTTCGGGTTTCACAAAACCTTTCGGTTTAGAAACATACACTTCTTCCTTAAGTTTTCCATGTAAGAAAGTTGATTTAACATCTAGATGGTGTACTTCCCATTTGTTATAATCAACTAGGGCTAAGAGTACACAAATTGTTTCTACTCGTCCTACTGGGGCAATGACTTCTTCAAAGTCTACACTGTGTTGCTATACATAGCCTTTTGCCACTAGACGGGTTTTTGTTTTATTATGTTACAACTTGCATCTCTTTTGGTCTTGAATACCCACTTCTGTAACACCCTTAGCATCATTTAACAGTTTTTCAATAATTTAAGAAAATATACATGTAATTATGACTACATAGACATTGAAAAACTAAATACGGATAAATTAAAAACTTTTCGTTATAAAAAGAATACAACATAATGTATGAGTTCGTCGTTTAGAATAACGACGAAACAACATGCGGAAGCTTCGTTTTTCTTGTGTTCGGTTCTTGTTAGACACTTGATCTTCATCCGGAAGGCCCACATCATTCACCTGGAATCAAAACCAAGTCAAACGTTAGATTTGATCATTTTATAACATGTTTCGTCAGTTTCTTTGAGCCGAATAAGCAAAACAAGCAAAAATTTCAGACTTCACCCCTGTTGCGTGCCGCGACAGGGCTCCCTATATCTGTCGCGTGCCGCGACCGCGTTCCATCTTTGTTTTCGCGCAGCGCGACTAACCCTTTTTGGCAGAAAGTTGTATATTTTGGAGCTGCAGATACCCAGCTCTTGAACCCAATCCTATTAGGCACAAAACGCGCATAACTTTCATTTTACATTTCCGTTTCACCCGATTCTTTTTCCTACGCGATCGTGATTTAATTCTCCATCTTATGGAGTTGAAACCTGATATCTAACTTCTCAAAATATAGGATTTCAAGCCTTCGGCTTGAAATTGATTTACTAAAACTTTTGACCCGTTTAAGTTTAGAACCACTAACTTGTTTCTAACTAAACAAAATACATGCTCCAATGCATTTAACACAAAATCTTTAACTCAGGTTCATAATTCTTATGAATTACACAGCTAGTACGCAAGCTATGCGCATAGATTCGTTTTGACCCGTTTAGGGGATTTAAGCAATTTAGTCTAAAACTAGCTCTTTTCTTTTCACGCTTCGTAATTCCATATCTAAAATATCTACCCATAATCCATAATCATCATGCAAATTCCTAAACAACCCATATGGGTCGTTTGCCCAATTTACCCATCAAGGGCTTTTTGGTCAATTTTAGTCCCTCATTTACGACGAAGGACTTTCACTAATAATTGACCAAAATATCACTATTAACTATAAATCTAAACATGCGTACTTGGCTCGAGTCAACATATAGACCCGTTTTATACCTCGCTTAATTAACCAATATTCTATGGTGTCGCAATTTTCCAAATTACTATTCGCTCCTGTTAGCATATGACTTGACAACAATCATTATTCGATATTGTCAAATGGTGTTATCACCACCATTTGACCCGTTTGGACTATATGACCAAACATTTACATAAAATAAAGACATGGTTTTTAATTTTTCAATTCACACATCCGACCCATTTCGGATTTTACCACACGATCCTTTTTCTCATAAATTATTTTCTTACACGGTCAACCCATTTCGGCTTACGCCATTGTTATCCTTTTAAGTTCAATTTACATTAGTCGATACTTGACTAAATTTCCATTTCTATCATTTTTCTCATTATTAGTTACACTATAAGGTAATCTTAAAGAAAAATCATAATTTCTTAGTCATTACATGACTAAATCATCATTTCGCCCCTTTTTTTTTACCATAAACCATGATTTTTATCATTTATATTTGTTCCGACTCGTATCAATCATGTCGGAACCCGTATTTCGAATATTATCTTTATCGTATTTATAACTTATAGAATATATACGTATTCTACAAAAGAAGTGTAAGTTTCACTTACCTCGCATCCAGGCCGCGCTTTTCTCTTCATACTAGATCCGTTTGACCAGCTTCTTTTCCCAAGTCGCCACCTAGCTCGTTAAGCGTCAAACTTTCGTCATTATTTACAAGGCGATTAGATTAGTCATTAACAATCACGACTATTCCACCTTACTTATTTTCTATGTCGAAACTACTATTCGACTTCATCATTAGTTAACTTAACTTATCAAAAGTTAACTACTTTCGATCACATGATTTACACAATTAAGTCTAAATCAACATGATATTTAGAACTCTTATCGCTTCATATTTCGCATAAATTGTCATATCATTCAAAAGCGCGTTTCACTCGAGATTTCAACATTTTAGCTTTCATATAGGCATTTTAACAAACACCTAATGGGCATAATTTTACATATTTACAAACTAGTTCATAACTAGTAATTTTTACCAAGATTAACATCAAAAACCAAACCTCTATGTCTAGTGTTCGTGAACTACATTTAAAACTTGTATCATAACATCAGTTTTCACAATTTAAACACTCGAATTCATGAGTTCATCATCTTGTTATAAAACCCACTTAACACATACATGGTTAATCATCAAATTCCTATTTTTCAATCTTAATTCATCAATTTTTCGACTAGGGTTTGTTCCTAGACATGGATTCATCCTAGTTTCACCTAAACATCAATCATGCAAGCTCGAATTTCGATTTCATAAGTTCATCAAGAATTCAAGATGGAACCAAATAATGAAATTTAACATACCTTCTGATCAATTCACTGAGGTGATCACTAATTTGTGCTTGGATTTTCAATTTGGGTTTGATTGCCTCTTTGATTTGATCAATTCTTGCAACTTAGGGTTTTGAGCAAGAGGGCCTTCCCTGGCTCTGGTTAAAATCGCAGACACACACACGTATGTGTGTGTGTTTTGTTTATTTATTTTGTTTTATTAAAACTTTATCTCATTTGCCCATGTTTAGTCCCTCAAATTTACCCAAGTTATTTAAAGGGTTATCTATTTCTTGTTTCTTTTATTGTTTTAACAACACTTAACCAACTAGGTTGATATCCCTAGTTACTTAATGGGTTTGGGGAAGTCATAACCCGTAGTATTTTTAAGTCCCGTTAACTCGGGCCTTTTATATACTTTGTTTTCTCAAAGTATTTAACCTCCTTTTAATTAATACTAGGTTTATTTATTTAAATTTTATTATTTACCGGGTAAAATTTTCACCACTAGCGGTTTTTTACCCGTCGTTAGTATTAACGTGGTTTGATTACCAAACCCGTTTTTGGGGTGTTACAACTTCAATCCTATTGTTTAATGATCGTTGGGTAATTCGGTCAAACTCCATGTTTTATTTCTATTAATTGAATCCATTTCAACTTTCATAGCTTCAATTCACATGTCACTAACCGTTGCTTCCTTGTACTTTCTAGGTTCTTCCTCAACTAACATTAATTAATTCTCTTCTAGTGCTATCTCTAAGGTTCGATCATAAATGTCTTCTGAGGGGTATGATCGAATGGTCTCGAGGAGCTTGTAAAGGTTGAGGTGTAGGTAGCAGATGATTTCAAATTTGGTTGGTAGGTGTACGGTTGTGGTGTAAATGGTGAGTTTGGTGAGTTAATTGTTGAGTGAGGAGCTTGTTCCTCTTGATTGCTATTTTCAACATGTCCAACGTGTGGCTTAGTATTAGTGGGTAGACTAGTCGTCGACTATCTTCAACTATGTAGTCTGTCCATTTAGCTTTTGCATGATTGTAATCTTCACAATTTTCTTTCCAGTTCCAAAACTCTTGTTCTTTGAAATGTACATCTCTACTAACACAAATTGTCATAGTTCTTGGATCGAAAAGTCTATAGGCTTTTGATCCGGGTTCACTTCCTAAGTAAACTATTTCAATACTTCTATCATCCATCATCTTAAGGTGAGGTAACAACACCTTTGTGTATGCCTTGCAACCAAAGACTTTAAGAAATTGTAGATTTGGTTTCTTACCCTTGAGTGCTTCAGAAGGTGTGATAACAACTAAAGCTCTGTTTCGGGTACGACTTAGGATGTGGATAACGTATCTTACTCGTTTTGCCAAAAAAATTTAGGGCATGTTGCTTGCCTTCAACATACTCCGAGTGGCTAATAGAATTGTTCTATTCCTTCTCTCTACCATGCCATTTTGTTGTGGAGAGTATGGTGAAGTAAGTTGCCATGCTATTCCATTTTCTTTGCATAGTTTAGAGAAATTATTTGAAGTGAATTCTCCACCTCTGTCAGTTCTAAACATTTTCAACTTGGTTTCTACTTTTGTTTCTACCATCAACTTAAATTTCTTAAACGCATCAAATGCTTGATCCTTTTATTCATGAAAGTAAACCCACATGTACCTTGTGTAGTCGTCGACTAATAAATATATATACTTCTTTCCTGAATGTGTTGGTGGTGAAATAGGACCGCAAAGATCTCTGAAAATGAAATCTAGTGATTTAGTTGATCTAGATTCAGCTTGTCTTGGAAACGGAGCTCTGCTTTATTTTCCTAATAGGTAGGTTTCACACATTTTTGAGGAGTGCGAAATTCGAGGTACTACTTTGACTAGTTTCTTTCAAGTCATATCTTTAATTGCGTTAAAGTTCATAAGGCATAGTCGTGCGTGCCATAACCATGGTGTGTCTTTTAAACTTGCTAATTTTGAGACGGACGTAATAATCTTCAAACTAATTATGTAAAGTCTATTCTTCGAATGTTCGACCTTCATGAGGAATGTCTTGCTCATATCATACAATCATAGCTGATTGTATTCCATGACAACTTTACATCGGCTTTTTGTTGGTTGTCTTAGACTCAAGATATCGCTTTAAGACTGGGAATGTAATAGACATTGGTGACAAAAAAAAACGGTACCGAAAAATGGAAAAAATAGGTACTGGTACCGAAAATAACTGTTGGGCCCTTATAGGTTTAAACAATTAGTGTGTTGGTCGAGTAGTAATATCTTGAGATCTTTAAAGAGATATCAAGCTGGGCTTGTTAGGTTATGGGTTTTCGATAGTTGTATGGGTTTAGGTTTAACATGTTTTGTCGCATATATAATAATGTTTGATTATCATTATGAGGTTGAACATGTAGGGAAAAACATTGACTTGTATAAGAAGATTCTAAGCAATTGTATGCAAGTTCAGTTTACATTCTATTAGTGTTCATATTCTGGTTTTCATCTTGTTTCTGAACCAGTTTCGATTTTGTGATTCCGCCACATAATCGAAACCTGGTTGATATCATATTGTTGTGATCCAGATCAGGGGATTACGAGTGGTATCAAAGCCTATTAAACCTGATTTTTAGGCTCGGTTTATGATATCAATTGATTCAGTTTTGTTTCTCGAAGTCCCTATGAAGATTGGTGCTGTTTTGGTCTCGATTAGAAGTTATTATCGTGTTATCTTAGTGTTTTCAGCAAAGGTGCAAGATTGGTGTTCTTGATTTTTGTCAAAATCATCGATGTACTGCTTCAAGATTAACAAAAATCTGTTTTCGAATATTCAGGAAGTTTGTTTGGAAATTGAGTGTAGCAAAGATTTCGACAAATCTGGTTCTGTTTTAGAAAATCCCCAAATCCATCAGTTTTCGGGATTTTAATTATTATCTTATTGTTTCTGTTTTGCGGGATTTCAATTTGGTGATTTCGACATCAACGTTTTCGACAACATCTGTTTCGGGCTTAGACCAGCTTTCGAGTTCACTCTAGTTTTCGAAAACACATCTATTTTCGAGACTCTGTTTTCGAGAACACACCTATTTTCGAGATCCTGTCAAGATTTCGAGATCCACATGTTTTTGAGAACCCACTTGTTTTCGAGAACACACACGTTTTCGAGACACTTAATTTCGTGCCAGTTTGACCATTTACGTTGAGCCGATTTGGAATTTGGACTATAATTGGACTTAATTTGGACATTTCCTTGATCTAAATTTATTTGGTAAATTTCCACAATTAATCGCTAATTCTTCAGACTTGACTCATGCAACCCTAGTGTTAGGAAACTTTTTGTGAATGTTGAAGAAAAATGATGAAGAAAATTTAACCATTCTGATCAGATTTGATAATGGCAAAGTCAACATGTCATTATGAAGGAAGATACATGACAATTGGACAAAAGAAAGAAGAACATCATCAAGTAGATCAGAAAGTTATCTTCAACAAGAGAAGAAGATCAGATTAGAAGAATCTTATGTTCTGATGATCATCAGAATCTAATAGGATCTAATCATTAGAAATCTGATGATCAAGGACATCAGATATCTAATAAGGAGTTCATCAGAATTTTGATGAAGCAATTTGATAAAAGATAAGTTTCTGCACGAACTCCTAACTGACTAGTGGACTTAAAGGATTCAATGAATATGCCAAAAAGCTACTTTCCACAATACAAGTGTTTATTCATACCCGATATTCTCTATAAATAGAGAATAACACACCAAAGGAACACGTGAGTTAAGTCTTACATTTATTACATCCTACAAAACTCCACTGTCCTTCATTACAAAAATCTTTAAGTATTTATTTGTACTAGCCAATAATCATACAATCACCTTGTAATTTTTTCAAAGTGATATAAACTTGAAAATTCTGTATCTTAGTTTCTTGAAAGTTTGATTTCTAATTCCGCACATTATTTTCATACTTGTTAAAATCACTTGCCAAGTTTAGTTAAAACATTATTATCTGGGATCAACCCCTGGCTGCTGCTGTTGCTGCATATCTTCAACAAGAACTGGATTCCATCATTGGAACCTCTACTAGGGTCCCTCGACTACTTAAAGCCGATGACTATTTAGAAATGGAGATACAGGTTTGAACAACATGTGAAGGCAATGGAACCAAAGGTATGGATATGTATTCTCAGGGGTCCTCGTGTGATCACGGACGCTACCGAGGATGATCCCGAAACTAAGCTAAAGAAACCTTTAGAGATATAGAATGATGAGGGCTTTGAAATTCTGGAAGAAGATAATTAGGCCTTGTCCTACCTGACCATGACCCTAGGTCCTGATATTTCAGTTAGCTTCAGGGAAGTTACCTCAGCAAAGCAGTTGTAGGCTGGTTTAAAGGAAGTTTTTGAGGGAAATGAAGATATTGAACAAAGTAGGAGGAACCTACTAAATCTAAACTTCACCTCATTCGACTACATTTATGGGGAAACTATTGATAATACGACTAGAAGAATGGTGAAGCTTGTAACTCAGATGAAAGCCGCTGGGATCCCCTTGTCAAATAGTGCTATTTGTTCATCTCTGATCACGGGTTTCATACGAGCAACATCATTACCATACAACTTTTTTGGTTGATTTTCTTTCGGTTATTTTTTGGTTTTTTTACTACATTTTCTTTGTATTCTTATCAGATGTGCAACGGGCGCGTAGTGATTTCAAAACACATGTAATTCCGCAAAAGTTCTCTGCATAAATTAACGGTTATTTGAGTCAAATCCCCCTTTCATAAAACTCACCACGACGAAAAAAAAACGATATGTTCCCGTAACAAATGACAAAAAACCACCGCGAAACCCTCGTAAACGCACAACGGCCACCGTCAACGGCGACAGCTCCGCCACCGTCGACGAAGCGTGGCCGCGAGGATACTAACGACCACGATCAAGCGTCGCTGACCGCGGCGGAAGTGCAGCCGATAAAGCGTCGCGCAGTGTTAGGTCAAGATGTTTTGTTCCGGATATTATTGCCGTCGAAACAGATCGGAAAAGTGATCGGTAGAGGAGGACACCGGATTCAGAAGATTAGAGATGATACTAAAGCGAATATTAAGATCGCTGACGCCATTGCGGTTTGTTAATTGCTGAATTTGTGTTTGAAATTAGTTGATTTTGACGTTTTGTTGTGGATGAAATGATCTATGTGATAAATTTAGGTTGCAGTTCGTTTGCTGACGTCATTGCGGTTGGTTAATTGCTACTTATGCGTTTGAAGTTAGTGGATTTCGATATGGATGAAATGGTCTGTGTGATAGTTTAGGTTATAGTTCGTCTATAATTATGATTATCTATCGCTTATGGTTGTATGTTGTTGATATGTTAGGGTTGCGATTAGTGTGACTAAGTTGTTTGGAATCAGATTCGGTCTGATTATGTGAAAGTATGATTATTTGGTGTTTTAAGTTGTTTAGAATCAAGTAAGGTGTAGCTATGTGAAAGTATGTTGCCGTAGAAACAGATAGGGAAAGTGATTGGTAGAGGTGGAAAGCGTATTCAGAAGATTTGAGATGATGCTAAAGCAAATATTAAGGCTGGTGGGTGTGGAGGAGGGTAGTCCTTTGGGGATGATCCGCCACACAGGCGGCCACGTCATTGGGTGTGGGGGATGAGCCCCAATGGTGTGGTGATGAGCCCCTTTATATATACATATGTATGTATGTACATGTGTGTGTGTGTTGGATAAGAAAGTTGGCTCGTCGAGCACGGCTTGGGGAGGACACTGGAGATGGGACGGACCAAGGGGGCGGTGTGGACGGGCCTCCACGAGGCTCGACGGCCCTCCGCCGTCCCCCACACCGCATAGCCTAAGATCACTGACTCCATTGCTGATTTTGCATCTGAAATTAGTTGATTTTGTTGTGGATTAAATTATCTGTGCAATAAATTAGGTTACAATTCATTCATAGGTGCTGTTATCTTTTGTTTTTTGAAAGTAATTATGATTATCTATCATGTATGCTTATATGTTGATATGTTTGGGGTACGATTGGTGTGTTTAAGTTGTTTAGAATCAACTTTGGTGTGGTTATGTCATATGTGAAAGTATGATGAATTAATTATTGCTGGGAAAATTATCTTATTATTAGTTTGAGACCCATGTTAGATGCTAAATACGAGATACAATGAGGACTTGTTATTAATAAGATTAATCCAATCAAATTCCTGTAGTCAATTTTCTTCTAAATAGCATTTTCAATAGATATCCTTGTTAATTCTAGGAGTGTAAACGAGCCGGGCCCGAGCCCGACTAGGCTCGAGCTCGGCTTGTCGTGTTTTTATGAAGCTCGAGCTCGGCTCGGTTCGAGTCTACTTATTTGAGCTCGAGTGCGGCTCACGAGTAAAACCCAAAGCTCGAGCTCAGATCGAGCTATTTTGAGAACAACCTCAAATGAGCTAAAAGCTCGGCTCGCCAATGTTATCGTCATTGCTATTATTTTATATATAAAAACACTAAAATTTTGTTTGGGGTCGTATAGCCGTATAGGCTCATGAGCCTAACGAGCTTTGTATTTGAGGCTCGAGCTCGGGCTTGTTAAGGCTCGGCTTGTTTGAGCTTTTAACCGGGCCGATCACATTTAGCTCTCGAGCCTCTGGGCTTGTTTACACCCCTAGTTAATTCATTAAGCTTTTATTTATTTAAGAAAGTAAGAAAGATGTAGAAAGTAAGAAAGATGTTAAGTGATTAGAATTTATTTAAGCTTTTATTGCTGAAACTACATTCACAAGAGATTCTATATATGCTGAGTGCATAAGGAAAACAATTTATATGTTTACGATAGAATATTGGCAGATGCCATCTAGTCATCTATTTCTTAGGAATATATTGATAGTAAGTTCTGAGGCCCCAAAAACATGTGAGACTTTGTGTGATCACACACCCTCAATTGTGGATCGGTACTTTATTCTTAAGTAATTGTAACTGTAGACGCATTAATTGTGGATTGGCATGTTTTTCTTAAGTATAGTTTATCACCAAGAATTATGTGCTGATTCAGGTTAAATCATTAAAGTTGTCACATATAATGTGTATGTTTTTGTGTTTGTATCAGTTTGTTCTATTTGATGCTATATGTAAACAGATGCCGTTTTAATTTAGACTACGAATTCATGAATTATTTGTGTGCGTAATTACCTTTTAGAATCTGGTTTATACGCTCCTTAAGTAATTATCTGTTTGTGTCTTTTGAATGCAGCGACATGAGGAGCGTGTAATAATCATAAGCTCTAAAGATAGCGAGAACACTATTACTGAGGCAGAGAATGCACTCCACCAAATTGGCTCTTTGGTTCTCATGGTGATGAGATCTCTAACCTTAACCTTTTTAATCTTTATTTGTTGCTGCCATCAATAATCACAACTTCATAGTTACACTGCATATCTTTTTAATTTGCTTTTTAGAAACTATATAATTAAAACCTTGCACCTCTCATTCCTGATTGTTTAGTTCCTGATGCTTTACTCTAATTTTATGTTAGGATAATGTAATAAATTGCTTATAGTCGATGCACAAACTTTACAGATTAATGAATACCTGTTGATCTTTGTAGAGACAAATTCATACTACGATCATTGTATTATATACTATAAATATGCTATTTTGTCACATCAACCAACTTTAGCCCCTCAACTTAGGCATTAACGACTTTAGCCCCACAACTTTAATATTGACACGTTTAGCCCTTCAACTTTAATAATGACATGTTTAGCCCTTCAATTAAAACAACTTTAGCCTCTCAACTTTATTGATAAACAAATTTAGCCCCTCAACTTTAATAATGACATGTTTCTTCTCGACTTTAATAATGACATGTTTAGCTTCTCGACTTTAATAATGCCATGTTTAGCCCCTTAATAAACAACTTCAGCCCCTCAACTTTAATGATGACATGTTTAGCCCCTTAACTAAAACATCAAACAACTTTAACTCTCGCCGAACCCGCTGCGGAGCGTGGGTGGTAAACCACTAGTTATCATTAAAAGGCAAAGAATTTGTTTATTGATACATTTGTTTTTTTACTAGCTAATAAACTTATTTTCTTTTCTTCATATTGGCTCTTTTGATAGAGCAGATGTAGATCAGAGAAAATTTGGTGGGATTAGCCGACTAGGGCTGTATGTAATAAAAGGCGGTGTCGCATTTCGAGGCCAAAGGTAACCATAACAATCTCTTCTTTCTAGAAGGTGCCCCTCCCCCTTATCCAACTCTCCTTTTATTTTATCCCTTGACACCCCCCCCCCCCCCCCCCCCATTTTCCTCTTCCCGTTCATCCCCCCTCCCTACTTATCTGACAAGTTTGAAAATTATATTGGTGGTGCGTATTTCTAGTTTGACCTGTGGTGAACACTGAATACTGGTTTACTTGTGTATTGACTGTCACTGTAAGCTTTGTAAATCACTTGCTTATATTTTTTTCGAAGTTTATTTTTCCCAAAAAATGAACTTACTCTGAAGTGAGAACTGAGAACACCTTTCTTTCCATATGGTATTTGACCATTTGACTTGCTTTGATGTATGGTAGAAGTGTTAACCATAGTTTATCATAGAGACTTTTCAAGATATCATCTAATCTTGAACTGGTGATTTGGTTCAATCAAGGAATAAACTATAAAGCGAGAAATTCCCGACCCCCGGTCCCCACTAGTTTGATACCCATGTCGTTCTTTGATAAGTAGTCACTAGTCAGACTCAGTATAATTTGGTCAATCTCTCATTTGTTATGGTAAAGAACTCAACCAAGAATCCTTTAAGCTCATCATCATCCAAATTACTGTTCAAAAGCCTCTTAGTGTTTTTGTATGCCTACACAAGTACCCATTGAATGCAGTCCACTTCATTCTATAAATAAAATGTGACAAATTACTCAACCAACATCTCTATGGTGTATCGGAAGCAAATTTATACTTGATTACCTATATTGTCTATGTATATCAGAAGCATTAAGTGACTCCATAGCGCGCTTCGTAGCGGAGTGACCCTCTCTCGCAATCTGATTGTTAGCGACTCCATAGCGTAAAATAGCGGGCTTTCAGGTTTTTTTTTTTCTAATATAAATAGCGGGATTTACGGCTATTTTGTATTAATATAACTATTTAATATAAATTGTGTATTTAGATGAATTAAACAGCGTATTTTGATATATTATACTTATATACATATAAAATATTTCAGAAGTTTTCTTTAGTCTATCGCTAAACATTAAATACTGCCCTCTATTTCATCACTTTCGTTACGTACCGTGTAGGTAGCTTGTCGCTATCGTCCGCTATTTGCTATTGACAACTATGTTACTTTCTAATGTCGAACGTATTTTGATATAATATACATATAAAATTTCATAAGTTTACTACTGGTCTATCGCTAAATAGTGCCCTCTATTTCATCGCTAGCGTTACGTAACGTATAGGTAGCTTGTTGCTATCGTCCGCTATTCGCTATTGACAACTATGTTACTTTCTAATGTCGAACATAATACTTACCAAGGTCATAACTACATAAAATCTCTTAACAATGTTAACACCTACATCTTTTTCTTCCTTGTTAGCATTGATCTTTATATAATATAATGTGGTATGTTGACTTTCATGAAAAATTATAAATTAATAACGGTTGCAAAGTCAAAAGCAGTGTGATTGCTCTCAAATGTCAAGTAACGATATGCATTGTGAGACGCAGAAACTTGTTTGAATACTCATGTATGCATGTTTATGTCGTTAATTGCTTATTAGTTATGAAGTTTCTATCAAATGATGACACTTCTGTTTTTCTGTTTGTTGCGGTTGTAATGAGTACCTAAATGCTATCTTGTAGGATGATAATAATACTGAAGGACAGAAAGTTTCAACAGGACATGTAGCAGCAAACACAATAAGACTCTTAATTTCTGGTTGCCAAGCTGGCAAATTGATTGGGGTATCTGGTCAAAACATTGACCAACTAAGGAATTCATCTGGTGCAACCGTTACTGTCCTTGCTCAAAATCAGTTGCCGTTATGTGCATCTGCTCATGAATCTGATCGAGTTGTGCAGGTAGTTACTGCTTTTTTAGATCTAACAAAGAACAAGTAGATATGGTGGCAGACTGGCAGGTTCTTGTTTGACCGTATGGTCAAAACGATTTTTGAGTGAATTTGCCTTTTCTGAAATAGTATAATTTATATACTCATATCTGACACTGACACAAATTATGTATTCAAAATAAAAAGAGTAAAATGCCATTTTCGTCCCTGAGGTTTGGCCACTTTTGCGACTTTTGTCCAAAGGTTTGTTTTTCCGCACCTGGATCCAAAAGGTTTGGAAACATATGCCATTTTCATCCAACTCGTTAACTCGGTTCATTTTTTAATGTTAAGTCGGGTATTTTCGTCTTTTTAGACATTTTTTTGTGATGATTAAAGGGTTTGGGTGGGGAGAAAGTCAACAGAGGTGGATCATTATTTCTTGTAGTGTTTTTTATTTTCTTATAAAAATTGTCTAAAAAGACGGAAATGCCTTTAATGGAGAAAAATGGATGGAGTTAACGAGTTGGATGAAAATGGCAGAATTTCAAACCTTTTGGATCCAGATGCGAAAAAACAAACCGTTGGACGAAAGTCACAAAAGTGGCCAAACCTCATGGGGCAAAAATGGCATTTTACTCAAATAAAAAAAAAAGTTTGACAAAAACTGTTCAGCCATAACAAAATTACCCGTTTTGACTCAAATCTGTTTCAACCAGAGACTCAATTGGCCTATTTTGCCATTTCTAATGTTTGCCAGTCTTTTTTTGATGTTAGTCTTTTCGTAAAACGGGTGTATTCTTATGGAAAATGTAGATATCTGGAGACGTTCCTGCAGTACTGAAGGCACTGGTAGATATTGGATGTCAACTAAGGTTTGGATTCTAGTCAACTCTGTATTATAACATGGATGTTGTATTATTTAATAAGAATATTATTATTATTATTATTAGTATTATTATTATTATTATTATTATTATTATTATTTTGTGTGTAGGGATAATCCACCTAAACAAATAATCTCCATTAGCCCGACCTATAATCTTGGTTTCATGCATCGGCCACCTCAGCAATATGTGGACCCTTCTTCAGGTTATTATTCAGTACTTCTCAAGTGAACCTATGTATTAGTTGCTTCTGGTTTTTTTTCTTTTTTTTTTTTGAATTTGCAGTTGAGATGTATCTAACGTCATGTCATGTTCAGCTGAATATGTAACACTGGAGATGATGATTTCCGAGACCTTTATTGGCGGATTAATTGGGAGATGTGGATCAAACATATCAAGGATCAGAACGGAGTCGGGAGCAACAATTAAAGTATTTAGCTAATTTACATTTATAGATTATTTTATAATGTGTTTAACTGCATATATTTTGTGGTTTTTTGCTGATATTCTTGTTAAATTTATTTCAGGTTCATGGGGGGAAAGGTGAAAATAAACATAGACAAATTCATTTAGGTGGTAGTGCTCAACAGGTTGGTTCTATCTGTTTTCTCTTTTTTGTTTTTGTTTTTTTTTTTCTAATTTGAGTTGGTAACATTTCCTTTATATCATTAATACGGATATGGAAATTTTGACCCATTTACTTATGAATTGTTCTATTTGAGTTGTGTTTTATATATCGGTCAAATAAAAAATGTAGCTAAAGGTGAAGGTCAACAGGTTGCGGGTTGCACCAATTAAGATGAGGTTTTTGTAGTTATATTTAAAGTAATAATATTAAGTAATATATGAGAAATATGAAAAAAAAAATAATTGTTTCCCTGTTTTGACCAGTTACCTGACCCGTCTGTGTTTTCCGCTATGTATCACGCAATAATGTTTCTTGTTTCTTTTCATGGATGTCACATTTGTAAGTTAATAAAAAAAAGTGGCATATCTTGCTGGAAGTTGTAAACTCAACGTGTTATTGTTTTGTAAATGTAAGTTTTTTTTTTTATAACTTAATGTGATTGAAATAGGTTGCACTGGCCAAGCAGAGAGTTGATGAGTACATTTACACACAGATGATGGAGCAAACTGGTGGTCAGCATTCAATGTGAGTTTCATGATTTTAGAAACCATATATTCATTGATATCTCTTATTACATCTCACCGAGGTTGCAATATTCAATACAATTACTATAATTGTTAAAAATTAAAGTATCTCGACACACTTGTTTGTTACGTGCGTTTAGAAGTTACGTTTTTTACCCACTTATCAACGGGTCAATTTGGGTTTTTTTTTTTTTTTTAATTTCAAATGGGTCTAATCATAAAAAAAAGTATTCAACTTCCAAAAGTTTTGATATAGGCCATAGGGGAATCCGACTCTGTTACACTGTCAAAATGTTGATGTGGCATCTATAAACCAGTTACTTACAAAACTATTATAAAGAGTTAATTGCCCGGATGGTCCCTGTGGTTTCACGTTTAGTCCCCACCTTTTGAAAATAGCAGGTATGCTCCTTATGGTTTGTTATTTTGTTACTCGGATAGTCCCCTTAGCAGATGTCAGTTAGTTTGGAAATAGCAAGTATGCTACCTATGGTTTGTCATTTTGTTACTCGGATAGTCCCCTGACATCTACTCAGGGGACTATCCGAGTAACAAAATAACAAACCATAGGGAGCATACCTGCTATTTTCAAAAGGTGGAGACTAAACGTGAAAAAACGTGAAACAACAGGGACCATTTGGGAAATTAACTTTATTATGAAAAGAATTTGAAAGTTGATCTCTCTTTGGAATGAGGAAATAATAAATTATCCGAAACAGAACATTTCTGCTGAAAATCAATAACAGATGTATATCTTTTTTTATATTTTTATTACAGGATTAATGATCAGGTGGCATTGATGGCAGCAGCCCAAGCTCCACCTATGTTCTACCCACCACAAGCTACTCTGCCTTTACCCTATTATGGTGCACCAAACCCTTATGCACCCCATCTTTAGGTTCAGGATCAGCCTCTCTATGTTAATGTGGTGTTTGTAATACAAGATAAATTGTTATGTATATTTGTCTAAAAATTAACGAACTTCTCTTTTATATAATCGTATGTAATAACTTATTTTATTTTTAACACTAGGTTAGAACTCCGTGTATTACACGGGTTGATTAAATATATAATGAAAAAGTTACATCTTTAATTACCCGTGTATAACATGAGTTGAATAAGCACGTGTACTACACGGCTTGAATAAATATAATGTAATCAGTTAACACACACAGTCGTCAAAATACGTTTTTGGTAAAAAGAACTTTGATATACTATTTACATATTAGAACATTTTATTTTGTTTTTTAATTTTCCTATTATTAGGTTATAAACTTGTGTATTACAAAAGTCCATTGAATCCACTTATTTGTTCTTTCCCCATTCATGACCCATTGCTTTGTACCTAAATATTTGTTTTTATTATTCCCTACTTAATACATGTAATCTCAATCAAGTAATCAAAACTAAAGAGGAAAACAATTACAAAAAATGATATGCACTTTTCAATTTGAATTCACATACATAACTAACATGAGGCTATCAACCTGCAAATATGGCTTGTTTGGCATTTAGTCAGCGAAACGCGTGATAACTCGGAATGAAAAGGGGTTTGCTCCATGTGAATGGCCCCATAAATTTAAGAGATCCAATTGTGTTTGGACTACATCTCCGGTGAAAACAGAGTCAATTTTGCTTGGGTTTCAGGCAGTTTTGCGTTTGCACCACATCCCCATTCCATTTTGCGAGTCAGTTGATGTCACTCATCAAACGATGGTGGGATCCTCACATGTTAGGCATGTGAGGGAAATAAACTGAGATAATTAATTTGGTTAGTCATAAAGGATTAAACCAGCAACAAAAATAAACTTCAAGGATGTTTTTAGCAAGTTTTAAACATTAAGGCTGGAACCTGAAAGTTTGAGGAAATATAAAGGACGTTTTGTGCAATTTACTCGCAAAATAATAAACTAAAGTTAAGTACAAAGATTATATTAGAAGATAAATATAAATATAGAGATATAGTTATAGATAAATGTCGACTTAAAGTATGGGATAACTTGATAAATTATTTTAAAACTTGTAATTTTTAAGATAAAAATAAACATAAATATATGGCAAGAAAACTAAAAAATAGATGTCTCTCGTATCGACACGTGTCTATCAATTGATTTCTTTTATTATATGTATAGATTTTAGATGATGAACCTTTAATTTCGATACCATGTTATACTGTTGACTTGTTATAACCTAGAATGTTGTAACGCAGCGTTGGGTTTTGATAGTGTAACTGGTAAAAAGACGAAGCGAGAATGGTTTTGACTTATATTTGGTCATTTGCATCAAACAAAAGGCTGTAACTAGTAATATTCTGCTCAAATTATCTTTTGAGTGGGAACAATTTCCTCTGCCCAAACGGGAATAAATAAATAGTTTGTTATTTCAGCTATCGTGAATGGTAACAGTAATGTTAATTTTATAATAATAACTAGTTTATGCCCTGCCCGCGTTGCGGGGCGGTAAATAGAATATTTCTCAGTTTAATAACATGTAGATCTATATTTCGGTTACTTGTACATACTACTCGTAACACGCTCTCAATAAAAATTACATGGAGACAGAGATAAAAATACGTGTCAAATAATTTTTGTTTTAATAAAGTTTAGGAATTATAAAGTACTTTTATTAAAGTCTAAGAGTAGTAGCGGTGCCCACCAATAGCTAACAGTAACTATTCTCGTGGGTTGATTCATTACGGCAGCAAGGGGAAAAGGCTAAAAGATAAAATACTAAAAGAAATAAAAGTAGAGGAACTAAACATGTACAGTACCAAAGTTAAAGTAGAAGGACTAAACATGCGTATAAACAAAGTTAACCAATAAAAAGAACGTTTTTTTTATAAAAACCGAGGGGCTAAACATGTATCTTAGTGAAGTCGAATGTTTAAAAGTAAAATACAAAAAGCGACAATCAGTTACTTAAAAGAATAAAAGTAGATGGACTAAACATGTACACAACCAAAGTTAAAGCAGAGGCACTAAACACGCATATAAACAAAGTTAACCAATAAAAAGAATTTAAAAAAAAAACAGAAGGGCTAAACATGTACATTAGCAAAGCTGAAGGTTTGAAAATTAAATACAAAAAGAATCGACCAATGAAGGGTGACAGGTGTTTTGGTCAAAAATCACACAAGGATAATATAATCAAATCTGATTTTTGTGAGGTTGGATGCTTGGTTAATTGAGCAAATGTAAGAACAATAATTGAATGAAAATGACAATGAACACAAGGATTTATACGAGGAAAAAACCATTGATCAATAAATGATCTCCGGAATAAAAAACATCGGATAATGAAAACTATCACTATCAAGTATATTGATAAAAAAGGTTACAACTTTGGATGATAACAAGCTCAATACAACGATTTCTAGTGTGTATTCGCCAATATGTTTCAGAGAGTTCGAATGTTGCAGTTGTGTTCCTAAAAATAGCTTGTTATCCCCTTAAAGAATAGAAATTATCCTGATAACTAACTATCCGAAATTTAAGCATGCTATCCACGATCACCATAACGGTTATCAACCTCATTCACGTGCACAAATAGAAGCAAATTTCTCCGAGATTCCCTCAATGGCTCAGTCCACAAATGCCTGCAATCATAAACTGAAAACACAAGGAACAAATGTTAAAACATAAATAATAGTAAGGATCCTGGATCCTCAAACTCCCTGCATTATCCGTTAAGGATCCGTGTGTAACACCCCGTGTTTCGAAAGTCAAAGTCAAGATTGAAGTCAAAGGAAGAAAAGATTGCTAATTGCGATCTGTCTCTCCTTGCTCAAAATCCTGTTTTGACTTCTTTGACTCGTAGTTAGCCTATTTTGTTTTCGCTTTAGTTGTATTATGTGGAATATCTATTAATAATCGCATAGTAATCGCTATTTATCGCATGTTTAATCGCTTTATCGCTATCGCAATCGCACTCGCAACTCGAATTACGCATTTTGGTTATTGTTATATGTGTGTGTGTGCCTTATGTGTTACTTGTGCATGCTTATTTATGTTATATGTGGGAATCAATTGAAACGCAATCGAATCGCAAACGCTAAACGAATACGAAATAAGGATGCTTGTATGTTGATATAGTAGTTGGGATTAAAAGTAATTTGACTAGGAAACTCTATCGCATCGAAACGCTCGCCATCGAGATCGAAACGACAAAACTAGTCGCACCGAACACTCAAACAAGGTGACTGATCGACCAGGTGACCAGCCGTTCGATCGGACTGCCGTCCGATCGGACAAGCTGTTCGATCGAGCTGCCTAACCGATCGACCAGCCCCTCTACATTCCTTTCCACTTTGGGTAACCCTATAAATACCCCTTGTCACCATCATACTTTCCACTTTTGGCAACTGACGTCCGACCAGCGCTCTAACCTTGCTTTTTCTCTGATTTCTTGCAATCCCGATAAGATTTCGTCCTAAATCTTGTACTTCCTTAATCTACACGCACTCCTACACCTTTCTATCTTTTGAATCTTAACTTTTAACCGTGAAATTGTTAGGATCTGAGGCCCTCATGATTGTGTTTGTTTGTAATATTAGAACAATAAAAGAATATTAAACAGAGATCTAATGCAGCGGAATTGAAAACAAACTTTGTAAACACAATCAAAGAGAAATAGTTTTTAGTAAACACATCCTTACCATTGAGTCGAATGATTACAATACAGAAATGATTACAGACTTGCTTACATACTAAAGCTCCCCCTCAGCATGATGTTCACTGGTTGATTGCTCAAGATGAAAGTATTGGAGGAGAAGAACTCACTCAGTCAATCAAATGTAACAGTACAGGATACTGTTCCATTTATAGGCAAATCAAACCACTGAAGCATCTTAGCTGACGTCACCATAAAAGTGACATCTAACAACCTAACAACCTTTAACCACTGTTCTTATACAAACACTGCTAACTTAACCACTGATTCTATACAATACAAGTGACACACTAAACTACTGCTTTCTCCTTCCATCAGCACTAATGCTTGACTATCAGTGCTTTCCTCAAAGTTGATTAGTCCTTGAGTGGGCAGTCCTTTAGTCAACAACAGTACTTAGACAACATCAGTAGATTGAACCAGCAGTGTTTAATTCTTAACAGTCTTCAGGGCTTCATCAGCAGTTTGAAGGACAGCAGTTGTTGTATACGGACAGTGGATAGAGGACATCAGATGTTATAAACACTTTCAAGGGGAAAGCCAGGTGTAAACTACTGCTTATGATGAATCCGCTGTTGTGAACCAGTTTTGGCTTTTATTATCTGTTCCTCTGATAGGGTTCAATCCCAACAATCTCCCCCTGGAACAGATAATGCCAAAACTCTTCATTATTTTGGATCTTTATTGTCTCATCAGAAGTTCCCTAATTTGTCCTTTAAATTGCAACTCAAAATCCATGGAACTTGTATCATCCTTATCCCTACACAGTATAAGCTCAAGGAGATCTTGTAGATCTTCAACACTCAGGCCCAGTGCTTGTTCCCTTGATATGTACTTTACGTCTCCATTGGATCTGATCAGGGTCAATACATGGGTCTTTTGATCAGACATCCATTTTAGTATTTTTGAACCCAATGGGTTTCTTGGGAGAGGTTTATTTGCTGATGAGTTTGGTGATGCTGGCCTTGTGATAATTTGTTGAGCAGTGCTCTGAGCTTTTGCTAGTTCAGAATCTTCAGCTGTATTTTGTTTGAACACCATTTTTATGATATCATTTGCTGCAGCTATATCTTCTGCAGTTTCTTTTTCAATCTGCTCTTGTCTCTTTCTTTGATCTATCTCAATGACTGATACATCTGCTGATGTGAACAGTGGTTCAGAAATATTGATCTGTTTTGGCTCTTTGTATTCAGGCTTCTGTGGTAAACTAGGATCTGTCATCCTTCTTTTCTTTAACCTTTCATAAGCCTCATCTGTGTATTGCCTTGTCCATTTTGCTATGGCTTTGGCAGGTCCAACCTTTGCATCCACCAGCTCTTGTTTCTTCCTCTTGTATTCTGAGGTAAGTTTATCAATGGCCTTTTTGTATTTACTCCAGTTTGGAGCTGTCTTTTTCTTACCTGGATCATTCTTGATCCTCCTGATTCTGTTAACTTCATGCTTTAGTGCAATGAGTGGCCATTCACTGAATTGTTCTTCTTTAGCTGGATAAAATTTTTCTTTCATGATAAATGCAAGATAATCCTTTCTCATTTCCTTTTGTAGGACGGCTCCAGGTGGCAGATTTGACATATCTTTGCTTAGATCTTTTGCATAATCCTCCATTTGTTTGACCTTAGTGAGTAAAAATTCCATTCTTTCTGAAATGGCTTTATCACCTTGATCTTTGCATTCAATTCTTGCTCTTATATTTGCCTGCCTGGCTTTGAGTTTTAGATACGCATCCATATTTTCTGGGTTCCTGAAGCCTATGAGAGAAGGAAATCTTCTTTTTGAAGGATCATCTTCTGTATAGAATTGTCTCATCTCATCCTTTACAGCTTCCAATTCCAGTGGATAACTTGCAGCAATGGATACAAGGTTAGCAGGGTTTATTGGTTTGACTAGAGTTGGTGGAGTGGATGGTTGTGGCTCGACAACATTGTAGGATGTGGAGGATAAAGGAATAGGTGCTGGTATATCATCATTATTCTTCTGAAATTTCCTTTTCCTTGTATAAAGCTTTTTGGGTGAAGAGGGTTTTGGTTGTGATGTGACAATGGGTTGTATGGTGATTGTTGAAATGGTGAGGGCAGTGGTAAATGGTTGGCAAACAGCTGTTGAAACAACTGGTGTTTCAACCTCTGTTGACTTCACAACTACTGATGTGTCAGTAGATGTCTTCTGCTTTTCAGCAGGTGGTGATTTGGTGGGTGGTGATGTAGTTGAAGTGATGATTTTAGGTGGTGGTGGTAGGGCAGTGGTTGTGGTGTGTTTTGAAGTGGTGGCAGTTGTTTGGCTAGCAGTTGTTGAAACCACTGACATATCAACAGTTGTTGATACAACAGGAGTCACAACAACTGTTTGGGTGGAAGTTTGAGATTTAGTGGTTTGAGGTTTGGAGCCTTTGGGAGGTGGTTTGGAGGCATGCTTTGTGGGTCTGGATGGTGTGGATTTGGGTTGCCTCACTTGTCTAGTGGGCTTCTTTTTTTCATCCTTAGGATTTTCATCATCCTTTGGCTCAGAAGTACCATGTGCATTCAGCTCCATGTAAGCTCTTTTCTCCTGTTCCCACCTGGCTTTATCCTTAGCCTCTCTATCCCTTTTTACACTTGTTTTTGCTTCAGCAAGTGCATTTGTTGTAGTATCAATCTTTTTACTTCCATCTGGCAAAGGAATGTTTTTAGTCATATTTTCTTTTTTTGGTTCAATATAGAGACCATCTTCAATTCCCTTCTTCTTCCACTGTTTGATTTTCTCCCCCTTTTTGGCATTATCTGGAAGGGGGTTATCAATGAAGAGAACAGTGGGAGGAGCTTTGCCAGTGGTGTTCAGGATATGGGCTTTTATAGCCTTGATGTCAGCTTGGATGTCTTTGAACCTTGACTCCATCATGTTTTTCAGCATTTGAACACGTATTGCATGCTGCTGATCAGCCATGTGTCTTTGTTGTTGGAGCAGGGGTTGAAATAGATTCCATAACTCATTTGCAGCAGGTGCAGGTTGTGCAGATGCTTGAGCTGGAACAGCAGTTGTAACATTCCTAATTTTATCATATAAATTATAGGTTTTGTTAAATTTATTAACCACTAGTAACTAGTAACTAGTTTATTTTTATAAATAAATATTTAACCCAAATAGTTTTAAACACTATTTTTATGTAGTTGGTTGAAATATTATTCTAATTAAATTGGCCTGTATATGGGTGACATTTCTAATAAAATAAAAGTCTATAAAAACTTATATTATTAGACGGGTAGATTACGGGTAAGTTGATTGTTAAAAATATGGAGTGCCTAGACAGGTCTAGGAACCATAAATAATTAAATTATAAAAATATATTGTATTTTGAACCTACTCTATTTTTAATGAAACTTAGACCCAAATGTAGACAAAAATATTCCTGTTTTAATGACATATTTATTGTTTTCTAGAACGTTATATTTTAAAAGTTATACGCGCCAAATAACTGAAGCAGGTAAATTAATTATAAAATAATAATAATAATTAAAATAAAAAAAAGTTGTACGTTTCAAATAAAAAGAAATAATATTCTCCTATATATTAATAAACGAACGAAATGAACAGTAAACTTGAGGGACTATTTAAGGGTTTTTTTTAACAAATTAAAATACCCACCGCTTCTCATCCTGGCGATAGAAAGAGATAGAGAGAGACTGGGCAGCAGAGGGAGAGAGAGAGCTATGCTAGAGAGAGGCGCGGCGGTGATGGAGGAGCCGGCTATGGTTCCGGCGGGTGTTCTAGGGTTCCGGCGGGACCGAGTTGTATGCTTAAATTCCTCCACGATTGTTTATCTCCTCACCGTCATGAACTCTCTCAGCCACTTCTCCTCCGGCCATTCTCGGTTTTTGGCGTCTTTTCCTGTTTTGATTGAGTTGTGGCGCCGAAGGTGGGAGTGATGGTCCAGGCGAACGGTGGTGGTGGTTGGACGATTGGCGGCGGCGGAGGAGGGAGTGGTGGTGAAGGCGGATCGGAGGTGGGAGACGATTATATTGGGGAAATGAGAAAGAGACGTTGCTTAATTAGGGCAAAATGGGTTGCCCTATAGCGACAATTTGTTCTTTCCTAACTGAATGTGTGAACCTTTTAAGTTAGATTTATATGTTTGTCTGTTGATTTTGAACTTTGAGGTAGGTTGAAGTTTGATGTTGAAGTCTGGTTGATATACTGGAGTTGGTGATTTGCTAATTTGTACATATTTTGCCTCCTTTTATTGGTGTTTCTAATGGTTAGTCTAATCATAATTTCAGGTAAACCTTCTAGATTTTAGTCATTGGCTGTTCAAAATTAAACTCATTTTCATTACTTTCGCTTGATTTTTTGAATGACATCCCACAGGTTAAAAGCTGGTTCAACATGTGAGTATCCTCAGTTTACAACATGATATTTAACCATATTTTCTTAAATCTCTGGTATGTCTCTTAGTGAACGTAATTTGAATTTGAATTTGAATTTTGTTTATTTAACAATCTTGAATTTTCAGCTGTGAATTCGATTTTAATATTGCAGTTTTATAGAAAAGATTAAGTCGATTGATGAAGTTTTTGGTAATCGTTCATGAAAATTTCGACACAAATCATCTATTTTGAGCTGATGTGTGATTTAAAAGAGCCAAATTAACTATGATCGATCGAACAAAATCCATCAGAGATGATGGTGAAAAGCAAAAACCAGGGCTCTCCAAGGACCTTTTAGCTGCAGTGAGTTGTTTTTTTTAAGTTAGATGGATTGCATAGGTGGGTAATTAGTGTTGTGTTTTTTATGTTATATTATTTTTTGATGCCTTCTTTAGTGGTTTGATAATAGCCATTTTCTTAGAACTATTTTGTATCTGCTTTAACGTAATTATAAAATATTTAGTTCGGTTTGAAAAGTTATTCTGCTGAAATTTATAATGATGATGACATGCTTTGTAAAACTAAACTTGTAACTTGTACAGATTTGTCAAGTAGAGGAAACCAAACATGAGTTGCTTCAGCAATTGAGGAGAAGATGATATGCGCAAATCTTATGATAATAGACCTGGCATGCTGAATAATGCACAACAGGTGATTGTTTATTGAATACATCATCTTGTATGTTTTGCACAAATCTAATTTTTAAGTCACATGATATCCATGTAACTTGGTTGGAGCATTGTATATATATTATATATATATTGATTTCGAGTGATGATGAATAGTAATTTTATTTTTATAATAGTATATATAGTTTTTTATTACTTTATTATTTAATATATTATAATAGTTTATTACTATATTTACTTTTAATAACATATTTTTCTTTTTTTTAAAACATATATTTCCTTTACCTTTTTTTAATAATTGTTTTTCTTTTTTGAACATATATTAATTTATCGATTAATTTGATACTTTTTTAATAAGTTACGTTTATAATTTTTTTCTAAAAACTTAAGTACGCAGTTGTGATTGATTTCTTTCCCTGACATTCCGTTATAAGTTTTGTTAAAACGAGGTTATACTCAAAATAAAGTATTTATTTGGTATCATAAAACGGTACGTTGATAAACTAAATCGTTATAATGGTTTGACTTTCTAAATAACATGCTTTATTTTCAATTCACGTTTGTTTTACATTATCATTTGCTCGGTTTCGCCGCAACGCGCGATATAAAAAAACTAGTTAAATTAAATTCTAAAACAAATATAAAGTATCTATTTTATGATATATATACACGTGTAAAGAGAATATGAATTCAAAACTTACTTTCAAATTTTCATGTGTACGTGGCCCATAGGTAGTTAAAGATGGCTGAATGACTGCCATGTTTTCCAAACTATGACTGCTTATACTTCCTTCACAACAATTTCTCAAACCATTTCTACTTTATATCTATCGAATTCTCTCTCTCACTCATACTTATTTTACTCCATAATAATAATAAGGTTCTGCCCCGTTTTAAGTGTTTTAACTCCCGATCACCGCTACCCTTTCCGATTGATCTGAGCCTCATAACATATGTCAGGGCTCTGCCCGACTAAGTTGTTGGGATTTGGTCTCGAGACATCGGGACAAGGTTGAATTAGGGGTACTATATTTAAATATATATATTTTTAAATAGTCCAAAAGTTATACCCAAAATTTATACCAGGAGGCTTTCTAGTTGAACCCTAAAGTTACAAAGTGGGTCCATTCTCTTTTCCCACTATTTTATTCCCTTTTTCATTATAATATATTATATTCAAAAATGTCCCAAATTGATCCGTTAGTAAAAACCCGGACCCCGGAAACCCTACACCATATTAAAAATCAAGAAAATTTAAAAAATTTGGGTTCCAGGCGGGCCGCGTAAAAGACAAGGCATGTCTTACGCGGGCCGCGTCAAACTTGTGTTGACCGGATAAGCGTAACCGTGCCACGTGTCGTCCATCTGATGCACCTACGTATGACTGGTCAAAGCTAGTCGTAGACTGGGCGGCAACGCGGGCCGCGTAAGGTTAGGCTACACTTTTACGCGGGCCGCGTCAGACCTCAATTTCAGCTATAAATAGCCCTTCACCTGCACAATCCACTGGTGTCGATAAAAACTTACAAAAACGAAATTCTACTGCTCTAAGGTTGAATTTAGTTCAATTATAGTGTAGTGCTGCTCAAATACCGGGTATTAACTCGATCGCTGCTACGATTCATTGTCCGATCGATCAATATATCCAATGGATGTTTAAGTGCTACCCACATTAGGGTTATCCTTTGTCATTCGTCGTGATTCCGACAGGATGTTTGAGTACCACCCGAACTCGGGGAATACTCTGTCATTCGTTGTGAATCCGATGGATGTTTAAGTGATTGCACTTTGTCATTCGTTGTGAGAGTTTGATCTCGTGAGTTATCGTAAATGCTGTATTGATTACTAACCCAGTTTTGTGTGCATTGTTATTTAAATTAGGTTAACAAGACTAAGCTATAGACTAGACTCTATCCGTGTTAAATCTGCAATGTGAGTCATTCTCTTTTTATCAAATTTATTTACAAAAGCATGTTTATTTTCAAAAGTTATAATTACAGTGATTAAGTTTATGTAATCACCAAGTTACAGCCGGTATGTGGGTTTTGTATACATTACTTGATAATCTTCACCATTGGGGCAGCCAAGGGGTGATATGACCATAATCACAGACACCATTGGACGAATGGGCCAATGGGTCGAGTGACAAAGTACTGTGGGTAGTTGGTTGATATCAGAAACATTGTAATCTTCCTTAAAACTGTAAATTATAACAAACAGGTCGTTTTACTAAAAAGAATGATTCACTCAGTATTTCCCGCTGACAAAACCTTTTTCAAACATGTTTCAGGTAATTACAGTAGATTGGAGTAAGAGATGGATACGGCACTGGAAGACTTCAAGAAGTGGCTTATTTTATTAATTAAATCAAATTAAGAAATATTGTTTTATGTAATAAAATTTATCTTTATTAAAGCTACCATTGTAAAACATGGATTTATCCCATCTATTTAATAAATAAAATCCGGTGTTTTCTAAACTCTGATATTTTTCCTAACTCACGGTCTAGATGAAATTTTCGCTGCAATATTTTTCAAAATAATCACCGGTACCACTGGGCTGTTCGCGACTCCCGATTCCGTCCAGGGTGGGTTGGGGGTCGTGACAGCAGTGGTTGAGACCTTTTGAGCTTTTAACAACTGTTGCATCATATCTTTTATTTCAGCAACAGATGTCTCAAGGTTGTCAATTCTACCCGTCAATTCTTGATATTTTAAATCATCACCCATTTTAATGGGATCATCTGATTCCCCACCATCAGTGGTTGTATCAGTGTGTGACTTAGGACACGAATCCCAAAAATCATCCATTGATGCCCCTTGTTCTTGGTACTGGGGACTTCTTCCTTCAGCACTTGATAACCTTTTGATGGTACCAATGGTCAAAACACACTCACTAGTGGTTATCAGAGGTGCTATAGAAGGAATTGCCTTCAAGGGAGTCTGATTGATGAAACAACTGGCCAAATGTAGATCTGTTGATCTAACACTTGTAGTTGCTGCTCCACTTGAACTACTGACATGAATTACTTGTAACTCCTGTAGTGTAACCTCCTCAGTTGTTGCTGGGATAGCAGAGGTATAAGCATCAGACCCAGTCACTTGTGGGAGTGTACTCTCAGTGATAGGTGATTGAGAGGAACTGGTTTGTGTCTGAGCTATAGCAACTGCATGCAACAAGGGTATTATGGATTGTGGTAATGTGAGGGGTGAAGATATGGGTGTTGAAAGAGACATGTCCTTGGGATCAGGACTGAGGAAGATGGATCCAATTGGATCCAGAGCTTCATAATGTGGGGTCCCTATGCTTACAACCCGATCCTTTTGTGAGGATGCAGGAGGAGTTTGAGGCAAGGGTGGAGATCTTTCTTCCATCTGTTGTGAGGAAGTAGCAGCAGTGGTTTTTGGTGACATTTGTGTTGTCACTGGCAGTAGCTCTGGGATCTCATCTTCCAGAGTTGCCCTTTTAGTGGGTTTGGGGAGCTTTTTGGATGATTTCTTTTTAGGCTTTTTGGTGATGGCAGGTGTGGGTTTCATAGCAGTGGGTGTGCTGCCATGATCACCTGGAGCAGTGGGCTCAGCAGCAGATACCTGAGAAGCAGTGGTAGCTGCTAAAGTCTGCTCAGGCACCTCTGCTTGTGTTTTTGCAGGTGTTAACATTCTAGTGAATGTTTCAGATGTTAAACCATTTATTTGAAAAGATTTACCTTGGATGAGCAAACTTTCATTTTCCTTTCCGAATTTTTGTTTAAAATAGTAGCTTAAGAACCTTGGAAAAAGTAGAAATGATTTGCTATCAATATTTTTTACCAAATCATCAAAGATCTCCTGGGAATAGTTAAAATTTTCATTATGTAAAATTGCAAATCCCAGATTTTGGATCTTTAATGGTATTTCGTTAAAAGCAGTTGTTTTGTTTGAAACACACATCAAAATGGTATGGAATAAAAACCTTGGTGCAGAAGGGAAGAATCCCTTTTGTAGGGTGTCCCTTTTTATTTCCGCACCATACCCTCTTTCGAGAAAATCAATTTTTAACTCGTTTTTAGGGAAAGAAGTTTTACCTTCCTGATCATCGAGTGCAAAGACTCCCGAAATAGATTGTGGAGTGATTTGGATCTTTTTGCTCTTTATGGAAGAATTAATGGCTATAATTGTTTCACCTTGATACTCAAGTGTGGCATTTTTCCAGAATTCTCTCTGGGTTTGTTCGTAAATAGGAGCATCAGCAGTTAACAAAGTTTTGTACTTTGAAGCTACAAGAGTGTCAATGATGGAATCGAAGGTTTTGGTGGTGGTGGGTTTTGTGAGTAGACCCAAGTAGTTGTGAGGTGCTTTGTATGGGATTTTGATGGGTTCAGCGGCCTTTTGAGCGACCTTTTTGGAAGATGAGGATGGTTTTGATTTTGATTTTGTCATTTTGATGAAGAAGAACGAAGAATGATTTGAGACGGAAGATTAGAAACTGCTTTGAGAAGAGAATTTTGGAATTTAATTCGACAGTGTAAAACCCTATTTGGGGGTTTTGATCAGGGTTTTATTTAGGGAAAAAGTGAATGCTAATGTGGCAGCGGTTACAAAGATCTGATGGCTAAGAACTGACCACGTGCCAACCTCTGATGAAAAGATGAATAATGGCGGACAGTTGTTTAGGGAACCACTGATGAAGCAAATATCAGTGGTTGCAACGGTCAATAGTGACGACAGTGGGTGATTTTAACTATCAGTGGATAGCTTTATCAGTGGATAAAACACTGATTTTAAGCAACAGTGATTACCATGAAAATGAGAGAACAGGGATTGACTTTCAGCAGTGGACAGCATTTACCAAAGCAGATGTTTGAACCAAAAAGACTTATTACAAAATTGAGGCTGCAGATGTGAATCATCTGAGCTAACAACTGTTGGTGACTTTAATGATCTAACAGCTGTTTGAAAAGGAATGTAGAGGAATGGATGAAGATGATATCACACAATATTGATATTTATCTATTTTTGATGGAGTTTTATCAACAGTGGTTAGGGATAATGCAATGATAGGGTAACCTGAAGGCTATTATGTCAGCAACTGTTAGTGCAACAGTGGGTAAAATTTTGACAAATGTTTTGAACATCTGCTGGTATGATGAAAGGAATGATTTTGTCTTGTGAAACCGCAATATCATGTTCAACATCTGTTGATGGTGATTATGAAATATCTGCAAGATTGCTATTCTCAACAAAATTCATTTTAGATGCAAATTGTTCGAGTTTAACATGTCAACAGCTTTTATGGGAATTTGCATTCAAGGTTTTGCCACATGTCAATTACGAATTTTGAAGCTTTTATAGATTACTGACAGTGGTTTAGTACCCCATATGATGGAAACCTCTTTACTAAGACTACTCATTTTGTGTCATAATATTTGAATTAGAACATGAGTACCCAAGTATTTTAAGGTCTATTAGCAATCAATCTTTGACCTGTGTTAAAAACAAACTTGAGTTTGACATGACCTTGACACTTGTACCATTTCCTTTTGATCTATTTTCATGGATAATATCACCAAAAAAAATGATGGTTCTTCATCCTGACAGGAGTTTGAAACTTTTGCTATAAAAAACAAGTAAAAGTACAAAATATATCACTCTTAAGGAAAAATAAAGAATAATATATCCTGCTTTATTTGAGAAAAACATTTTCAAGAAAAATAATTAAAGGTTTTTCTGAAAACAGCATCAAAAAAGGATCTGGTATATTTTCCAATTAAACTCATAATCATATCACTCTCAAGTTTTATGAAAATGGTCAGTGGTTTGAAATACATTGTAATAACCACTGTTTGAGACCATTTTCTTGTTTAATTGATTGCAAAAATGAGGAGACATGTTCACATGTGTTCTTGAAAATTCTGTTATAAACTTTGTTACCATGTGATGATTCTGAAAAACTTGTCTAGTCCTCTTGTAAGTTTATTTACTGGAGATACTATTGTTACATGAACTTCCCTGAACCAATGAATGCACATAGTTGCTTGATAACCATTGTTAACCCAATTTTGGACTCTTAAGTGTTTTATATTTATACTCTTTTCTTTTGACTTCAAAAGTTTTGAGATAAACACACTTTTGAGTTTTCGTGATTTTTCTTCTTCCCTTTTTACTCTTCCCATACATAAGTACTGAAATACTCACTGGGAAGTATTTATTGAAGAAATACTTATTCCAGAATCATTTTGCAGCAATGTTTTGAGAGATCTGACCACTTTTGTACATGCTTATATCAAATCTCACATTACATATGATTTGGACTACTTTAACACCTGATTTTCTTAATGTATTTTTAACAAAGTTGATTTTGTCCTTTTGAGGATTCTCAACCTGTTTTTCAATACACAAGATGTAATAACTAAAGTTTTAATTTCCCTCTTTATATGTTAACAAACACACTAATGTTATTTAATCGAACATAGGTCTTTGTTAACCTGAGGTACCCACCTTAGCAGCAAACATGATGGAAACAACACGAACTTCATAACAACAATTGAAATCAATTTTGTAAGTAAAATAATTTTACCATAAGTATCAGACACATTTTCAGATCTGAAAACTATAGGCGGTTTATGCATGACATCACTTGTTATGTGAAGTTTGTGTGTCTTATGACATCTTGGTTGTTTTACAAAGTTTTTGAATAACAACTTTAAACGTGATCACTCGTTACTCTGTTTTTCAACTAAAAACGATCAACCTTAGCATCAATGAATTTTGAGCTGAACTGTTATGTCAAATTGATTGTTAGATCGAATTTGACTGTCCGAGCTCTGATACCAATTATTGGGATCTGGGGCCCTCATGATTGTGTTTGTTTGTAATATTTGAACAATAAAAGAATATTAAACAGAGATCTAATGCAGCGGAATTGAAAACAAACTTTGTAAACACAATCAAAGAGAAATAGTTTTTAGTAAACACATCCTTACCATTGAGTCGAATGATTACAATACAGAAATGATTACAGACTTGCTTACATACTAAAGTTCCCCCTCAACATGATGCTCACTTGTTGATTGCTCAAGATGAAAGGATTGGAGGAGAAGAACTCACTCAGTCAATCAAATGTAACAGTACATGATACTGTTCCATTTATAGGCAAATCAAACCACTGAAGCATCTTAGCTGACGTCACCATGAAAGTGACATCTAACAACCTAACAACCTTTAACCACTATTCTTATACAAACACTGCTAACTTAACCTTATCTCGACTGTTTTGTCATCGTGTTCATCGACGATGTCTTGATCTATTCCAGATCGAAAGCCGAACACGCGCAACATCTACGTTTGGTTCTCGAACTACTCCAAGGGAATCGACTCTATGCCAAGTTCTCCAAGTGCAAATTCTGGCTGGAGGAGGTTCAATTCCTCGGTCACATCGTAAATAGTCAAGGTATTCACATCGACCCCGCGAAGATTGAAGCCGTTAAGAGTTGGATTACACCTAACAACCCGTCTGAAGTCCGTTCTTTTCTCGGATTAGTGGGCTATTATCGACGATTTATCGAACGATTCTCAAAGATCACTGTGCCTCTTACCGCTCTTACGCATAAAGATAAGCCTTTTGTTTGGGGTACTGAACAAGAGTCTGCTTTCCAAACCCTCAAGCGCATGCTTTGCAATGCTCATGTTCTCACATTGCCCGACAGAAACGATGACTTTATTGTCTATTGTGATGCTTCCAACCTTGGTCTTGGTTGTGTCCTCATGCAACGGGACAAGGTTATAGCTTACGCATCTCGTCAGCTCAAAATCCATGAGAATAACTATACAACCCATGATCTCGAGCTAGGCGCAGTTGTTTTTGCATTAAAGATTTGGCGACACTACCTGTATGGGACAAAGTGTACGATCTTCACCGATCATAGGAGCCTACAACATATCTTTGATCATAAGGAACTTAATATGCGTCAACGCCGATGGGTAGAACTTCTCAACGATTATGACTGTGAGATTCGTTATCACCCAGGCAAAGCAAATGTCGTTGCCGACGCTCTCAGCAGACGGAGTTACTTGCTCAGCATTCGTAAAACCCAAGCCCTGTACGATCTTGAAACCCTCATTCGCGAAGCCCAGCATGCTTGTTTTAACGAGCGCACCTTGGATAAGGAAAGAATTTACCACGATGGAGCTCATCTTGTGAATAAGCCGAATGGGATATTCCATTATCTGGACTGGATTTGGATCCCTAAACGGACCGATTTGCGAAAGATTTTGATTGACGAAGCCCACAAATCCCGGTATTCTATTCATCCCGGTGCCGACAAAATGTACCAGGACCTTCGCTACAAGTACTGGTGGCCGGGCATGAAAAGGGATATTGCTCTCTACGTTGGGAAGTGCCTGACTTGTGCAAAGGTCAAGGTTGAACACCAAAGACCCTCTGGCTTACTCGAACAACCGCCGATCCCTATATGGAAGTAGGAGAGCATAGCTATGGATTTCATAACAAAGCTTCCGCACACGTCATCAGGTCACGACGACAGCATCTGGGTTGTTGTTGACCGTTTGACCAAATCAGCCCACTTTTGGCCGATACGGGAAAACTACAAGGTAGAACGATTAGCCCGAATCTACACCGATGAGATCATTTGTGGACATGGGACGCCTCGCGACATCATCTCTGACCGTGACGCTCGGTTTACCTCGCGACTGTGGGAAACGTTTCAAGCTGCTCTCGGTACAACGCTTAATCTAAGTACCGCATTCCACCCTCAAACCGACGGTCAGACTGATAGAACGATCCGTACTCTTGAAGACATGCTCCGTTCGTGTGTCTTAGATTTCGGTGGTAATTGGGATGCATACCTGCCGTTAGTCGAATTCTCATAAAACAACAGTTATCATTCCAGCATTCAAATGGCACCATTCGAGGCTTTATATGGAAGACGATGTCGATCACCTATTGTGTGGCACGAGATCGGTCACTCGCAACTAACCGGTCCCGAGCTATTGCAAGAAACGACTGAGAAAGTCCTCCAAATTCGAGACAACTTGTTGAAAGCTAGAAGTCGACAGAAAAGTTATGCCGATAGACGACGCAAGCCCCTTGAATTTAACGTTGGCGACTACGTACACCTAAAGGTATCACCTTGGAAAGGTGTGGTCAGATTCGGCAAGAAAGGGAAACTAGCGCCTCGATATGTTGGACCTTTTAAGATTCTAGAAAGGATCGGAAAAGTAGCCTACAGACTCGAACTACCGGAGGAGCTTAGTAATGTCCACCCGACTTTCCAAGTGTCAAACCTCCGAAAGTGCCTGACTGAGCATGATTTAATTGTGCCTCTCGATGACCTCCAAGTAAACGAAACACTACACTTCGTGGAGAAGCCTGTCGAAATGATGGATCGCCAAACCAAGCAACTCAGACGCTCGAGCATTCCTATTGTGAAAGTCCGATGGGAAGGAAAACGAGGCGCAGAGTTCACTTGGGAACTCGAAAGCGACATGAAGGCGAAGTACCCGCAGTTGTTTGTTACGGCTTCGGCCTAATTTCGGGACGAAATTCCCTCAACTAGGGGAGGCTGTAACACCCCGTGTTTCGAAAGTCAAAGTCAAAGTCAAGATTGACGTCAAAGGAAGAAAAGATTGCTAATTGCGATCTGTAACAACCCTCAATAAATCGACACTCTCGAATATTTCTGACACCCTATTATATCTTAAAATATCCCAATATGTCTTTAAATACACCCCGTATGTGAAAACCGAGCCCGAAATGCAGTATAGCATTAAAAATAAAATATAAAATCTGATTTTTAAGTTGAGGCGGGCCGCGTAGACCCACCCCAAGCCTTTACGCGGGCGGTATAAAGGTTAGAACCTGACTCCGTTGATTTCTTTAGTTCAGGCGGGCCGCGTAAGCTTTAGCTTACATTTACGCGGGCCGCGTGAGATAAAAAATGTGGCGCAGCCCTAGGCCGCCACCTGGCCAAACACCTTGTGGGCCTACCTGATGACCCAGCTAAGCTACGACGACGACCGGAGTCAACGCGGGCCGCGTAGGCCCTTTGCTTGTTTTACGCGGGTCGCGAGAGAGACAAGATCAGCACCTATAAATAGAACGCATCGGATCTCAGTAGAATTCGTTCATTTCTTTCTTTCTTAAGCAAATTTCTGAGTAGTAGAAGTAATACGCGGGTATTATATCCCCCTAATTAGCGAAGTTCTGCTCCGTTGTAAGTATTATAACCCCGGTTTCATAGTAGATACGCTGCCCGATTGATTTAGGGTTCCGTAACAACTGTCGTGGTTCTGCCCGACGTAGTTGTTGGAATACCGTCTCGGGGAGGGTATCATTAATATTTTCAAAGGGTTATGATACTAACCTATGTACATTTGTGAAAATTATAGATTATATCCAGGAAACCCTTACGAGAAGTCTAAGAGAGCAATGTGAGTTTATCATCTTTTTGTTAATCTTTTTGGAATGTTTTACAAAACCTTAAATGTTTTACAATGTGATTAAGCGGTGATTGAGTCTTTGTAGTTCTTCAATTACTGCCGGTATGTTGGGGTTTTGTATACAAAATGTACTACTGCGAGTAGTAAGTCGGATGACAGTACGTTACCATTGGACAACGAGTTAGCCAATGTGTAATCTGACCCACAAGTCAAGATTGACAGTACTGAATGAGTAATTGTGTAGAAATAAACAATGTGATCGCTCTCAATACTGTTTTAATTGATAAAATGTTTCTTGATTAAACTGGGATTCACTCACCAGTATTTCCCACTGACAAATGTTTTTAAAACGCGTTTCAGGTAACACAATGTGACAGCCAATTAGTAAAAAGCCAGCTGGAGAGCACTGAAGGCTTGGGAAAAATGTGGCTATAAAAGTTACCTAAAAGACGACGTTTTAAATTCAATAAAATAGGGTTTATCCCTATAAACGTTTTGTAATAAGAAACTTGGGTTTTTCCCATGTGATTATTAATATTAAATATGGTGGTTTTACTCTGATAAACATTTCCTAACTACGGTCCTGATGTAAATTCCGCTGCCAAATTAACAAGCTGATACCACCGAAACTCTGAGTTTGCGTCCGCCCGTTCCCGGGACAGATAAGGGATCGGGGGTTGCGACACGATCTGTCTCTCCTTGCTCAAAATCCTGTTTTGACTTCTTTGACTCGTAGTTAGCCTATTTTGTTTTCGCTTTAGTTGTATTATGTGGAATATCTATTAATAATCGCATAGTAATCGCTATTTATCGCATGTTTAATCGCTTTATCGCTATCACAATCGCACTAGCAACTCGAATTACGCATTTTGGTTTTTGTTATATGTGTGTGTGTGCCTTATGTGTTACTTGTGCATGCTTATTTATGTTATATGTGGGAATCAATCGAAACGCAATCGAACTCAATCGCAATCGAATCGCAAACGCTAAACGAATACGAAATAAGGATGCTTGTATGTTGATATAGTAGTTGGGATTAAAAATAATTTGACTAGGAAACTCTATCGCATCGAAACGCTCGCCATCGAGATCGAAACGACAAAACTCGTCGCACCGAACACTCAAACAAGGTGACTGATCGACCAGGCGACCAGCCGATCGACCAGCTGTTCGATCGGACTGCCGTCCGATCGGACAAGCTGTTCGATCGAGCTGCCTAACCGATCGACCAGCCCCTCTCCATTCCTTTCCACTTTGGGTAACCCTATAAATACCCCTTGTCACCATCATACTTTCCACTTTTGGCAACTGACGTCCGACTAGCGCTCTAACCTTGCTTTTTCTCCGATTTCTCGCAATCCCGATAATATTTCGTCCTAAATCTTGTACTTCCTTAATCTACACGCACTCCTACACCTTTCTATCTTTTGAATCTTAACTTTTAACCGTGAAATTGTTAGGATCTGAGGCCCTCATGATTGTGTTTGTTTGTAATATTTGAACAATAAAAGAATATTAAACAGAGATCTAATGCAGCGGAATTGAAAACAAACTTTGTAAACACAATCAAAGAGAAATAGTTTTTAGCAAACACATCCTTACCATTTAGTAAACACATCCTTACCATTGGGTGGTTCCTGTTCAACCAGGTCACTAGAGCTTAGGATGGGGTTCTGTTGGTTAGCACGACATCAACACATCTCGATAAAACGACAAACGATCAAAAACAGCCAAGTGTAAGATGAACGGAATGACCAGGAGGAATGCCGTCCGATCGGACCACCATCCGAACGGACTGTCAACCGAACGGGTTGTCAACCGTTCGACTTGCACCTTTGGGTCCACACTTAACCATTTTTGCCAACATTTGAAGTCTGAATGTTGAACGAATTGTTGTCCGATCGGACTACCATCCGATAGAATTGCCATTCGAATCATGAGACATTTAAACTTCAACACTTAAACAATTTTCAACATGTTCAAGGCACAAAGGATGCCACCCGATCGAACGACCGTCCGATCGAGTGACAACCTGCTGTGAACTTGTTCTCACTGAAGTGCCCGACCAATTGGGTTTCCGTCTGATCGAACGATCGTTCGATCGATCAACCTGAATGGTAGAGATACTTCTATGTTTTCAAAATACTACAACGAAAACTTCAAACGTCAAGCCATCATACACAAACACATCCTTCCCAAAGGAAGAAACAATCCACTCGAACAGTCATAGATGCCATGCAATTTATTATTCAAACTATTCAAGAAGCGAATAATAAAAGTAAGCATAGCAGTAAGCGACCCATCGAACCCGAAAACAGTGTAAACAATGGACCTTTACTTCAATTGCCTATTCCCAAAAGGAGAAGAACCGTGTCTTGAGGTTGTTCTTATAAAGAATTTTGGTCTTGTAAACCAATGGAATTCTCGGGCAACGAAGGAGCCATTGCAACCCTACGCTGGATAGAGAAAACTGAGGCAGTCTTAAGAATAAGCAAGTGTGCTGAAGAAGATAAGATATTGTTTGCTTCTAATCTGTTTAAGAATTCAGCACTGGAATGGTGGAACACTATCCTCCAATCAAGAGGAAGTGATAGAACCTACAATATGGAATGGGAAGAATTTAAGAACAAGGTAGAAAGGAAATTCTGCCCACCTAATGAAAAGGAACAGATAGCAAACAAATTCCTAAATCTTAGGATGACTGGTGTAGATAGTAAGGGATACACTAAATTATTCTTCGAATATGCTAGAATAGTGCCAACTCTTGCTTCACCAGAACCAGTGTTAATCTCCCGTTATATTTGGGGATTAATTGGAGAGATTAGACACGTAGTCAAGGCAGCTAGACCTCAAACTATAGAAGAAGCTGTAGAACTAGCCAATACCTTGACAGATGAATTAGTTCGTACCCAAGAAGAGGATCAAAGGAGGAACCTAACCCAGAAGCTCACACAAGAATTTCATTCTGGAAATTCTAACCGTGGGAGAAATATAGGTTCTACCTCTGCACCTTACTGTAAGAATTGCAAAAGAAAGCATTCAGGAAGATGATCCATATACTGTAACTTTTGCAAAATATCGGGACACAAGGAGGAAAATTGCAGGAAGAAAGCTAATAACAGGATATGTTACAACTGCGGAGAACAAGGTCATATCAAGCTTAATTGCTCGAAATTAGCTCCAGCTACAAACAACAAGAATACTCAAAATGCTAGAGCATTTGTTCTGACTGCAGATGAAGCTAAGATGATTCCAGATGTCATAGCTGGTACGTTTTTAGTTAATGATGTTTTTGCTAAATTATTATTTGACTCTGGTGCAAACCAAAGTTTTATTAATACATCATTTTGCAAATTTCTAAATCAGTCATTAACTAAACTACCACAAGAATATCTAGTAGAGACAGCTAATGGAGAAACTGTTAGGATTTCTGAAATCTTGCAGGGAGCAATAATAGAAATTTTAAATTAGAAATTTATTGCAAACCTTTATCCCATGAATCTGGCAGGATTTGATGTTGTTTTAGGAATGGATTGGTTAATAGCCAATAAAGCCAGTATTTTATGTGATCAAAAGTCAATTCAAGTAAAATCACCAACAGGTAAAACGATCACAATTAAAGGAGATAAACCATCTAGATCCACAAAATTTATCTCTGTGATGAAAACTGCAAGTTATATAAGAAAAGGTTCTATAGTGTATTTGATTTCTATAATCACTAACACTGAAGGAAAGGATTTAAAGGATATTCCAGTAGTATCTCAGTTTTCAGATGTATTTCCAGAAGAATTGCCAGGGCAACCTCCAGATAGAGAAGTTGAATTCAGAATCCATTTAATACCAGGAACAACACCGATTGCCAAAACACCTTACCGTTTGGCACTCGCAGAAATGCAGGAACTGAAGAAACAATTAGACGAATTGTTGGAAAAAGGATTCATACAGCCAAGTTCATCGCCGTGGGGAGCACCAATCTTATTTGTTAAAAAGAAGGACGGATCAATGCGTATGTGCATTGATTACCGTGAATTGAACAAAGTCAAGATTAAGAATCGGTACCCATTACCAAGAATCGATGATCTGTTCGATCAACTGCAAGGAGCTTGATTTTCTCTAAAATCGATTTAAGGTAAGGATATCATCAATTAAAGGTACAGGAAGAGGACATTCCTAAGACCGCATTTAGAACGAGGTATGGACATTATGAATTTACTGTCATGCCATTTGGTTTAACCAATGCCCCAGCTGCATTTATGGACATGATGAACCGAATATGTAAGCCATATTTGGATAAATTCATAATTGTTTTCATAGATGATATTCTAATTTACTCTAAGAGTAAAGAGGATCATGCAAAGCATTTGCACGCACTTTTAAGTTTATTAAGAAAGGAAAAGCTTTATGCTAAATTTTCTAAGTGCGAATTTTGGTTAGAACATGTACAGTTTCTTGGACACCTAGTCAATCATGAAGGAATTCATGTGGATCCCACAAAGATCGAGGCAATTACTAAATGGAAAACCCCTGAGTCACCAACCAAGGTTAGAAGTTTCTTAGGGTTGGCCGGTTATTATAGAAGATTTATTCAAGATTTTTCTAGAATAGCCATTCCCTTAACTAAGCTAACCTATAAATCTGTTAAGTTTGAATGGGGATTAAAACAAGAAGAAGCATTTAGAATTCTTAAGCAAAGATTAACCCATACACCCATACTAGCTTTACCAGAAGGAACTGAAGACTTTGTTGTTTATTGTGACGCTTCCAAATTAGGTTATGGATGTGTATTGATGCAACGACAAAAGGTTATAGCTTACGCATCTAGACAACTTAAGAATCATGAAGAGAATTATTCAACCCATGATCTAGAACTAGGAGCTATAATTTTCGCTCTTAAGATTTGGAGACATTACCTTTATGGTAATAAGTTTACCATATTCACTGATCATAAGAGTTTAAGGTATATTTTCAAGCAAAAGGAGTTGAATATGAGACAAAGACGCTGGATGGAGATGCTTAGTGATTATGATTGTGATATCCAGTATCATGAAGGAAAAGCAAATGTAGTAGCAGATGCTTTAAGCCGAAAGTATCATTAAAAGCCAAAAAGGGTACGTTCTCTTAAATTAAATCTACAAGTAGATTTAAATGATCAGATAAGAGAAGCACAAGAATCAGTAATCAAGGATGATACTGAAAAATTAAAAGGTATGCTAAAAGAATTAGAACAAGGAACAAATGGAATTTGGAGATTCCATGAGAAAAGAATGTGGATACCTAAATTAGGAAACCTACGTTATCGTATTTTAGAAGAAGCCCATAAGTCTAAATATACGATGCATCCAGGAAATGATAAAATGTACCAGGATTTAAGGAAAAATTTCTGGTGGATAGGAATGAAAAAGGACATAGCAGCCTATGTTTCTAAATGTTTAACTTGTTCACAAGTTAAAGCTGAACACCAGAAACCCTCAGGATTTCTACAACAGTTAGAAATGCCAGTGTGGAAATGAGAATTGATAACAATGGATTTTGTTACTAAATTACCCAAAACAAAGAAAGGTAATGATACAATCTGGGTGATTGTAGATAGACTAACCAAGTCAGCTCATTTCTTACCAATGAAGGAAACTTTCAGTATGGAACAGTTAGCCAAATTATATGTAAATGAAATTGTTTCTTTACATGGAATTCCTTTATCAATTATTTCTGATAGGGATAGTCGATTTACCTCTCATTTTTTGTCAAGTTTCCAAAAGGCAATGGGAACCAAGTTAAAACTAAGCACAACTTATCATCCTCAAACGGACGGACAAAGTGAAAGGATGATTCAGACAATGGAGGACATGCTTAGAGCTTGTGTAATTGATTTCGGAGATAATTGGGACGATCACTTACCTTTAATAGAATTTTCTTATAATAATAGTTATCACACAAGTATCAGTGCTACACCATTCGAAGCACTTTATGGACGAAAGTGCCGAACCCCAGTCTGTTGGGCAGAAATTGGGGAAAAGCAACTATCTGGACCTGAGATAGTGCAAGAAACAACTGATAAGATTATTCAAGTCAAGGAATGACTGAAAGCAGCACATGATCGACAGAAGAGCTATGCTGATAACCGACGCAAACCATTAGAATTTCAAGTAGGAGATAAAGTATTATTAAAGGTCTCTCCTTGGAAAGGAGTGGTAAGATTCATCAAAAGGGGAAGGCAAAGTCCCCGGTATGTTGGACCTTTTAAGATTATTAGAAGAATAGGACCTGTAGCCTATCAGCTACAACTACCAGAGGAAATTGCAGGAATACATGATGTATTTCATGTATCAAATCTCAAAAAGTGTTTAGCTGATGAATCACTAATAGTACCTCTTAAGGATATAGAGGTAAATGAACAACTCAAGTTTGTAGAAAGACCTCTACAGATTGAAGACAGGAAAGTCAAGAATCTCAAGCATAAGAGACTAGTACTGGTTAAAGTAAAGTGGGACTCCAAAAGAGGACCTGAGTATACGGGAGCTTGAATCTGAAATGCAAAAGAAATATCTGCACTTGTTCCAGTAGATCTCGATGATGAGCTCTAAAATAAGGTGGGGAGGATGTAACAACCCTCAATAAATCGACACTCTCGAATATTTCCGACACCCTATTATATCTTAAAATATCCCAATATGTCTTTAAATACACCCGTATGTGAAAACCGAGCCCAAAATGCAGTATAGCATTAAAAATAAAATATAAAATCTAATTTTTAAGTTGAGGCGGGCCGCGTAGACCCACCCCAAGCCTTTACGCGGGCGGTATAAAGGTTAGAACCTGACTCCGTTGATTTCTTTAGTTCAGGCGGGTCGCGTAAGCTTTAGCTTACATTTACGCGGGCCGCGTGAGATACAAAATGTGGCGCAGCCCTGGGCCGCCACCTGGCCCAACACCCGGCGGGCCTACCTGATGACCCAACTAAGCTAAGACGACGACCGGAGTCAACGCGGGCCGCGTAGGCCCTTTGCTTGTTTTACGTGGGCCGCGAGAGAGACAAGATCAGCACCTATAAATAGAACACATTAGATCTCAGTAGAATTCATTCATTTCTTTCTTTCTTAAGAAAATTTCTGAGTAGTAGAAGTAATACGCGGGTATTATATCCCCCTAATTAGCGAAGTTCTGCTCCGTTGTAAGTATTATAACCCCGGTTTCATAGTAGATACGCTGCCCGATTGATTTAGGGTTCCGTAACAACTGTCGTGGTTCTGCCCGACGTAGTTGTTGGAATACCATCTCGGGGAGGGTATCATTAATATTTTCAAAGGGTTATGATACTAACCTATGTACATTTGTGAAAATTATAGATTATATCCAGGAAACCCTTACGAGAAGTCTAAGATAGCAATGTGAGTTAATCCTCTTTTTGTTAATCTTTTTGGAATGTTTTACAAAACCTTAAATGTTTTACAATGTGATTAAGCGGTGATTGAGTCTTTGTAGTTCTTCAATTACTGCCGGTATGTTGGGGTTTTGTATAAAAAATTTACTACTGCGAGTAGTAAGTCGGATGACAGTACGTTACCATTGGACAACGACTTAGCCAATGCGTAATCTGACCCACAAGTCAGGATTGACAGTACTGAATGAGTAATTGTGTAGAAATAAACAATGTGATCGCTCTCAATACTGTTTTTATTGATAAAATGTTTCTTGATTAAACTGGTGTTCACTCACCAGTATTTTCCACTGACAAGTGTTTTTAAAACACGTTTCAGGTAACACAATGTGACAGCCAATTAGTAAAAAGCCAGCTGGAGAGTACTGAAAGGTTGGAAAAAATGTGGCTATAAAAGTTACCTAAAAGACGATGTTTTAAATTCAATAAAATAGGGTTTATCCCTATAAACGTATTGTAATAAGAAACTTGGGTTTTGCCCATGTGATTATTAATATTAAATATGGTGGTTTTACTCCGATAAACATTTCCTAACTACGGTCCTGATGTAAATTCCGCTGCCAAATTAACAAGCTGATACCACCGAAACTCTGAGTTTGCGTCCGCCCATTCCCGGGACAGATAAGGGATCGTGGGTTGCGACACGATCTGTCTCTCCTTGCTCAAAATCCTGTTTTGACTTCTTTGACTCGTAGTTAGCCTATTTTGTTTTTGCTTTAGTTGTATTATGTGGAATATCTATTAATAATCGCATAGTAATCGATATTTATCGCATGTTTAATCGCTTTATCGCTATCACAATCGCACTCGCAACTCGAATTACGCATTTTGGTTATTGTTATACGTGTGTGTGTGCCTTATGTGTTACTTGTGCATGCTTATTTATGTTATATGTGGGAAACAATCGAAACGCAATCGAACTCAATCGCAATCGAATCGCAAACGCTAAACGAATACGAAATAAGGATGCTTGTATGTTGATATAGTAGTTGGGATTAAAAGTAATTTGACTAGGAAACTCTATCGCATCGAAACGCTCGCCATCGAGATCGAAACGACAAAACTCATCGCACCGAACACTCAAACAAGGTGACTGATCGACCAGGCGACCAGCCGATCGACCAGCCGTTTGATCGGACTGCCGTCCGATCGGACAATGAAGGGGTAAGGTCCCAAAAACCTCATAAAAAGGATTTGGACCATACCACAAACTGACCTTTCTAGCCTTTTGACCTTGCGCGACCGCGCACTGGTCCTACTAAAGGAACAAAGAAATCAGTAAATTACAGTCGCGCGCCTAAAGGATAACATAAGTCTTTGCGCTTTCTCCCATACAACAAAGGATTAAAAGAAACCTTTGTCCAATACTTCCGCCACAGAGTCCAGACTTGGATATTATTTTACCCAGACTTGGGATTTATTCGTCTGCACCCACACAGCAAGGTGTCACATCAGATTACAACAGAAATCTTCTAGAAAGAAATACAATCATGCACTACCCAGACGGTTGTAACCGTCTGGACACGTGTCATCACCATAGGCAACCTTGAAGTCATAACGAATGCATGCAATTAGAGAGCAATCTCCACTTAGTCACTTTCCACGTGGCAATCCCCCAGCCATCGATCAGACCACGATCCGTGTGCATTCACATCGGATCGAGGTTAATCAACGTCAGATTAAAGAACTCTAACGGAGGAAAAATAACCGCTACGGCGTTAGGCATCTTCCGTTATCTTTTCAATAAACGGGTTTTCCCTCCCAAACTCCCGGATATAAATAAGAGAACTGTTCAGGTATAAACTCAGATTACTCTCACTCTTCAAATACTTATCTTCTCCGATACCAATACTTATTCTCACGCCGGAGTCGGGTCAAGGAGAGAACCCTCTTCTCCCCTTGGCGAGGCTAACGGTATTCTTTTTTGCAGAGCTACCGGAGAAGTAATTCCATTGCAACTGAATCAACCGAGGCAGAGCTAACCTTTTATGCGGATTCAAACCCCCTAACTATCTCGGTTCCGACCATTTAGTTGGTGTTTCTTCATTGGCGCCCACCGTTTTCTCAGTTTTTCTAGTTTCTATCTCGTTTTGATTCAGTTCATTCCGTTTTCTGTTTTTTACACATGGCAGAAAATTCGTCTTCTCATCGACAGCTTGGTCCTTGACCAAATGTTGGAAACAATTTACCGATAGAAGGGATCGTCGAAGAAGCCTCAGATGATAACGAGGTTCAGTCTCATCGAGCAGATGATCCTGTTACCCCAGGAATGTTACCAGCAAATCCTGCACAGTCAATTTTACCACCAGGGGAAACCCCGATATCATGGTACGTCCGGTCTCAGGGAGCATTAAACGCGGTATACTCACAGTTATGTGCTCAAACTGCTCCTGTAACCCAATCCCGGAGGCCGGGATCAAGAGCTCATGCCTCTCAGCGAGAAGAATCAACTTATGATGATACAAGCAGTTACCGAAGACAACATCATGATGAATCTCGCCCTCGTCAACGACAATCGGTGCATGATAGGTTGGGTTCCCAACGGGATACTCACACCGATGAATCCGATCGAACATACCGATTGAGTGAAAACACAAGCATCTTCAATAGACTACAGCCAAACTATAACAAATGCAGGCCTCGAGCGGTTTACAACCCCGAGGCCGAGCATAACTATGATTTAGTTTATCGCCCGGACGAAGCGGCAGAAAACTCGAAGTTTATATTAGAGATAGCTTTGGCTCCGTTGGAACGGGCCAAGTTACCATCTAATGTTGGGAAATTTAATGGGTTAACCGACCCTGATGATCATCTAAGGGTATTCACCAGTGCAGGGTTGGTCGGTGGTTGGACCCTTCCGCTGTGGTGTCATTTATTTGTGCAAACATTAACTGGCCCAGCGCGAATTTGGTTTGATAACCTACCGACAGGACAAATAGAGTCGTGGAAGGATCTACGGAAAAAATTTCTAACACACTTCAGCCAACAAAGGCGCTCAAAACGTGATACATCCGACGTCATGAACATATGGCGTCACGATGATGAGAATCTGGAAGATTTTATTACCAGATATAATAAGGAAGTGTTAGAGATCGGAGGTGTCAGTGAACAACTAATCCGCGCACAATTTAAGTACGCGGTTAGGTGTGACGACATGGTCAAAGTGTTATCAGGAACAGAAGGCCTTCCCACGAGTTGGGAAAAAATAATGGCGGCGGCCAAGGTTTATGCGCAGACTGAGAAAAACCTTACTACAAACAGGCCACCCCCGCCACACAGTAGGCCAGCAGACTTAAGCGCAAATGGAAAGTACAAAAAGTCATGGCGCGAAGCATCAGGAAGCCGATCCGCGGAAGACACCCGCACAACAGCTAACAAATTCTCTGCGCAAAAAGAGAACAAGTACGAAAATAAGGAGAGGCATTGGACTCCTATAACAAAAACCCCAGCGGAGGTGTTAAGTACTGAGGATCACCAATTCAAACCTCCAATTCCGATGAAGAGTAAACGTGGTCAAGACCCGTCGCAGTACTGCGAATATCATAAGGATAATGGGCACACCACGAACAACTGTATATCTCTGCGCATGGAAATCGAAAAGGCTCTCAAGAATGGAGAACTCACACATCTGCTCCAGAATATGCCCAAGGAGATTAAACAGATTACTCGAGGGGAAGAAAGCTCGAGCAAACGGGCGAAGACTTAAAGAACTCTGCATGTTCTCCGCGGAAAAGACATGACCCATCAAGAGCAGCGGAACTGTCAGGGAGTAAGTTAAGTTCTATTTAATTATCCAAAACAACTTTGTAACGCCTCTGAGCATTTTTACAAAGTTTCTATTATTTTTTTACAAAATGCATGCAATTCCTTTTTAGTAAGCGCAAAAACATTATGGTAGTATAACACAAAGCTCCATGCGCGGTCAGTGATCACGTCACAAACGACCATAAACTCACGCATGAGCTTCATACCAACTTTATTCGCCTTACTCAAAACAAAAGCAATTGTACTCATGCAAGATATTGTAAAGACATATTAACAAAATAAATAGAAGCATACTATGTTTGGCGTACAAATACGTCCTGAAAGGTTCAAGGCACAGCAGTGTTTAAAACCCACGCGCCACAGCGCACCATCAAAACAAGGATCAACATCCTACATAGAATAATTGTTCAAATACAATTTCACCCTACTCTAAATCTTCTCCCTCATCCGGAAAGATTTCCTTAAGTTGCGCAACGTGATCCTCCGATTGCAGGGCCACGTTTATCAACTCCATCACTGGTAGTTGCAAGTTATTAAACTCTGTCTTTATAGCAGCAAGCGCACTGGAAGTATCCACACCAAAAGTAGCAGACTTACTATCATCCCAGTTAACCTTTAAAGCACTATTCACATGTTGGGAGCATTCCGCATACCCTTGTGCATAACCATCTCGTCGTGCAGCAACCATCAAATGGGCAACAGTCTTATCTAATTCTTCAGAGTTTAATACAGATTCAGCAACCTGTAATATCAGATAAAGATAAGATCGAAGCAAACAAAGCGCATATAAAAACAAAAAGAAAGAAGGTACTTACGCAAGCAATCCCGCGATCTTTTAACCAGGCCATATCATTCGTCAAAGGTTCGAGCTCGCTTTCCGCTGAAACCCGCGCCATTTCCGAATTTTCAAGTTTCTCTTCAGCCTCAGATAAACGGCGGAAGGTTTCAGTATTCTCAGAACGCGCAAGCTCCAAATCCTTCTTCAATTTTTCCTGGTCAGAAACCAAAGCGGTAAGTTCCTCTAATTCTTTATCTCTAAGGGCAAGAGTGGCTAAAGCTTGTACCTCCCGTTGTTCACTTCGCTCCCTATGAGAGCGCGCTTCCTCCAACAAAGCTTCCATGTCAGCTTTTTCTTTCTTCAATTTTCCCAACTCTGCATCTTGATTCTTCAGATTTTCAACCTCAGCCTTGAGGTTATTTATGATGTTACGAAGGCTTGCTTTCTCGGCATTATCCTTCTCACAAATTCTCCTCCAATTTTTGCGCTCCTCAGACAAAAGCGCAGCTTCAGCTTCAGCTTTTCTTTTCCAACCAGAAACAGACCATTCCTCAGTCTTGCGCTCGGCTTCAAATTTAGCTTGCTCAGTCTCTAATTTAGCCTTTAACTGAGCCACATGTTTTTCATCTTTTGCAAACTTCCTTTGTGATGCTACAAAAGATGCTCGCTCTTTATGCATGCTATACCACTCACGCACTATGCGATGAGTAGTAGAAACATGAGATGCAGTTTCTGCAAGATAAGACTGATAAATAAGCATCGGTAACCGTCGCAGTACTGTTCCGGGTATCACGATTACCCAAGCAACAGAAAAAAGCAGATGTCAGAACATACACGCGTTTACACGCGCGCGTGTAAGACACGAATGGTAAAAAACAACTGACAATGACCGGTTGCCAAAATCAATTTACTGACACAACGTCAAGTCAAAGATTTTTTACAAAATTTTTTTTACAAACTCAGTAAATTCAAATCTTCTCATAGAAGATTTCTTTTTTCGCGCCCAAAAAACATCTCCCTCTCATAAGTCCAGTGCTCCACTTATTTGCATAAGTACAACACTAGACTGGGGGGACTTGAAGGGGTAAGGTCCCAAAAACCTCATAAAAAGGATTTGGACCATACCACAAACTGACCTTTCTAGCCTTTTGACCTTGCGCGACCGCGCACTGGTCCTACTAAAGGAACAAAGAAATCAGTAAATTACAGTCGCGCGCCTAAAGGATAACATAAGTCTTTGCGCTTTCTCCCATACAACAAAGGATTAAAAGAAACCTTTGTCCAATACTTCCGCCACAGAGTCCAGACTTGGATATTATTTTACCCAGACTTGGGATTTATTCGTCTGCACCCACACAGCAAGGTGTCACATCAGATTACAACAGAAATCTTCTAGAAAGAAATACAATCATGCACTACCCAGACGGTTGTAACCGTCTGGACACGTGTCATCACCATAGGCAACCTTGAAGTCATAACGAATGCATGCAATTAGAGAGCAATTTCCACTTAGTCACTTTCCACGTGGCAATCCCCCAGCCATCGATCAGACCACGATCCGTGTGCATTCACATCGGATCGAGGTTAATCAACGTCAGATTAAAGAACTCTAACGGAGGAAAAATAACCGCTACGGCGTTAGGCATCTTCCGTTATCTTTTCAATAAACGGGTTTTCCCTCCCAAACTCCCGGATATAAATAAGAGAACTGTTCAGGTATAAACTCAGATTACTCTCACTCTTCAAATACTTATCTTCTCCGATACCAATACTTATTCTCACGCCGGAGTCGGGTCAAGGAGAGAACCCTCTTCTCCCCTTGGCGAGGCTAACGGTATTCTTTTTTGCAGAGCTACCGGAGAAGTAATTCCATTGCAACTGAATCAACCGAGGCAGAGCTAACCTTTTATGCGGATTCAAACCCCCTAACTATCTCGGTTCCGACCATTTAGTTGGTGTTTCTTCAGACAAGCTGTTCGATCGAGCTGCCAAACCGATCGACCAGCCCCTCTCCATTCCTTTCCACTTTAGGTAACCCTCTAAATACCCCTTGCCACCATCATACTTTCCACTTTTGGCAACTGACGTCCGACCAGCGCTCTAACCTTGCTTTTTCTCCGATTTCTCGCAATCCCGGTAAGATTTCGTCCTAAATCTTGTACTTCCTTAATCTACACGCACTCCTACACCTTTCTATCTTTTGAATCTTAACTTTTAACCGTGAAATCATCAAGATTCAAGGTGTTCTAGGATGACGTCATTATGTGTTCTTGAAGAACTTCATGTTTTGGCCTCAATCCACCAAGAACAACTTAGATCTAACCGATTTCCACATAAATAAACAAAGACCTTTCATAGATCTAAACATATTCACAATGAAAAGGATTAAAAGGTGGTTTTCCAACTTTCTTTCAACTCTTTTACACTCAATGCACTCAAAACCGATAGAATCGGACCTTGTGCCGACTTACTACTCATTCTTGTGGTTGCGTTGGTTCAAGGTCCGTATTCTATCCACGAGATTATCGATTCCGGGTTAACCAAGAACAATCGTCCTGAACCGGTGGACCGACTGAACTTGGGTGGTTCCTGTTCAACCAGGTCACTAGAGCTTAGGATGGGGTTCTGTTGGTTAGCACGACATCAACACATCTCGATAAAACGACAAACGATCAAAAACAGCCAAGTGTAAGACGAACGGAATGACCAGGAGGAATGCCGTCCGATAGGACCATCGTCCGAACAGACTGTCGACCGAACGGGTTGTCAACCGTTCGACTTGCACCTTTGGGTCCACACTTAACCATTTTTGCAAACATTTGAACTCTGAATGTTGAACGAATTGTTGTCCGATCGGACTACCATCCGATCGAATTGCCATTCGAATCATGAGACATTTAAACTTCAACACTTAAACAATTTTCAACATGTTCAAGGCACAAAGGATGCCACCCGATCGAACGACCGTCCGATCGAGTGACAACCTGCTGTGAACTTGTTCTCACTGAAGTGCCCGACCAATCGGGTTGCCGTCTGATCGAACGATCGTTCGATCGATCAACCTGAAAGGTAGAGATACTTCTATGTTTTCAAAATACTACAACGAAAACTTCAAAAGTCAAGCCATCATACACAAACATATCCTTCCCAAAGGAAGAAACAATCCATTCAACAGTCATCCGACCGGACGACCGTCCGAACGGACTCCCACTCGCACGACCGGCTGTCCGATCGGACTAACATCCGCTCGAACTACTGTCCGAACCACTTATACTTTGCATCATTTTACGCGTCACTTATCGTTACGATATCGTTCTGATCAGGCTAACCCTACTCTCTAGCGCTCCCTTCAATCCATCAACCGCTGTGAGTATACTCGATCCCTTCTTGCTTTACGCACTTTTGGGTGTTACATACGTTACTTATACAAAATCACATCGAACACACTACGCAATACTTAAAACGCTAACCGTTACCGCATGTTATACGTGACTTAATGAATGCTTGTTTGTTATGTTTACACATGGAATGCTGTCTACCTGCCTTAGCAACGATAGTACTATTAGTTTGGACTCAGCACCCGTTCACTCAGGGGTTGTTAAGGACAATTACCTACATGGCTCATAGTGGTGAGTGTGTATCGCGAACTGCCTTGGGCAGTCAACCCGCAGTCATTGGTATCGATAGGTTCATGTCGATAACTAACATGCCTCATTTCACTCTGTGTACGTGCTGGTTATGCGTAACGCTTTCGAACTCTATATGCTATTAATCAAACTTGTATGCTCACCTTTACACTATGTGTATTGACTTTTACTTTAACGTATGTGACAGGTGCTTAGGATGTTTACATGCTTTGTGTGCTGGTGATGAAATTGAGGCTAGGGACGGAGTCCTAGAAACCAATAAATAAACAATTGTCTGTAATAAAAATCTAAGTTGTCAGAACAGAACAATTTGACTAGATCTTTTCTGTAATAACCGTATTATCATTTATGACATGGTATGGGACGTGTTACTTTAAAATATTTGGTAAATATAGTTGTTATGGAAACTTCTGGTCAATCTGTTTCGCTCAGTGCCATGCCCCGTTGTTTCCGCCATCGGTTGGGGTGTGACACCGTGATCCAGGCCCAGTCTCAGGATAGATGATCCTTAATATAAAATCCATGCCCTAACAATTGCCCCCAAAATATGAGGAATGAAATGCAACTTAATGAGTCATATTTTCTGATTGATTCCGGACGATTAGTTAGCGAGAAACTAGTCGATACAATAGAACTAGCCGTTATGAGCGATGACATCAGCGATAAGATTTCCTGCAACAATCATCATTATATATAGGATTAGAGATAAGGATGAAAATTGCATTTAAATTCGAGATCTTTCCCCTTTAAATCCTCATTTGAAGATTTCAACAGGTATCCTCTCTTTCCTTCTCTCTAAATTTCTCTTTTTTGGATCTCTGTTTCTTCGATACTCCCATGGCTAAGATGAACATCCGATCCTCTCCTGCTAAGAATCCTGAGCACAACAGCCCTCCGAAGAGTCAGAGCCTCACTAAGAATCCTTCCATGGAGCTTTGTCGCTTCACTGATCCTGAAGTTGACCAGTTGCGTCATTGCTTCCCGGATGGAACAATCTTTCGGCCATTCGACTCTTCGATGAAGAGTGATTGTCTATCAGAAGTCTGAATCACATTCCCTGCCGCTCCATTCCAGATAGGTTTCACATATCCTTTCCCGGCGTTCACACAGAGCTTCTTCACACTAACTGGTCTGTGCTTTATTCAGGCCATGCCAATGGTGTGGAGAGTTCTTTACACACTTGAGCATATCATAGAAAACGAGGGAATAGACATAGGTCTATCTGAGTTAAGCCGCCTATATAACCTGGTCAGCTACGGGTCTCATACTTTTTATAATGTTACAACGAAAACTTCAAAGTTCAAACATTACACAAACACATCCTTCCCAAACGAACAACCCTCCGACCGAATGGTCATCCGTCCGGACGGTCGTCCGACCGGATCACCATTCGTCACTTAAACCCTTCGACGCACTGTTTAACGCGCTGTTCGACGCTTACACTATCGTTATCTGATCAGGCTAACTCTCTAGCGCTCCCTTCAATCCAAGCTTGTGTTTATTTACTAAACACGAACTGTGAGTATACTCGATCCCTTTTCGCTTAACGTACTTTTTGGGTGTTACATACGTTACTTATATCAAAATCACAATCAACACACAACACAATGCTTTTTATATGCTAACCGCTCTCGCATGTTATACGTGTTACTTGATGAATGCTACCATGTTATGTTTACATAGTGATTGCTGCCTGACACCTTAGCAACGATAGTACTATAGTTTGGACTCAGCACCTGTCGTGGACAGGGGTTGTTAAGGGCCTTTCTTCACGTGTCACAGTGGTGATATGTGTTGCGCATTCAACAACTCGCAGTCACGTCTGTGCATATTTCGTTGTCGATAACTTACCTGCTTCACATTCTACGTGTTACATGCTGGTTATGCGTAAATCGCTTTCGCTACTATTATACTATTAAACTTGTATGCGCACCTTTACACTATGTGTATTGACTTTTATTTTAACGTATGTGACAGGTGTCTAGGATGCTATGCTATGCTTGCTGTTATGGAATTAAGTTAGGAGGTCTAGAAACGTCACATTTAAATCTGAGTTGTCGGAACAATTTAATTGTCTTTGAGAAACTATGTCTGTAATAACTATGTTAGTTTATATGTTGTGGTATGGGACGTAACGTTAAATATTTGGTAATTTTAGTTGTTATGGATTCTCCTGGACAATCTGTTTCGCTCAGTGCCACGCCCCGATGTTTCTGCCATCGGTTGGGTGTGACAATAAAAGTTACCTAAATAAAAGTTTATGTTTTCAGCAACTAGGGTTTATCCCTATAAATGTATTATGAATGCAACATGGGTTTTATCCCATTTGTTTATTATAAAAGTTTGGTGTTTTGAAACTCTGAAATTATTTCCTAACTACGATCCTGATGTATCATTTTCGTTGCCAAATTAATAAACACCGATACCACTTAACTGGTTCGCGGCTCCCGCTCCCGGGGTAGGGGTCGGGGGGTTGCGACATTTGATTTGACGAGTTTAGATGAAAATCACATAGGATTGCCTTAGTTGAATAAACAAAATTATTTATAGGGTAAATGACTTTTTGAGTCCCTGTGTTTTGAGGGTTTTAACCACTTGAGTTCAAAATCAAAATGTTTAACGCCTTGAGTCCCTATAGCCATTTTTCTTAACCATTTGAGTACAAATTACTAACTCGGTTAGATTTTCTCAGTTAACTTTTTTAAAATGATCAAAACACCCTTTTATATTAAAAAAAACTTATCTACTCTTATTATTATTATTATTATTATTATTATTATTATTATTATTATTATTATTATTACATTACATATACATATACATATACATGCAAACATAAAACAATCTGTATCTCTCTTTCTCAAAAATAATTTACTCTAATAGAATCAAAGTGTATATTCAATTCCTGACTCTGAGCGAGTAGAAATCGTGTCTCTCTATCCCTCTTTTCGATCATGAACAAACAAAACAAAATGGATCATACCATAACCTAATTTTAGAAACCTTTTTCATAAATCCTCTTCTTTTTCTCTTTTTTCTTTCCAATTTCACAACCTCAGATCTGTAACCAAATGAAGAAATCTGTTAATCTCAAACCCTAACACATTCCGATTTTCTCTAATTAATCACCCTTCATCTTCATCAGATCGATGAAACTGCAAAATCTCACTCTAACAACAATAATGTCGTCGAATTCGGACCATCAGACTCATCACCACCACTCCTTTGCATCTAATCAGCCACTACAATCAACGGTCTTCATTCTTCCACCGCCCTGCATCCACTTGACGGAGTTTAAAGCCGATACAGGTACGACTTCGTACACTACTTGTTACAATGCGTCCGTGGACGCCTGATGGGCTTTGGTATAGGCCTTGTTTGGATTTTAGTAGTGAGTATAAGAAACAGAGTGTTGAGATTTTGAAAGATAGAACAATGTATTTGGTGGTGGTTGTTTCTGGTGGTGTGAATCAACAAAGAAACCAGATTGTTGATGCTGTTGTGATTGCTAGAATCCTTGGTGCTGCTTTTGTTGTTCCAATCTTGCAAGTTAATGTTATTTGAGGTGATGAAAGGTATTTCGTTAATTTTTATCTTCCTTTTGGGGTGGTGGGTGTTGTGGTGGTGGTGACGGTGGAGGTGCAGTGGCGACGGTGGTGTTGATGGTGGTGGGATGGAGGTGGTTTAGGTTTAGAGAGTGAAAGATGAGAAAGACAAATGCAGATCTAGTAGATAAATGAGAGAGAAGAGAGAGAAAGAGAAAACTAAAAATAAATTAGTTTTTTTATTTATTTTTTATTGTAGGGGTAATTTGGTCATTTAACAAATTTTAACAAAATAACTCTAACAGTGTTACAAAATTGGACTCAAATGGTTAAGAAAAGTGGCTATAGGGACTCAGGGCGTTAAACATTTTGATTTTGGACTCAAGTGGTTAAAACCTCTAAAACACACGGACTCAAAAAATAATTTACCCTTATTTATATTTTTAGTTTTTGTTTAATGTATGGATTATTTGAAGTTACTTGGTTATTTGACATTTTAATTGATGGCAAGACATAAATATTTAAACTTTACTAGTTATTATGAGATGTGAATAAATTATTATGCCCCAGTCAATAATCCATCACAGGTTAAGATCTAACAGTCTAAACAAGTCTATTAGATATTTTCTTTTTTCAGGAAGAAAAGACATTAAAAGAAAATATTTTCCTTTAAAATAATTAGTTACTAAGTATAAAGGAGTATTATCATGCATATATTTCAAACTAGGTTTTTACCCGGGATTGCTTCCCGGGCTCGGGAAAGTTATTTAGATTAATTAATTACCATTGGTTATTAATACGACCGCATTACATCAACCATCTTATACTGTTATTAATACGACCAAAAGTCAATCAGATGTTGACCAAAAGTAAAACGGAGTATATTGTTTTTAGTTCACAACTCCACATTGTTTCCGTTAGACATGGAGCTAATAATTTACATGTACATATATAGTTTTAGAATCACAACTTCAAAACTAAACAAACAAGTCTAGTATCAGTTTCGAAAAGCAAACAACTACAACCCGAAAATTTAGTTCAATGTATGCTTCTGCATTTGCCTTCTTCAAACCACAAACATTCATCCGAACATAAAAAACTTTTTACCTTTCACAAAGTTAAGTGTAAATGCTTGACCTGAAACCATGCCTTTATCTCTCACAAACTTTCTCATTCCTTGCAGATAATATCTTGGTTGACCTCGAGATGAACCTATAGCAGCTTGAATATTCCAAACATCACCTGCCACTTCCACAATCTTCAAACCCATCTTACGATTCAGTCCAAGATCTTCAGCCTGTTTTTTAAAAAGGTGCTATAACAAACAACGAACAATTCAATAAACAAAGAATTAACACATCTTTAAAATCTAACTAAAGTATTATATATTAGTAAACTCATCATCACAAACTTACAAAATGACCGTCAACACGGAAAGAAAGAGGTACGATCTGATCATCTTCATTCCCAACAACCATACTACTATTATTGACATCAACGACCTCCTGTACAGCTTCACTATCTGAACTCAACACAATCTCTTCTATCACCTTTTGTTTAACAACAGCACAAACCTCAGGTGGAAGCACTAAATCACAGGTAGCACAATTGAAAACCGTTATATGAAAAGTCTGAAGATCTATCATCTCAAAGACAATGAGATGATCAGCAGTTAATGACAAGTCATTCTTTATCTCCTTCCATCCGGTAATTATGTAAAGTTCATTGTTGATATCATCCACCCCTACAGACCAGTTCTTGTTTTCAGATCCTTTAATAACGACCGGATATGCAGGAATAGTGTTTAACATCTTGTGATGAACAAAAGAACGATTAATACTCTACAATCAGAATAAAACACATTATATAGTACATTAGTAAAAATATATCAGAAAATTAAGTAAAAAAATAAAACACAACAAATAAACAATTGTATCTCCAATAAAATTACATGATGAATAATATTCGAAGTTACATACCACAAAATCTTCGTTACCAGATGGTTTGTAGTAAAACTCTTCACAAGGAGAAAGAGCAATGTCTTGATAAAAATACAATATTCTGAAACTTTGTAAAGCTTCTTCATAATGAAATATCAACCATGAATCTGAAGGTATTTTCAAACTGTCTACCAATTGACACCAACCATTACAAAAATAATATCTGCCATTGCTTAGGGGATAGATCTTGACTTTAAAAATATTTCCAGCTGTGGTTCGGATATTTGTATTTCCAATTGGATAATTAAACTGTTGAATCCAATTTTGATACTGTTTTGGCAAAATCTAAGCATAAATAAAAGAAACACTTTTATTGCTAATTATCATACCAAAAAATTAAAATTAAGTGTTAAACTAAGATCGGATAAAACTACTAACCAAACATTTCCTTTTACTGCTTTGAAGGTAAGGAAATCCATAAATCATTCTCACATAAAACTGTAACAGTATCAATCATATATAATCAAAATCAATAACATTAAGAAACAAATGAATACAATGCATTAAGGTATGCAATACATCTAAATAAAAGATGATACAACTAATATATATCAAAATAACAATAGACAACATCAAAAAGGTGAGAATACATGTAATTTCTTATCATATCGAAATATATATATATTTTTACATCAAATCATATAATTAAAACTTAAAACCTACTTTTCCGATTAAGTATCACAAATATACAAGAACGATCAACAGCTGTATAAATTGTATAGAAAAACAGGATAGTGACTTGTGTCTATTCAAAAGAAAAACTTAAAAACAGTATACCAAGTACTAATCAAAATAAATTCAACTTTTTTAAATACACATGAGAATACATCAGATGGTATATCACAAATCAGAATAAGATAAATACATGAGCAAAGTGAAATCCAATGAAATCAACAATAGATAACACAAATGGTAGATACAGGAAATGCAGATCACTTTTTTAGAAACATATATGTCTATCATAACATGCATAATAACTACATATTAATCGGATATTCAAAAAAATTAGGACTATCAAAAATTGTTCAAGTATAAGCCGCAACAATAAACGCAATCATAACCAACAATGGATTGAAAAAAAAACAGGGACATACATGAATACACTACCATCGACTACAACTTCTTCATTTAAATAGCAAGAACCATAATCGCCCAAAGAATTCATAACTAAAAGAATAAACATAAAAAATACAAAACAAATCAGATTATTTAACAATACCTTTATTATTATACAAGATGATATTGATGAAGATCGGAAGAAATCGAAGAAGATGACAGATTTTGTTGGAGAAAGTGTAGAAAGAAACGTGGAGAGAGAAATGAACCGAGATTTTCTGAGGATCTTTAAAATGTTAGAAGTTTAAAAATATCCCATGTAACCGGATCGGATAATCCCATTTTTTCGTCAACATCTGTTTGACTTTTGGTCAACCGCTGTTTGAGTTTTGGTCAACATCTCATTTAGTATTCAACAGAAATTTGGATAAGTCAATCAGTGGTTTGAAAATCTGTTTGACTTTTAGTCAACAGATGCATGGAAACCCATGTTAGATTGAACAGTGTTTTAAACAGATATTTAAACATCTGTTTAGACCTAAACAGATGTTGGGGCTTAAACAAATGTTTGGCGTTCTATATCAGTTGTTTGGACTTAAACAGATGTTTGGATTTAAACAGATGTTTGGCCATAAACAGAATTTGCCAATAAAGATTTGTTTGGCCTTAAACAAATGTTTGAAGTTAAACAGATGTTTGCTCGTAAAGAGATATTTGGCCACAAACCAAACATCTGCTTGAGGTCAACATCTGTTTCACTATTCGCCAACATCTGTTCGACTTTTGGTCAACATCTGTTAAAATATAAACACTGTTAACATAAATTACAAATAATTAGCTAATAGACGGCACACAATTAGCAACTTAAATCATCAAGACCCTTAACAATTTGACCATATGATTTAATCATGTGTTTTATATTAGATGGGTCAACTGAAAAAGAAAATTCACTAAAAGGATAACAAATTAAACAGCTCAAAAAAAAGCTCAAAGAGTATTTTTACTACAAAACAGGATTAACAAACAATGCCAATAGTGAAGTCAACCATGTTTCTTTCACCTTTGACTTTCAAAGTCAATTCAGTTACTTACCAAATTCACAAATACATAAAATTTCTTATATAACCGCAAACATTACCACACCTAGTAATCTTAACTCTGCTATAAACTGTAAAACACAAACCCAAATATCACATTTCCATTGTGAATCTTTATTGCCTCATCAAAAATTCCCTGACTTGCCCTTTGAATTGTAATTCAAAGTCCAACGAATCTGTATTAGGATCTCCTGATTTGTAGCTTTTTTGGCATAGCTGGAACCACTGCTTCAGGGTAAACAGGCTTTTGGGGAACATTAGGATCTTTCTTTCTTAATTCTTCCAGCTTTTTGTAAGAGAAAAACACTTTATCCTCTTTCCACCTTGACACTTGGTTCTTTGACCCAAAATTAGCTGTTATTAACTCTTCTTTCATTCTCTTCAGCTGCAGAGACCTATCTGGTACATTTTTCTTAAACTTTGCCCAGATAGGAGGAGTCTGCTTCACCTTCTTTTTGATCATATCTTGAATTCTGGCTGTTTCACTTTCTAGCTCACTGATGGTCCATTCTTTGTACTTGTAATTTTCTCCCTTGTATGTTTTGTAAGCCATGATATAGTCAATATAATCTTTCCTCAAAGTTTCATCAGCTCTTTCTGATAAATTTTGACAGAGATCTTTTGAAAACTGCTCCAAAATTTTCACTTGGGTTAGCAAATGTTGGTAAAATGTTTGAATCTCTCTGTCAGATTTTCCTTGTGTATTTCTTTTGGAGATATCCTCTGCTTGTTGAGCCTTTAACTTCAAGTATTCATTAATGTTATTAGGCCTTGGATATCCTTGAACAGATGGCAAGTTCCTTTTAGCAGGGTCATCTTCAGAGTAGAAGGATATGATATCCTCTCTAACTGCTTCCAGTTCTAATGGATACAGGACTCCTGCAGGAAGAATGGCAGTGTTTGAATTTGAAACTTGTGCTGAAGAGAATGGGACAGCATTGGGAATGGTAACAAGGGACAATGGTTGGGTGGATGTTTGCGGTGTTGAAGGATCAACATTCAGAATTATCCTTCTCCTTTTATGTTTTGGAGAGGTTGGTGGTGTTTTGGTGCGTTGAGTGGTAGTGATTTGAGTGGTAGATGGTTGACTAACAGTTGTTGAAACAACTGGTGTTTCAACCACTGTTACCATTACAACAGATGATGTGTCACCTGAAGTATTTTCCTTTTTGGCAGGTGGTGTTGGTAGTAATGAGGATGTTTTTGATGGTAATGGGATTTGTGGTAAGGCAGTGGATTGAATTTGTGTTGAAGTGGTGCAAATTGTTGGTGTAACATATGTTGAAACATCTGAAGTATCTACAGCTGTCGATACAACAGATGTTTTAACATCTGCTCGTTTTGAGGTTTGATGTGTGGAGCTTTTGGGAGGTGTGGATTTGGGTTCCTTCACTTTTCTAGTGGGCTGTTTTCTTTTAGGCTCAGGATTTTCTTCATTCTTGGCCTCAGAAACACCCTGCTCATCCTTCTCCATACAAACTCTTTTCTCCTGTTCCCACCTTGCTTTATCCTTTGCCTCCATATCCCTTTTTACCGTTCCTTTTGCATCAGAAATGGCATTTGTGGTTACATCAACCTTTTTAGTACCATCTGGCTTAGGTATCTCTGCAAGCATAGTGGATTTGTCTGGTGCAATGTACAAACCATATTCATATCCCTTTTTCTTTAGCTGCTTCATTTTCTCCCACTTTTTGGCATCAGCTGGTGGTGGGTTGTCCACAAAGATGATAGTAGGAGGAGCAGAACCAGTGGTTTTTAGCGAGTGGGCCTTCAATGCCTTTATGTCTGCTTGTGTATCCATAAACCTAGCTTCCATCATATTTCTGATCTTTTGAATCTGTATTTCATGTTGATGATCAGAATATGCCCTTTGTTGGTGAAGCACAGGTTGAAATAAACTCCAAAGCTCAATGGGAGTAGGAGCAGATGATGGAGCAGATGTTGTATCTGGTGCTGCAGTGGGTGTTGCCTTTTGGGCTTGTAACAACTGTTGGAGCATTGACTTAATATCTGCAACAGAAGTTTCCAATTTCTTAACCCTCTCCCTCAATTCCTTGTACATTAAACCATCACCCAAGTTAATGGGATCATCTGATTTCCCACTGGCAGTGGTTGTATCAGCAGTTGACTTAGGGAAAGTTTCCCAAAAGTCATCCACAGATGCCCCTTTTTCTTGGTACTGGGGACTTCTTTCCTCAGCAATTGGGATCCTTTTAATAGAACCAGGGGTTGGAACAAAGACAGCAGCGGATATCACAGTTGCTGGAGAGGAAATTGCCTTCAGAGGAGTCTTATTGATGAAACAACTGGCCAGGTGTAGATCAGTGGATCCAACACCTGTAGTTGCTGCTCCAATTGAACTACTGACAGGAAGTACTTGTATTTCCTGCAGTGTAACCTCCTCAGTTGTTGGTGGGTTAGCAATGATTGAGACACCAGACCCAATCACTTGTTGAGGTATATCTCATTAACAGGTGTTTGAGAAGAACTGGTTTGTGTCCGGGCTAAATCAACTGCATCCAACAAAAGTTTTGTTTCTTGGGGGATTTGAGAAGTGAGGATAGGTGTAGAAAGCGAATTTGCCCCGGGCAGTGGGCTGTGGATGATGGAATCAAGTGATTCCAGAGCATCATAATTTGGTGTCCCTATTATTACAACCTGCTCTTTTTTAGAAGAAGCAGGAGGAGTTTGAGGCTCAGGTTGAGATCTTTCTTCCAACTGCTGTGAGGTAGTAGCAGCAGTGGTTATTGGTGACTTTTGTGTTGTCACTGGTAGTTGCTCTGGGATTTCATCTTCCAGAGTTACCTTTGTTTTGGGTTTGGGGGGCTTTTGTGATTTTTTCTGTTTTGGTCTTTTGGTGGTTTTAGGTGGGGGTTTAACAGCAGTTGTTTTATTGCTATCATCACCTTGAGCAGTGGGCTTAACAGCAGGTGCCTGAGGAGCAGTGGTAGCTGCTGAAGTCTGCTCAGGAACCTCTGCTTGTGTTTTGGAAAGTTTTGACATCCTTGTAAAGGTTTTAGTAGTGAGGCTCTTAATTGAAAAAGGATTACCCTGGATAAGCACATGGGCATTATCTTCTGAAAATTTCTTTTTAAAATAGTAACTTAAAAACCTTGGAAAGAGCAAAAACGCCTTTTTATTAACATTTCTAACAAGATAATTGAAGATTACCTGGGAATAGTTATAATTTTCACCATGTAATATAGCATAACCTAGATATTGAATCTTCAATGGGATTTCATTGAAAGCAGTGGTCTTGTTTGAGACACACATCAGTAGGGTATGAAATAAAAACCTTGTGGCAGGAGGAAAACTGCCTTTTTCTAAAGTGTCTTTTTTGATTTCCTCTTCATAACCCATTTGAATGAAAAACGTTTGATACTCTTCTTTAGGGAAAGATGTTTTACCTTTAAGATCATCGAGTTCAAAAACTTCCGAAATGGTTTGAGGTGTTATTGTGACTGGAACGTCCTTTATAGAAGAATTGATGGCTAAGGGCTTTTTATCCTTAGTTTCCAACTTAGCATTTTTCCAGAATTCTTGCTGGGTATCCATGTAGATCGGAGCATCACAAGTCAACAAAGTTTTGTACTTTGAAGAAGACAGAACATCAATGATGGAATTGAAGGTTTTGGTGTGACTGGGTTTTTCAAGTAGACCTAAGTAGTTATGTGTGGATTTGCGTGGGAGAGACATCGTGATTTGATTATGATTGCTAGAGGAAGAAGACGATGAAGAGGATGAGTGATTTTGAGAGAAATGGATGATAACTGCTTTGAGAAAAGAATTTAGAATTCGATTCGACAGTAAAAACACTGTTTGGGGGTTTTGATCAGGGTTTTTTTTTTTGGTGAAATAGTGAATGCTGACGTGGCATCGGTTACTAATAGATCTTACCGCTATGTACTGTCCACGTGCCAACCTCTGATGATAATGGAGGACAGTTGGTAGGAAACCACTGATGGAACAATAACAGTGGTTTGCAACAGTCACAAATGAGAACAGTGAGTAAGTTTTTGCTAGCAGTGGATAGCCATCAGTGTGTTAAAACACTGATTTTATACAACATTTTTTTTTATTTTTTATTTTAACTTTAATTTTTATCACCAAAACAATATTCGAGGAACTCTTATCTCTTTGGAATGTAACGATTAGATAATATAGTTAACCTATCATTGTAATTCTAGTATTCAGTTAATAATATCATTCTATAATTAATTAACCACATCAACAATAAAAATGTGAGCAGTGGATGATTTTTAAAAAAACCAATGATTGTAAATTTCAGTGCATGTCAACAATAAAAGGGGAGCAGTGACTATTTTTTAACTATCAGTGGATACCCAACAAAATGTAACACAGATGTTTGGTCAGTCAGTGGTCAACAGTTGTTTATGAAGAAACAGAGGATGGCCTTCAGCAGTGGATAACATTTAACAATCACATGTTTGCGCTTAAACAAATGTTTGACATTAAAAACTGTTTGCAAGAAAAGACCAATTTGAAGAATACTATACCCAAACAATCAAAATGAGGAGCTTAATAATCATCCAAGTGTACTTCACTTTTATTCAGTGGATGTCAACCTCCAAAATGTGAGCAGTAGTTGTTTTTTATCTAACAGTGGATAGATATTGATTTAATTTGCAACAAATAGTCATCAAGAATATTTTTTATTTTGTAATTTAACTTGCCATTTTATCATTAAAACAATGTTTTAAATTAAATACTGTTAAACATCTAATCTGGACATAAACAAAATTTTGAAATTAAATAAATATTCAACCTGAAACATCTGTTTGAACATAAACAGATGTTTGAAATTAAATAAATACTGTTAACATAAACAGAGATATAATATTAATAGTTTGGACATATAAATACTGTTAACAAAAACAAAGATAGAATATCTACTGTTGATGATGAACCACTTTTGTTGTTGGGCAATGGTTAATCTTTGAGTTTGTATAGGTTTGTCTCGAGAGATAAAGTATAGAGAACCAATGTTTGTCCTAAACACTGTTACATAAGAAAAAACTGATACATAAATACTAAAGTAGAATCCGCTGTAGAAGCTGTTATAACTACACCATAAGTGCTAGTCTTTAACAGGACTTTGCCTTCAACAGTGCATAGCCCTCATGAGACAATAAGCCCATCAGTCTTTATATGGAGCAGGAATTAATTATAACAGTCCTTAGCATGATCAGCTGTTATAACCACACCACCCTTTCAGAGTTGGACCATTAAACAAATCCTTGACACTATTAATCCTCTGTTGACTTACCAAACAGATCTTAAGACACAATTCAACATCAACATAATCTAAATATTACTGAAACAATAAATAATAAGTAAAAATAAAACACAACAAAGATTCATAAAATTATATTTAATCATTTATTCAGGACCTTAAAACTAAAAGTCCAACAATTACATGACATACTGAACAATATTCAAGTTCAAATCTAAGAATAACAGAAAGAACTAATAAACTTTAGTTTCCACTACATCTATTGCTGAACCTCTTGATGTATGTCCTTCAGCATCGCCATAAACTGCATGTCTCTATCACCACACTCCATATTACTGACAACACAAATAAGAATAAGAAACTAATCTAAAATTCAAACGTGTCTTTTTCATTTTTATTGCACATCTGAGTTTTCACGAGCTTTGGACGAATGTATACTTTCTTTAAAAGAAGAAAATCTTCCTGGAGCAAGAAAATGTGACTTTGGATTTAACGGAAATAAAAAAAAATGGCACATGTAACTTTAAAGTTGCATCTCTGCCATCAAAAAAGGTAACACATGCAACTTTTCACGATGTTGCAACAATTATACTGCAGCATCGATGTTGAAAGGTTGATGTGGGATGCGAATTTACATTGAAACAACGATGTTGGAACAATGATACAGGAACGATAACATGTAAACATTATCAACAAACATTCGAACAAAGAAGTGTAATGGGAAATTAGCTGCTAAATCACAAGAAAGATGCATTTGAGAGAGAAAGATACGGTCACATATATGAGCGAGCGAGATTTGAATGTGAAACCAGATAATTGTATCTTATTTATAGAATAATAAAAATATATATGGTTTGAAATTTGAATTTCAAAATTACTAATATTAATTAGTAATTACTGATTTGATTTGAAAGCAATTGTTTTGATGTTTTTTGGGAACTGAAATATGCAAAGTAGGAAAAAAAAAAGAGAACGTCAATTTTAAATTACCTTTTACATATTTTTTATTTCAAAATTACTGAGAGATAATAACCGTCAGTTTGAAATTCTAGTTTTGCATATTTTAAAAGTCCAAAGCTCAAGAAATTACAATTAATTATTATTGATTAGATTTGCAACAAATAGTCAAAAAGTATTTTTTTAATTTTTTAATTTAACATTAAGGATAAAAATATACATGGTTTGAATTTTGAATTTCAAAATTACTGATATTATTAGTAATTACTGATTTGATTTGACCGCAATTGTGATGATGTTTATTGGGAACTGATGTTTATTGGGAACTGAAAGGTAAGTAGTGTATATCTTTATATCCCTCCTTATTAAAGTAAATAAATATTAGTAATCATATGCAAAGTAGGAAAAAAAAAAAGAGAACGTCAATTCTAAATTACCATCTTGCATAAATTTAATTTCAAAATTTCAAAATTTCAAAATTACTGATATTATCAGTGATCTGATTTGAAAGCAATTGTGATGTTGACTTTTCTAATATTTATTTTAACTTTAATTAAGAGATAATAACCGTCAGTTTGAAATTCATATTTTGCATATTTTAAAAGTCCAAAGCTGAAGAAATTACCATTAATTAGTGATTTGATTTGCAACAAATACCCATCAAGTATTTTTTTTATTTTTTAATTTAACATTAAATTTCATCAGGAAAACAATATTGGAGGAACTCTTATCTCATTGCAATGTAACGATTAGGTAAAATGGTAATTTCATTTTAATTCTAGTTTTTATTTGATAATTTCAATATATCACTAATTAACACCATGGATGGTAAATATCAATGGATCTCAAGAATAAAAAAGTGACCAGTGGCTATTTTTTCCTATCAGTAGATACCGAACGTCAATTGTCATTATGACTTTTCTGTAATTACTGATATTATCAGTAATTACTGATGATGATTTGAAAGCAACTGTCATTGTCATGATGACTTTTCTAATTTTTAAACCGTGAGTTTGAAATTCACATTTTGCATGTTTTAAATGTCCAAAGCTCAAGAAATTAGCATTAATTACTGATTTGATTTCCAACAAATAGTTAGAATTTTTTAAATTGTATGATCAAAACAATGTTGGAGGAAATCTTACCTCATTGGTATGTAAAGATGAGGTAAAATGGTAATTTCATTGTAATTCTAGTTTTTATTTGATAATTTCAATCTATCACTAATTAACACCATCAATAACAAAAAAGTGAGCAGTGGCTGTTTTTTAGGAAAACAACTGATGGTCAATATCAATAGATGCCAACAATAAAAACTGTGAGCAGTGGCTATTTTTCCTATCAGTGGATACCCAACAGTTTTTTAAACACTGATGTTTGGTCAGTCAATGGTCAACAGATTTTGAAGAAACATATGTTTCGCCTTAAACAGAAGTTTTCTCATAAACAGAAGTTTGACCATAAACAGGTGTTTGCACATAAAGAGATGTTTATCTGGTGGTTTAAAACCACTGTTGGGTCAAACAAATTTCACAACAGGACCAATACTCAAATAGATGTTGACCTTAAACAGATGTTTGGTTTAGAGCCAAACATCTGTTAAACCCCAAACATCTGTTTAACCCTGAACAGATGTTTAAGTTAATAACATCTACTGTTCAACCTAACAGGGGTTTCCATTAACTATTGACCAAACTGCAAACAGATGTTAAAACCACTGTTTGTTATTGTACTTCTTTACAAAATTACATAGAATTCAAGAAAACGAAACAAACACTTAAAGAACTATAATTTAACACATAATCTAATCGGGCAAAGCAATCTATTATCTAAGAATTCACTGATTCTTACAACATGAAACAAACTCATAATAAAATACTAAAGTTACATAAGAACCACTGATAATTAAATACTAAATTTGAATCCGTTGTAGATGTTGAACCACTGCTGGTACTAAACAGTCGTTTTCCTTTGATTAATCAAACTCTAGGTACATAAAGTGCAAACAGTCGTTTTCCTGAACAGATGTTTAAGTTAATAACATCTACTGTTCAACCTAACAGGGGTTTCCATTAACTATTGACCAAAGGTATTTTGTTAATTTTTATCTTCTTTTGGGGTGGTGGGTGTTGTGGTGGTGGTGACGGTGGAGGTGCAGTGGCGACGATGGTGTTGATGGTGGTGGGATGGAGGTGGTTTAGGTTTAGAGAGAGCGAATGAAAGATGAGAAAGAGAAATGCAGATCTAGTAGATAAATGAGAGAGAAGAGAGAGAGAGAAAACTAAAAATAAATTAGTTTTTTTATTTATTTTTTATTGTAGGGGTAATTTGGTCATTTAACAAATTTTAACAAAATAACTCTAACAGTGTTACAAAATTGGACTCAAATGGTTAAGAAAAGTGGCTATAGGGACTCAGGGCGTTAAACATTTTGATTTTGGACTCAAGTGGTTAAAACCTCTAAAACACACGGACTCAAAAAATAATTTACCCTTATTTATAATTTTAGTTTTTGTTTAATGTATGGATTATTTGAAGTTACTTGGTTATTTGACATTTTAATTGATGGCAAGACATAAATATCTAAACAAGTCTATTAGATATTTTCTTTTTTCAGGAAGAAAAGACATTAAAAGAAAATATTTTCCTTTAAAATAATTAGTTACTAAGTATAAAGGAGTATTATCATGCATATATTTCAAATTATCATGCATATATTTTAAATTTTTTTTAATAATCATAAAAGTCACCTTATCCAAAGAGCATGCATACATTTCAAAATTTGTAATAATCATAAAAGTCACCTTTTTCAAAGAGCAAATTGCAATAATCAAATATATAATTTCAAATCGCCATATCTTCACACACGCTTAATTTCAAACTCAAGCAAAAGGAGTTTTTTTTTTCTTGTTTTTATAAAAAGATGAACATAAAACCTATAACAATACAAATTTGGTTAGTACTTAGTATTTACTTTAAACACATTTTTAACTGGATAACCACAAAAATCACCAAAACAAAATCTATGAATTCACTTTCACGATGAAGAAGGATTATATTCAAATGTATTAATCTCACGCACTTTGTACTTCATGTACCTCAAAAACAGCGATAGATGGGTTTGGTGTGGTGACAAAGATAATGATTTCTCGGTTAAAAGCGTTCGAAACACACTGGAAAAAGACATAAACTTAAACGTAGCAGCGGACAATTATTTCTGGAACAATTGGGCTGCACAGAAGTGCAGCATGTTCGTGTGGAGAGCTCTGAAAGGGAGGATACCGACGGCAACTCAGCTAAGAGAAAAAGGAGTTCCGATACCATCGGATTTATGTAGAATGTGTGACAGTGATCAAGAAACACCGGACCATGTTCTGGTAAACTGCAGAGAGGTTAAAGGAGTATGGGAACAAATTGGATCATGGGTCAAAGCACCATCAATCGTTCAGCAGGAGACTTTAGGTGAGATATTCAATGCACTCAAGGAACAAAGCTGGCCGAAGAAAAGAAAAAAAGGCGGTACATGCTATCTTCTTATTGACAACTTGGATCATTTGGAAAAAAACGGAACGAAAAAGTATTCCAAGGAAGAAATGGTGAAGTGTTCAAAATAATAGAAGAAATAAAAGAAGAATCGTTTCTATGGATGAAATACAAATCGAAGGTACAATTGACTTCTTGGGAGAGTTGGGTGTATTTTTCTTGGTGCAGATAGTTAAAGAATTTATGTTACTGTAAGTTTTCGTTTGTGTGTTCTGCTAAATCTTGATGTACTGTTTGGGGCTATCATAGCATCTTGCTATGGGCCGGTTTTGGTTTGATTAATAAAGTTCCGTGTTGCCATTCAAAAAAAAATGTACATCAAAAACAAATTTTATAACCTCACAAAGATTTCTTATTACCGAAAGAAAATTGAAAAGATGAGTAATGTATTATACTACAAAAAATGGATAAATCACATAAAAAAAATCAAATGTGTAACAGAATATAGATACACATGAAAAGAAAAAATAAACTCAATGGTGAAATAGAATATAGTTTATAGCTTATGGAAATAGTTAGTCTTTGGTCCTTGTAGTATGTTATAATGTGACGCGCTTAGTCTCTGTATCCTCGTTTCATTGTAGCTTTGGAGAAAAGTTACTTTTGCTCGTCTAAACACGAAGTATTTTTGTTTTGTAAGGGAATGATAAGTTAATAACACTCTGTAGTGGGATGAGCTCGGTATCAATCGGTATAGGTATAAAAAATACCCAGTACGCTACGATTTGGTACCGTGCCAGTATCGTACCGTACCGTACTGGTACCGAAAACACTAAATGTCGGTACCGAATCGATCCTAAAATCGAGTCAGTTTGGAAAATTTGATACCCGATACCATTTGTTCATCCCAACTCTGCAGGTCTATACGCTATACGATGTTGCGTATCATCTTACTAAAAATCTAAATGATTATCTTTTTTTTTACATGAGATTAGTACACAAAAAAATAAATAAATGGTTATTAAGATATTTGTTAAATAATATTTGCTATGGCTTAATCATCATCTATATTTTTTAACAAATATAATCATTATACTTGGGGTTTAGCAAGAAAAAATAACTTTTCTCCCAAGCTACAACAAAACAATAACGCAAGGACTAAACATATCACTTAAAACATACTACAAGGACCAAATAGCAACTATTCCATACATCTATTATTTCACCACTGATTTTGAGTTTCAAAATCCCCAAATTCTCGCACAACAAAATCCAATTTCTAGAGAGAGAAACAAACAGGTTCGTCACAAATCTTTTCAATTTCCCAAAAGGGAACAAAATTCGTCACTAAATTCGATCCTTTTCTCAACTGTAAACATATTTTGTTGCTGAATTTCATACACCCATTTTGTTTTTAGTGTAACTAACTTGGTTTTTCGTTTTTTTTCCTAATTTTTTAGGGTTTTTTTAGGTTTTGAAGATGGCGAATTCAGGTGTGAATGATGAAGTTGTTTCTCTGGAGCTTCCTGCACCTCCTGGCTGGAAGAAAATGGTTTGTGTTCTTTTTTTGTTTTTGTTTTTACATTTGTGTTTTGTGTTGTTTGCAAGTATAGTTGAGGTGAATTGGTTCATATCCTGGTTAAATTGATGTTTAAGTTTGTGAATTGGGGTCTGGGTGAAGTTTAATTTTGTTAAAGTTTAAGTTTTGAGGGTAATTTTGTTTGGTTTTTGTGGGTTTGAAAATTAGGGTTTTTGAGGGCTTGAATTTTTTGTTGTTTGCAAATGTGATTGAGGTGAGTTTTTTAAGTCTTCTGGTTAAATTAATGTTGAATTTTGCTAAAGTTTAAGTTGTTCTTGTTAATTTGGTGGTTTTTGTGGGTTTTAAAAATCAGGTTTTTTGAATGAATTATTTTCATTTTTTTTTGTTTGCTTAAATTGGTGTTTAATTATGTGAATTGGGTTCTGGGTGGAGTTAGGTTTTGCTACAGTTGAAGTGTTTGGGGGTAATTTGGTTTGATTTTGGTGGGTTTTGAAATTAGGGTTTTTTAGGGTTTGGATTTTGTGTTGTCTGCAAGTGAACATGAGGTGAACTGTTTTCAGTTTTTTGTTTAGTTCTGTGAACTGGGTTATGGGTGAAGTTCAGTTTTTCTACAGCTTTTAAGTTTTGGGTGGTGATATGGTATGATTTTGGTGGGTTTTGAGAGTTTGTATTTTGTGCTGTTTGTAAGTTTGATTGATGAGAAATTTTTTTTTTGTTTTTTTGACAAAACTGCACTTCATACCTTTCACTAAGAAATCGGCCAAACCCAACCTTTATTGTTCATATTTTGATACAGGGTACAACCTTTACTACTAACCTTGTTTATTTTCTTGGTTAACTACCCTCACATGCATTGCATGTGAGGGTATTATTGTCATTTCCACATTGTCTTCCCCAATCCATCCCCTCGAACCTAGAAAAAAACCATGTTTTCTTATAATAAAGTATCCCTCAAACAGAGTGGTGTCATGTACTCAGGTCTAATTCGCGAAGGGGGAGTGTCACTTTGTGTCTTCAACAAACAATTAACAATAGTAAATGTACTTTACAGTAAACTTCAGTCTAACCATCATCTTCAGTTGAACTTGAACTTCAATTTAGTAAACTTATCAAACATCAATCCATGTTCATAGTTTGGTCATTCCTGATTGATCTCATTTTAATTTATCATCGTCTATAAAAATTAACTATTTCGTGTTTACCTAAATAAGTCCTAGAAGCCAGAATGGAAATCATAGAAGTAATCAATATATCGACTGTCGGAACTTTACCTTCCAGAAGACCAGAATCATAGAAATTAGCTATGTAATAATTTTAATCGTGCAAGAAAAAAAGGGACATTCATAAGTGAATCAGTGTTCAAACTTCAAAATCAAAATTGTGTGTTCTGAATCTTCTTTATGAGTTTCTGAGTGAGTAAAATCAAAGTTCAAAATCAAAATCCAGGTTCTGATGTTCATATTCAAACAATCAAACTTCAAAATCAATCCATAATCAAACATCAAAATAAAAATACGTACCTCCTAAAAATCGTGAAGGGGGATGTCGCCTGCTGGATGTGGGTTCGAAAATTGAAGTGTTGAATAAAGGGGGATGTCCAATGTGGGGTTGAAGCCTGAAGGATGGATGAAGCCAGTGGGGATCAATTGTCAAAATTAATATAGAGAGTGAATATTTGAAGAAGACGGGTTTTTTCTGGGTTTGAGGGGATGGATTAGGGAAGACAATGTGGAAATGACAGTAATACCCTCACATGCAATGCTTGTGAGGGTAGTTAACCAAGAAAACTAACATCGTTTGTGTTAAAGGTTATACTTTGTAGCAAAACATGAACATAAAGGTTGTTTTTTGCTGATTTCATAGTGAAAGGTACAAAGTGTAGTTTGGGTATAACATAAAGGTTGATTTATGCAATTTAGTCTTTTTTTTGGTTTAAATTGATGTTTAATTTTGTGAAATGGGTTTTGGGTGAAGTTTAGTTTTGGTAAACTTAAAGTTTTAAGGACGATTTGGTTTAATTTGGGTGGGTTTTGAAAATTAGGGATTTTGGGTGAACTGTTATTGGTTTTCTGGTTAAATTGATGTTTAAGTAAGTGAATCGAGGTCTGGGGGGAGTTTAGTTTTGCTAAAGTTTAAGTTTTTAGGTGGGTTATTGGGTTGGGTTTTGAAAAATAGGGTTTTTGAGTGAAGTTTTTGGGGTAGTTTGGTTTGATGTTGGCGGGTTTTGATAATTAGGGGTTTTTTCAGCGTTTGAATATTGTGCTGTCTGCAAGTGTAATTGAGGTGAATTGTTTTCAGATTTTTGTTTAATTTTGTGAATTGGGTTCTGGGTGAAGATTATTTTTGCTACATTTTTAAGTTTTTGGGGGTGATTTGGTATAATTTTGGTGGGTTTTGAAAATTAGGGTTTTTGAGCGTTTGAATTTTGTGTTGTCTGCAAGTGTGATTGAGGTGAGTTTTTTTTTTTGTTTGAATTGATGTTTTGGTTTTGGTGGGTTTTGAAAATTAGGGTGTTTTTGAGTGTTTGATTTTTGTGTTGTTTGCAAGTCTTTTAAGTGTTTTCAGTTTTTTGTTTGAATTGATGTTGTATTTTGTGAAATGGGGTCTGGATGAATTTTGCTACAGTTGAAGTTTTTGGGGGTAATTTGATTTGATTTTGGTGGGTTTTGAAAATTAGGGTTTTTGAGTGTTTGAATTCTGTGCTGTCTACAAGTGTGAGATGTGAATTGTTTTCATTTTTTTTGTTTATATTGATGTTGAGTTTTATAAATTGGGGTCTGGGTGAAGTTTAATTTTGCTACAGTTTTCGTTTTGGGGGGTAATTTGGTTCGGTTTTGGTGGGTTCTGAAAGTTAAGGTTTTTGAGCGTGCTTCTTTGATCTTGTAATTACATTATTGCTTCCGTTTCTCGAATTTGGCTCTTGCTTTATTCCTATTTTGCAAAAAAAGTTTCAGTTTTTGGTTATAGGTTGATTAATAATGTAGATTGGGTTCTGAAAAAGTTCATCTTTTCGGGATAGTTAGCTTTATGGTTTCGAACGTTCTCTAGAAAAAAATGGTGTTTTTCATTAGCTATAATTTTGGTGGGTTTAAAAACTGGGGTTTCCAAAGTTTTCAGAAGAAAATTGGTAATTTTTTAATCTTGGTGGGTTTAAAAATTAGGGGTTCAGACATTCTTTAGAAGAAACTTGTAATTTTAAGCCATATTTTGGTGGGTTTAAAAATTAAAGTTTCGAACATTTTTTTCAGAAGAAGTTTGGTAATTTGTTTTGCTGTATTGTATATGTCTACGTTTTCAGTTTAATTGCATAATTTCCTTTAAATCTTCTACTCAGGGGGTGTTTGGGATTTGCTTATGTTAGGTTCTTAGTCTTTCTAAACTAAGAAGTTTTCAAGAGTGTTTGGGTTTGATTATCTGCTTAAAAACATTTCAATAAGCAAATAAACACTTAAGTAAGCAATCCCGAACACCCACTTACATGTCTGCTATAGTTGTTTGAATTCAGTTCTGCGTGTAGTTCATTTTGCTGAAGTGGGATAATGTAGTTTATATTTGGTGGGTTTTGAGTTTGAAAATATTAAGCAAATAAACACTTAAGTAAGCAATCCCGAACACCCACTTACATGTCTGCTATAGTTGTTTGAATTCAGTTCTGCGTGTAGTTCATTTTGCTGAAGTGGGATAATGTAGTTTATATTTGGTGGGTTTTGAGTTTGAAAATATTATTGCTTATGAGCATGGTTTTAAAGAACAACATGTATTTCTGTGAGTTTTTTTTTTCACTCTTTCGCTGATGTTGTTGCTTAATTTTGTGAACTGGGTTTTGGGTGTAGTTCAAGTTTTGGGGAATAAATGTTTTGATTTTGTAGGTTTTGGAAAATTGGGTCATTTTAGCTTGTTTTGTTATTTGAAATAATAATATTCAGTTTTTGCGTTTTGCTATGTTCTATACATATATGCTGTACAACAGTTTTATTGCAGTCTTTACCCTTTTGTTTGTATTGTTGGCTTGTTGCTTAATTTTGTGATGTAAAGGTTAAAAAGAGTTTATATTATAAGTGGCAGATATGGTGAAATTTATGTTTTTTTTAGGTTTTCGTATTTCCATTTTCCACTGATATATGATAAGTGATTAGCACTTTTAATTGTGCAAAACAACAGGTTAAGGTTTCATCAAGTATAACTTTTGGGGTTAGTTGCATTAAAAAATTATCAACTCTGGTTCTCTTTTTAGTTAGGATAAAAATGCTGACGTGGCCGATGATGTATCATTACCTCTTATCATGGCTAAAAGTTTCTTTAACGGGATTTTTTTTAGGTTTGTATTGGTTAAAACAAAGTTAGTTTAACCGAATTAAGATTTGGACCGTTGTTGGTTACCTTTTTAAGCAATCAACCCTACTTTTTAAGTTAGCTTTATCGTTCAAAAAAAACGTAAAATGGAACTTAACACAACGGTTCCTCTTTTTGTAAGGATTCAAGTAAAATAATTTTGATAAATCGACTTTGCTCGACACATGTTCTTTATTTTTTCTTCTTAAAGGGGCATTTTGGGACATATAAGAGCGATCACAATAGAATTGCTTGATTTTGTTTTGTTGCATGTTTGTTATGAATTTCTTTATTTTTTTTATTATAATATAATTTTGTTTAGTTTTCTTTGTTTCTTTTAAGGGTGATCTACTTGCATTTCTATAATTTCTGTAACGTGAAAAGACCCCTTTACCCTTTGTGCTGTATTGCAATGAGTTTTTTTTGGCAAATCTGTAGAGGTGGCAATTTTGACCACTTATAGATAAACGGGTCGACTTGGGATATATGTATTTTATCTTAAACGGGTCAAGTTAATGAATTAGCTTAATTGGGAATGGGTTGAATGGCTCGAATGCTCAATAGGCACACACCCAGTTTAATTCAAATGCCTTAACCCGCTTCTAATCAACGGTTTTACATGTAGTTTCTGCCAAAAGAACCTGGAACCCCGAAGAAGAACGAAATCGTGTTCACCGCACCAACAGGTGAAGAAATAACCACCCGAAAGCAGCTGGAGCAGTACCTGAAAGCACACCCGGGCGGGCCCAAGGCCTCTGAATTTGATTGGGGAACTGGCGAAACGCCGAGGCGGTCATCAAGAATCAGTGAGAAGGTGAAGACAACTCCGCCACCTTCGGAAACCGAGCCCGTTAAGAAACGGTCCCGAAAGTCTTCAAGTGGAAAGAAGGGTAAAAAGGAGAAAGAAGAAGAAGAGGCCCCTGAAGTAATCACTGACGTTGATGTCGAAATGAAGGAAGCTGAAAAGGAAGAGAAAGATGATGGAAAAGACGATAATGCCCCTAAAGAAACCGAGGGAAAAGAAGAAACGGAGAAAACTGACAAGGATGAAGCTATTGTAGATGGTGAAGTTAAGCCCATAGAAGAGGTGAAAGAAGTGAGTGAAATCCCGAAAGTACCCCTGTCAGAGGTGAAGGACGAGAAAATACCCGACGGTCAAAATAACGAAGGCGAAACCTGTGAACCGGAGAAAACCGAGAAGAGTGAGACTAATGCTGACGGTGAAGAAAGTAAGCCTGTTCAAGAGGTGAACGAGGTGTGTGAAATCCCGAAAGTACCCCTGTCAGAGGTGAATGACGAGAAAATACCCGACGGTCAAAATAACGAAGGCGAAACCCGTGAACCGGAGAAAACCGAGAAGAGTGAAACGAATGCTGACGGTGAAGAAAGTAAGCCCGTTCAAGAAGTGAACGAGGTGTGTGAAATCCCGAAAATACCCCTGCCAGAGGTGAACGAAGAGAAAATCGTCGATGGTCAAAACAACGAAGGAGAAACCCATGGTGCGGAGCCAACACTAGTTACCGAGGCTGAGAAAGATAGCGGTGCTGAAGGGCAAAAGGGTAATTTCGTCAATGTTTCCGAGAAAAAGGTGGAAGCGGAAGGAGAAGGCGTGGTGGTGAACGGTAGTCATGTGGAGGGTCAGTGAGGTTCGAGCCGCTAGCTGATTAGGTAAAGATGGAGTAACTTGTGGCGGCTGTTTGTTGATCTTTTTAACAGTCTTATCTGATTTTCGTTCGACTTTCTGTATCTATTGGAGTCTTTTTTAGCAGGTTTGTAATGCATTTGATCGAGACGATGTAAGAGATTGTTGATATTTGATGTTTTGTGGTGTCTGCAGTTGCAGTTAAGTAAGGTTAATTGTAGGTTATGCAGAGATGATATATGTTTATTATGTACTATGACAAGCTGCCTTTATGTTGTGGTGTTGCCAGTAGCTTTAAAGCCTTAATGTCTTGTTGCATATGTTTTGGTGGTTGTAAATAGGCATGGTTGTAAAAGTCCCGTCTAGGCTCTGAGTACTCTTCGAGTACTCGCTACAAGGTAGGCTGCCGAGGCCCTAGTATTGTTCGCCTAGGTTGATTACTCCCTGAGTAATCTCTGCATAGGCCGAGTACTCTAAAATCCAACTAGGAAGCGCCTAGCAACCTTTGCAACCATGTAAATAGGTTTAAAAAAGCGGGTTAAAATAGGTCTAAGTTGGGTCACCTCAGTTCTTTTTATATTTTTAAAAAGGGATCATTACTCATGAATTGTTGTTGAAGAAAGTTGATCTTAAATGCATATCATATATACACTTGTAATTCGATTTTGCACCCTTTCTCTCTCTTACATCCTTCTAACTAGAGGTGTGCATTTTGGGTTTTTTTCCATACCTGGTTCGGGTATGGTCAACAAAGTCAAAAGCGGGTATTGCAATACTAGGGTCGGGTATGGAAGCACGTTTTGGAGAGGAAGTAATTGGGGTTTTTTTTTTTGGTTATGTGTTTCTTTCCGGTAGGGTCAGGTGTGGCCGGGTTCAGCCTGGTATTAAATTTTATGGTATGTATTCGGTAAATACCGATAGGGCACGGAACGGGTTGGGAATATCCATACCCGACCCTAGTAATGTGGTGAAGTGTTCTAAATAATGATTTTGGTGGTTGTGAACTTGTGATAGGTTGTAAAATGGACCTTTGGGTAGGACAACTCGGTCAAGTTGGGTCACCAAACATCTTTTGTTTTTCATTTTTTATGGTTTGGTCGAATCTTCAAAATTATATTGATAAGGAAGGCTTTATTTATTTATTATTTTTTTGTGCATACATGTAGTACATTTAAAATAGACATTCTATAATGAGAATAAAAATTAAAAACTAGTGAAATTAGTTGTAATCATAAATAACCATATATTCATAATCTATGTTTAAATAAGTCAAGTCGATTCATGGCCCGACTATGAATCGAACATGCTGCAACAGAGGCAAAATGTTGATTAAGTGGATGACATACGGTTAACAGACTATGGATAAACCGCGTTATGATCTGAACAAGAATTGAAGAAGTAAACGACAAAAGAAAGACAATTCAACCGATTGAAACCAAAAATCTGTGACATTGACTAATGGTCATTTTAGGCCTCTTTCTGAATCCCAAACTGAGGTTAAACTTCAAAACTCAAATATTAGACATATATGAATAAATATTTTTAATAACTAAACTATGGCTAAAAATGTATTATTAGTTTTTTTTTAATAAAAGATGTTGTATATGTTTAAAATGTTTGTTTTTTAGCTATTATATTAGTTTTATTCGGTAGGCCCATTAAATTGAAATATAACTCAACTTACATCTGTTTTACAATTTACACATATAGGTTGAAGTTTTAGCTTGTAGTGATTGTTACCTACCATTCGTAGTATAATATCCATTTAGCTTCTATAGATGGTTCAACTTGTAAACTGTTTGTTATGTTTGCTTTTCAACTAATTTTCTTAGTTGTATATTCAAGTTATACCTTCAAATGGTTGTTACGTTGACAATATTTTGATATGTATAATACAAATGGCCCAAGAACATCGCATTTATTATTTTAAAGGCTAGTAACAATCATTGTTCAACAGACTGACATCCGAACAAACCCGGTTTTCTTGGATCATTTTGAGAACCACACTAACGCTGACAACTACAATGATTCACCGGTTCAACAAACGGTCATTTCCTATAACCGGTGAGGATGTGTGCAATGTATCAACAGTTATGCCCTTTATCCAGCAGTTTGACTTTTTGTTGTAACCTGGTCCAATAATTCATATCCGAACTAATGGAAACCGGTCAAACCGAACGGTACTATTTTGGCATTCATAGTATTTAGGAGATTATGATGAGTGGGTTGTTAGACCATTCTCTTATCATCCAATCAAATAATAAGTTACATATGTAAGTCTTAAGAGTCAAGGTAGAGAATACATAGAAGTTTTAAATAAAAATCTCTTGAGATAAAATACCAAAAAGGGATAATAGAATGAATCAAAAGTAATTTTGCTTACATCTAAAGATAACTTTATTTTGGAATTCCACCATGGCCTTGGTTTTTTTCCAATCATATTTACAACACAAAACAAACACATATTGGCAATGCCCTTACGTCATATGCAATAGTAGAGGTGCACAAAATAACCGGTTAATTAACCGTAACCGGTTATTAACCGAAACCGTAACCGGTTAATAACCGATTTAGGAATAACCGGTCCAGCCGGTTATTTAACCGTAGGTTAGTAACCGGTTACAAGTTTTTAGTATAATAACCGGTTATTAACCGGTTTTTTTAAACCGGTTTTTTAACCGATAGACTGGTTAACCGAAAAAATAACCGAAAAATTCAAAAAAAAGGCAAAAAAACCGGTTTTTAACCGAAAATAACCGGTTAAATAACCGAACCGGTTAAAGTAATTAACCGGACCAGTTAAAAAAATAACCGGTTAAAGTAATAACCGGTTAAAGCATTAACCGGTTAAAGTCAAAAAGTCAAATTAACCGGTATAACCGGTTAACCGATCCGGTTATTAAAATTAACCGGTTTGTGCACCTCTATGCAATAGAATATCATACCACAACTTTTTGAAAAAAGTAAAGAATTCTTTTTGGAATATTTATATTTTTGCGTCATGCATATGTATCAAAACTAGTTGGATGCCCCGCCCGCCCCGCATTGCGGGACGCTAAGCCGAATATTTCTTAGTTTAATAACATGTACGCATGTATTTTAGTTACTTGTGCATACTACTCATAACACAATCTAAAAAAAATTATATCGACTCAACCAATTAAACCAAAACACTATCATAGTTTTGCTAAAAAAAAGGATGGCAAGCCTGAGCTGGGGGCAAAATAGTAAATTGACATAAACAATGAGCGAATGTCAGACACCTGCTTGCCAAAAAAGTTAGATTGAGTAAACCAAGTAAAATAAAAATTACTATAGTTTTGAAAAAAAAAATAAAACGATGGCAAGACTCCAGATTTTAACTGAGGGCAAAATCATAAGTTTTTAAAAGATGGCAAACTCATAGTTTTAAACTGAGGGCAAATTCGTATTTTTTAGCGGGGGGCAAAACCAAAATTTTGTTTTGAACTGGGGAAAAAATCATAGTTTTGAACTAAGGGCAAAATCGTAATTTTTAGTTGGGGAAAAAGCATAAATTTATTTTGAACTGAGGGCAAAAGCGTAATTGTGAACTGAAGGCGAAATCGTAACTTTTAAAAAGGCAATTATAATTATATTATATTATACTAACATTAAATAAAAAAAAATGGCAGCCGCCCATTTTCCACCAATGTGGTGGAAGAACTATTGCCGTCAACCGTAAATGTATATGTGAGTAAATGTAAACAATTGTTATATATGTGACTAGGTTTTTACCCGGGATTGCTTCCCGGGCTCGGGAAAGTTATTTAGATTAATTAATTACAATTTGTTATTAATACGACCACATTACATCAACCATCTTATTCTATTCAACAACATTGTCTTAAAATCACGGAATTAGATCTATTCAACAACAGGACCACATGAATAACATTATTTCCAATTTTACTTCAATGCACTTAAATGATCGGGTGATTTGGGATTTTGTAAAAATGTTTGTTCTTGTACTTCTTAACAAAATAAGATGTTGACCAAAATTCAAACAAATGTTGACCAAAAGTAAATCAGATCAGATGTTCAACATAAACACTGAATCTATAACAACAGACACTACAGACATTGATTATATTCAAACTACTGATACATAAACATTGATTCTTCATTCCACTGTTGTAATCTAAGCACTAATGTTGAGGACCAGTGCTATTTTCAAAGGGTGATCAGAGCTTGAATGACAATGCTTTGATCTTCAACAATGCTTGGATCCCATCAGTAGTTTGAGGTTCAATTTTTATGCTTCATCAGTGGTTGGATTCCAATGTATGTAGAAGCTTTGCTGAGCTGTCATCTTCAAGTGCCATTGTCTTGATAGCCTGTTTAAAATATACAGCTTCTTGCTCTTTCTCTTCTGCATCAGTCAACTTTTGCCTCTTTCTTTGGTTTAACATAATGACAGAGGTATCTGATGATGTGAACAGTGGTTCAAAATTGTGGAGCTGCTTCTTTGACATGTTAATAGTTTTGTAATCAGGCTTCTTTGGAAGGCTAGGATCTGTTTCTCTCTTTTTTCTAAGCCTTTCATAAGCTTCATCAGTGTACTGCCTTGTCCATTTTGCTATGGCCTTGGCAGTTGCAACCTTTGCATCAACCAACTCTTGTTTCTTTCTTTTATACTCCAAGGTAAGATCATCAATAGCCTTTTTGTATTTACGCCAATTTGGTGCTGACCTTTTCATGCTTGGATCTCTTTTTACTCTTTCAATTCTATTGAGTTCTGCTTTGAGACCAACAAGTGGCTAATCTTGGAATTACTCTTCCTTGGCAGGGTAGAACTTCTCACTCATGATCAATGCCAGAATGTCTTTTCTCACATCTTTTTGCAGGCCAGGTTCTGGTGGTAAATTTGACATTTCTTTACTCAAATCTCTAGCATAGTCTTCCATGAGCTTGACTTTGGTGAGTAAAAACTGATAATGACTTGAATACACATTGTCATTTTCTCCTTCGCATTCAACCCTAGCTATTATTTGAGCTTGTCTAGCTTTTAGTTTTAGATATTCATCCATGTTTTTTGGATTTCTAAAACCAACCAGAGAAAGGAATTTCCTTTTTGAAGGATCATCAACTGTGTAGAACTGCCTCATTTCATTCTTTACTGCATGGAGTTCCAGTGGATAACTGGCAGCTGCTGGGGTACCATCTGCAGACTCATATCCTTGAAGAGCTATTGGATCTTTGATTGGATTGACCAATTTTGGAGGAATGAAAGATTCAGGTTTGGTGATTTTGTAAGGTACAGATGAAACAGGATCAGGTGCTGGTATATCATCAGCATGCACTTGAATATTTTTTCTTCTAGTATACACATTTTCAGGAGGAGGTGTTTCTATTTGAGGTTTTGGAGCAAACAGAATTATGGCTTGGGAAGGATTGTTAAAAGTGGTAGGTAATTGACTAACAGTTGTCGAAACAACTGGTGTCTCAACCACTGTTGATGTATCAACAGTTGTCTTTTGCTTTAAGGCAGGTGGTGAGTTTTGTGATGATGGTTTTGTTTGGGGTGTTTGAGTAGTGATGGTGTGTGTTTGACTAACAGCTGTTGAAACATCTGGGGTTTCAACCACTGTTGCCATTACCACGGATGATGTGTCAACTGTTGTCTTCTGCCTTTTAGCAGGTGGTATTGGTGGTGGTGAAGGGATTTTTCGTAATGGAGATAAGACAGTGGATGTAGTGTGTGTTGAAGTGGTAGTGGTGAAAGTTTGGATAACTGATGTTGAAATTACTGAAGAAGCAACAACTGTTGATACAACAGGTGTTTTAACATCTGTTGGTTTCGAAGATTGATGTGTGGAACTTTTGGAAGGTTTGGGAGTTTGTTTTGTGGATTTGGGAGGTGTGGTTTTGGGTTGTATGACTTTTCTAGTAGACTTTCTTATGGGCTGAGAATTTTCTTGATCCTTTGGCTCAGAAGTACCCTGTTCATTCATCTCCATAAAAACTCTATTCTCCTGTTCAAACCTTCCTTTATCCGTTGCCTCCATATCCTTTTTCACCCTTGCTTTTGCATCAGCAATGGCATTTAAGGTTACATCAACCTTTTTGGAACCATCTGGCAAAGGGATGTGTGCAAGCATTGTTGAATTATCTGGTGCAATGTACAGACCATCTTCATATCCCTTTTTCTTCAACTGCCTCATTTTCTCCGCCTTTTTGGCATTATTTGGTGGTGGGCTGTCCACAAAGATGATAGAGGGAGGAGCAGTGCCAGTGGTGTTCATAAATTGAGCCTTCAGGGTTTTTATATCTGCCTGAGTGTCTTTGAACCTCGCTTCCATTATATTTCTGATATTTTGAAGCTGAATTTCATGTTTCTGATCAGCATTTGCTCTTTGTTGGTGAAGCAGAGGTTGAAATAATGCCCAAAGGTCAGTGGGAGCAGGTGGTGCCTGCTGTTTTTGTAACAACTGTTGCAGTATGGTTTTGATTTCTGCAATAGATGTATCCAGTTTGTTAAGCCTCTCCCTCAATTCTCGGTACATTAAACCATCATCCAATTTAATGGGATCATCTGATTTCCCACCAGAGGTGGTTGTAACAGTGGTTGACTGAGGGAGACTTTCCCAAAAGTCATCCCCTGTTGCCCCTTTTTCTTGGAACTGGGGACTTCTTTCCTCAGCAGAGGTTACCAATCTAAGCTCACCAGTGTATACAGGATACACACCAGTATTTAGAAAGGTTCCCATAGAAGAAATTGCCTTCAAGGAAGTCTGATTAATGAAACTTGTTGATGCACTTTGTGTGGACGCGACTCGGCTCGGTTCGACTCGGCCTTGAAGACTTGAAGACACGAAGATCGAGACAAAGCTACAGCCAAGGGGGAGTTTGTTGGTGCACTTGTGTCTGTACTTTGTCTGTATTTCGTCATGATACAAAACGATGTCTTTAATGTAAGGTTGATGTAAGTTTGACCAAGTCAACCATCCTCCTGGTTTGACTTGACCAAACAGTTGGAAAAATGTTGTAAGCTGGTTGTGTCGAAGGATGTGTCATCGAAGGATTGTTTTATATCCTTCGATGAGCTCGAAAGATGAACATTCGATAGATGAGTTCGAAACATAAACCTTCGATGGATGAACTCGAAGGATATCTCGAAGGATATCATCCTTCGAGGTATTTGTGAATCTTTCGATGGCTTTCTGGTCGACAGATGATCTTTCGATCAATCTGTCTGATCCTTCGACCAGACCTGCTGTGTCGGGTATATATACCCATGTAGTGTGTTGTGTGAAAAAAAAAAAGAGAAGAGAACACATAGTGAGGACAAGAGAGACATAAACAGAGAGAGTTGAGAGCACACACACGAGAGAACTTTGAGAGTTTGCAGAATACTTCTGTGAACATTGTGCTTGTAACCGAACCTTTCATACGCATTAATACAAGTGGTGTTAATCGTTGAATGTTGTGTGTTGTGTTTGTGCTTATTCTCGTATAAAGTCTCGGTTGCATGCTAGCTTGGATTCCGCACTCGCTAGTGTGTTTAATATAACAAGGATAAGGTTTTATCTCATCCTCAAGAGGGACCTACAAAACTACTGTCCAAGTGTAAACCAGTGGGTTCAACACTTGTAGTAGCTGCTTCACTTGAACTACTGACAGGAAGTACTTGTACATCCTGGAGTGTAACCTCCTCAGGTGTTGTTGGTGGGTTAGCAATGATAGGGAGCTCAGACACAGTCACTTTCTGTGGCATGCTCTCAGTGATAGGGGGTTGAGAGGAACTGATTGCTATCTGATTTATATCAACTGCATCCAACAAAAGTTTTGTTTGTGGTGGAATTGTAACAGTGAGTACTGGAGTGGAAAGAGGATTTGCCCCGGGCAGTGGGCTGGGGATGATGGATTCAAGTGAGTCCAAAGCAACATAATTTGATGTCCCTATTCTTACAACCTGTTCTTTTTGAAAAGAAACAGGAGGAGTTTGAGGCTCAGGTTGAGATATTTCTAACATCTGCTGTGAGGAAGTAGCAGCAGTGGTTTCTGGTGACTTTTGTGTTTTCACCGGCAGTGGCTCTGGGATCTCATCTTCCAGATTTGCCTTTGTTTTAGGTTTGAGGGGCTTTTGTGTTTTCTTTTGTCTTGGTCTTTTGGTGGATTTAGGTGTCGGTTTCACAGCAGTTGTTTTGCTGCTGTGATCACCTTGAGCAGTGGGCTCAGCAGCAGGTGCCTGAGGAGCAGTGGTAGCTGCTAAAGTCTGCTCAGGAGCCTGTGCTTGTGTTTTGGACACTTTTGATAGCCTTGTAAATGTTAACGGTGTAAGGCCATTTATTTGAAAAGGTTCACCCTGGATGAGTACATGAGCATCATCCTTTCCAAATTTCTTTTGAAAATAAAAGCTTAGGAACCTTGGAAATAGTAAAAATGATTTGCTATCAACATTTTTTACCAAGTCATTAAAGATCTCCTGTGAATAGTTAAAGTTTTCCCCATGCAAGATAGCATATGCCAGGTATTGGATCTTTAATGGAATTTCATTGAAAGCAGTGGTCTTATTAGAAACACACATTAAGAGGGTATGAAACAAAAACCTTGGGGCAGGGGGAAAACTGCCTTTTTGCAAAGTGTTTTTTTTCATTTGCTTTGCGTACCCTCTTTCTAAAAAATCTGTTTGATACTCTATTTTAGGGAAAAAAGTCTTACCTTCAAGATCGTTGAGTTCAAACACCTCAGAAATGGTTTGTGGTGTGATTTTAACATCAACACCCTTTATCGAGGAATTGATAGCTATGGGTGTTTTATCTTGATATTCAAGTTTTGCATTTTTCCAAAATTCCCTCTGGGTTGCCAAGTAAATCGGAGCATCAGAAGTCAACAAAGTTTTGTATTTTGAAGACGAAAGGGCATCTATGACGGAATTGAACATTTCAGTGTTACTTGGTTTTGTCAAGAGACCCAAGTAGTTATGGGGAGCTTTGTATCGAATTTGTATGACCTTTTGACTGGATTTCCTTTTAACTGATGAAGACCGTGATTTTGCCATTTGAGGAAGAAGGACGATGAGGAATTTTGAGAGAAATGGAGGATAACTGCTTTGAAAAAGGAAAAATGAATTCGATTCGACAGTTAAAACCCTGATTGGGGGTTTTGATCAGGGTTTTATAGCAGGAAAAGTGAATGCTGACGTGGCAGCGGTTACAAAAGATCTGACGGCTATGAACTGTCCACGAGCCAACCCCTGATGAGTAATGGAACACAGTTGTTTTATGAAGACACTGATGGAATAATAACAGTGGTTGCAATGATTACACTGAAAAACAGTGGGAGACTTTAAGTTATCAGTGGATAGCCTTAAAACATTTTAATGCTTATAATTCATAAAAAAATTCATTTTAACTATTTTTAAGATGAATTTTGAGATTTTTTAAATAAAGTATTACATATAATCAGTTAGCATGCTGGGGTGATGTGATAAATACCGTTACATATAAACAACCCTATGATATGAAATTTAACAATCTAACAGAGTATAAAATACTGATGTTGAATCCACTATAGATGCTGAAGCACTGCTGCTACTGAGCAATGTTTTTCCTTTCGTTGATCAGGCTTTAGGAACATAAGTGCTTGTCTTTAACATGGCTTTGTCTTCAACAGTGGATAGGCCTCATCAATCTTTAAGAACATCAGTATTTATAAGGAGCAGTGGTTAATTATAACAGTCCTTAGCATGATCAGCTGTTATAACGACTCAAAAACCTCTTTGAGAGGAAGCATTGAAAGTATTAAACCTCTGTTGTCTTATCAAACAGATGTTCAGACACAATTCAACATCAACATAATTTAAATCGTACTCAAACACTAAATAATAAATAAAAATAGAATACAACATAGAAACACTGGTACATAAATACTAAAGTTGAATCCACTATAGATGCTGAAGCACTGCTTTTACTGAGCAGTGGTTTTCCTTTCGTTGATCAGGCTTTAGGTACATAAGTGCTTGTCTTTAACATGGCTTTGTCTTCAACAGTGGATAGGCCTCATCAGCCTTTAAGAACATCAGTATTTATAAGGAGCAGTGGTTAATTATAACAGTCCTTAGCATGATCAGCTGTTATAACCACAACATAACCCTTTGAGAGGAAGCATTGAAACTATTAAATCTCTGTTGTCTTATGAAACAGATGTTCAGACACAATTCAACATCAACATAATTTAAATCGTACTCAAACACTAAATAATAAATAAAAATATAACACAACATAGAAACACTGGTACATCAATACTAAAGTTGAATCCACTATAGATGCTGAAGCACTGCTGCTACTGAGCAGTGGTTTTCCTTTGGTTGATCAGGCTTTAGCTACATAAGTGCTTGTCTTTAACATGGCTTTGTCTTCAACAGTGGATAGGCCTCATCAACCATTAAGAACATCAGTCTTTATAAAGAGCAGTTGTTAACTATAACAGTCCTTAGCATGATCAGCTGTTATAACCGCAACATAACCCTTTGAGAAGAAGCATTGACACTATTAAACCTCTGTTGTCTTACCAAACAGATGTTCAGACACAATTCAACATCAACATAATTTAAATCTTACTAAAACAGTAAATAATAAAAAAAAATACAACATAGATTCATAAAATAAAATTTATTAATTTATTCATGACCTTAAAACTAAAAGTCCAATAATTACATGACATACTAAACAGTATTAAAGTTCAAATCTAAGAATAACAGCAAGAATTAAGAAACTTTAGTTTCAACTCCATCCATTGCTGAACCTCTAGATGTATGTACTTCAGCATCGCCAAGAACTGCAAGTCTCTATCACCGCACTCTATATTACTGACAACACAAACGAGAAACAAACCTAAAATGCAAAGGTCTCTTCTCAACTGTTGTAGCACATCTAAGTTTTCAAGATATTGCAAGAATCTATCCATACTTTCTATAAAAGAAGAAATCCCAATGACAAACCTGACACAAGAAAACCTGACTTTCGATTTAACGAAAATCGAACAACGCAACTTTTCACGATGTTGCAACAATGATACTGCAACATCCATATTGAAAGGTTGACTTGTGATGGGAATCTTCATTGAAACGACGATGTTGGAACAATGATACTGGAACGATAACATGTTCAACAAACATTCGAACAAAGAAGTGTAATCGGAGATTAGCGCCTAAATCACGAGAAAGATGCATTTGAGAGAGAGAGATATACGCACACATATATGAGCGAGCGAGATTTGAATCTGATAGTAGATAATTATATCTTATTTATAGGATTAGAATATACGGTTTGAATGAGCCTTTGAATTTTCAATTTTGAATGTGGGAACTGATAATTATTAAATTATCTTATTTATTGGGAACTGATGTTTATTGGGAACTGATGTTTATACGTAATCCACAGTAGTATATATCCTTATCCTCTCTTTATTAAAATATTAAATATTTGAATTGTTATGCAAAGTAGGAAAAAAAAAAGAGAGAAGGTCAATTTTCATGATGACTTTTCTGTAGTTACTGATTCTGATTTGAAAGCAACTGTCATTGTCATGATGACTTTTCTAATTTTTAAAAACATAATAACCGTGAGTTTGAAATTCACATTTTGCATGTTTTAAATGTCCAAAGCTCAAGAAATTAACATTAATTACTGATTTGATTTGCAACAAATAGTTATAAAGAAATTTTTTTATTTTTTAATTTAATTTTAAATTTTATGATCAAAACAATGTTGTTTGAAATCTTACCTCATTGGTATGTAAAGATGAGGTAAAATGGTAATTTTATTGTAATTCTACTTTTTATTTGATAATTTCAATCTATCACTAAACTAAAACAATCAATAACAAAAAAAGTGAGCAATGGCCGTTTTTTAGGAAAACCACTGATGGTCAATATCAATAGATCTCAACAATAAAAAAAGTGAGCAGTGGCTATTTTTCCTATCAGTGGATACCCCACAGTTTTTTAAACACTGGTGTTTGGTCAGTCAATGGTCAACAGAAAGATGCATTCGAACAAAGAAGTGTAATCGGAGATAACCGTCAGTTTGAAATTCTAGTTTTGCAACAAATAGTCAAAAAGTATTTTTTTATTTTTAATTTAACATTAAGGATAAAAATATATATGGTTTGAATTTTGAATTTCAAAATTACTGATATTATTAGTAATTACTGATTTGATTTGACCGCAATTGTGATGATGTTTATTGGGAACTGATGTTTATTGGGAACTGAAAGGTAAGTAGTGTATATCTTTATATCCCTCCTTATTAAAGTAAATAAATATTAGTAATGATATGCAAAGTAGGGGAAAAAAAAGAGAACGTCAATTCTAAATTACCATCTTGCATAAATTTAATTTCAAAATTTCAAAATTACTGATATTATCAGTGATCTGATTTGAAAGCAATTGTGATGTTGACTTTTCTAATTTTTATTTTAACTTTAATTAAGAGATAATAACCGTCAGTTTGAAATTCATATTTTGCATATTTTAAAAGTCCAAAGCTGAAGAAATTACCATTAATTAGTGATTTGATTTGCAACAAATACCCATCAAGTATTTTTTTTATTTTTTAATTTAACATTAAATTTCATCAGGAAAACAATATTGGAGGAACTCTTATCTCATTGCAATGTAACGATTAGGTAAAATGGTAATTTCATTTTAAGTGTAGTTTTTATTTGATAATTTCAATATATCACTAATTAACACCATGGATGGTAAATATCAATGGATGTCAAGAATAAAAAAGTGACCAGTGGCTATTTTTTCCTATCAGTAGATACCGAACGTCAATTGTCATTATGACTTTTCTGTAATTACTGATATTATCAGTAATTACTGATGATGATTTGAAAGCAACTGTCATTGTCATGATGACTTTTCTAATTTTTAAACCGTGAGTTTGAAATTCACATTTTGCATGTTTTAAATGTCCAAAGCTCAAGAAAGTAGCATTAATTACTGATTTGATTTCCAACAAATAGTTATAAAGAATTTTTTAAATTGTATGATCAAAACAATGTTGGAGGAAATCTTACCTCATTGGTATGTAAAGACGAGGTAAAAAGGTAATTTCATTGTAATTTTAGTTTTTATTTGATAATTTCAATCTATCACTAATTAACACCATCAATAACAAAAAAGTGAGCAGTGGCTGTTTTTTAGGAAAACAACTGATGGTCAATATCAATAGATGCCAACAATAAAAAAAGTGAGCAGTGGCTATTTTTCCTATCAGTGGATACCCAACAGTTTTTTAAACACTGATGTTTGGTCAGTCAATGGTCAACAGATTTTGAAGAAACATATGTTTCGCCTTAAACAGAAGTTTGCCCATAAACAGAAGTTTGACCATAAACAGGTGTTTGCACATAAAGAGATGTTTATCTGGTGGTTTAAAACCACTGTTGGGTCAAACAAATTTCACAACAGGACCAATACTCAAATAGATGTTGACCTTAAACAGATGTTTGGTTTAGAGCCGAACATCTGTTAAACCCCAAACATCTGTTTAACCCTGAACAGATGTTTAAGTTAATAACATCTACTGTTCAACCTAACAGGGGTTTCCATTAACTATTGACCAAATTGCAAACAGATGTTAAAACCACTGTTTGTTATTGTACTTCTTTACAAAATTACATAGAATTCAAGAAAACGAAACAAACACTTAAAGAACTATAATTTAACACATAATCTAATCGGGCAAAGCAATCTATTATCTAAGAATTCACTGATTCTTACAACATGAAACAAACTCATAATGAAATACTAAAGTTACATAAGAACCACTGATAATTAAACCCCAAACATCTGTTTAACCCTGAACAGATGTTTAAGTTAATAACATCTACTGTTCAACCTAACAGGGGTTTCCATTAACTATTGACCAAATTGCAAACAGATGTTAAAACCACTGTTTGTTATTGTACTTCTTTACAAAATTACATAGAATTCAAGAAAACGAAACAAACACTTAAAGAACTATAATTTAACACATAATCTAATCGGGCAAAGCAATCTATTATCTAAGAATTCATTGATTCTTACAACATGAAACAAACTCATAATGAAATACTAAAGTTACATAAGAACCACTGATAATTAAATACTAAATTTAAATCCGTTGTAGATGCTGAACCACTGCTGATACTAAACAGTCGTTTTCCTTTGATTAATCAAACTCTAGGTACATAAAGTGCTTGTCTTTAACAGGACCTTGTCTTCAACAGTGGATAGGCCTCATAAGTCTTTGTTCATAAAGAGCTCCTTTAAAACAAACTTTATGCTTCTTTTAATACAAAAAAGGTGGGAAACACCATTACTCTAGACTCTCTAGTAACATAAAATCTTATCTTACAACAATAGCATATCCTTTCTTGCGTTTAGTAGGAACTACTGTGGGTTCTACATCATCATCTTCTGCACAAGTCAATTATAATCATCATCATCATTTAGACATAAGCAAGTAAACTATAAATTTAATAATCTTTCTTTGTGTTTAATTAAACTTTATGCTTCTTTGAATACAAACCTATAATAACCCGCAGCAGATTGTATGAATTTCAAACAACTGTGATTAGACTGAAATATAAACCGAGAATTAGAGTATATCACTTCAAAATAAAAAACTCAAAATTGAAAATCAGAGTAGCAAAAAACACATACTTTAAACGATGTTGGAACAATAATACTGGAAACAACCGTGGAACAATCATCATCATTATATGAGAATACCCTTAATTTATGGAACCTGTAGAATGAAATGCTCCACTGTTGGGTTATTAACTTTCAACCTCACTTTCCCTAAATTTATCAATTCTAATTTTCAACAGGATGTAATACAATTATTACCTTAATTAAGATATCTTCAACTGCAAACAACAATAGCAAACAACATCAAACAACAATAGCAAACAACATCAGTCAATAATAGCAAACAACATCAAACAATAATAGCAAACACCTGATGTTGAATCCACTGTAGATGCTGAACCACTGCTGTTACAAACAGATAATACCAATGAAACTCTAATTTCAGAAAGAATAATGGCTGAACATACTCAAACATCAATAATCAACAGATGGTATACTCATATCATCACCATCTAGAAAAAAACGCTAATTTCAAAACATATTCATACATACCAGCTTATGGCAGTTCTCTTATCCGCAGCTAAGCGGATTTCAACTTTGATGACAAAATGTAATTTCGGGTATATCTTTATGTCAGCAGACAAAACCTATCTCATGGAGGAGTCATAATGCACTGATATTAACAACCTAAGTTATAACGACATAATATAGTCACTAAATGTTGTTGAAAATTTATCAGTGGACTCATAAGTTTATTAACTCCATATAATTAATGTTTTGAAGACTTAGTGTGATAAAGTCAGCTACCATGACTCCTTGAACAGTAACAGTTCAAGAGGTGCTGCATTAAATTTCGATACACAATTAATTATTCGTTTATGAACGAATTGAGGAAACTAAGTTTTGTATCGAATACATTCATGATATGCTTAAGGATCCTATAACTGAAGGGCTATTACCCATAAGTCTTATTAAGAGAGCTCATAGACGGGTATTAATTAATGGTCGTGCGCAATTGCATATCGTACTATGAATGACTAAGTATTAGTTAATTTTCCTCATCAGTTTGATTTTGTATGTCTCTAAGAATATGTCAAGTCGACATAATGGCATATAGACAAATAAAGTTACAAATCAAACAAAGGGCTTATGCGTATTTTGATCATAACGATTAGGTTTTAAATTAAGGCTATAGTATGATTAATGGGGGTCCTGAGTCGCATAATGATTCAACGGCTGTATTTCTCTGCTATAGTACTTGTTTAAGGCTAAAATGAGTGTTAACTCCTGATCAGGCTTATCTAATACTCATAGTAAATGATTACTCGGCTAAGTGGGAGAATGTAAGATTAAATATATATTATTTTATATTTAATCTAGTAGCCATTATAATCATTTACATTATATGGATCAAAATATATAACAACCTATTAAATAATTAGTTGGTAATTGTTGATGGGCCAAAATTACCCTTATTAACTAATTAGGGTTTCCTCTTGGGTGCATATATAAGGAGATAATTAGAGGGTTAAAGGGTTAGACTATAATCACAATAACATCACTCATGAAATCGCCCCTCTCTCCTAGCCGAACTCCCTTATTCGGTTTCTTTTACCACCATCATTAGATTGCACCCTAAGGAGGAACCAGACCAAACTGACAACTATGTCAAACACTGTTGCTGTATCTCCATCTGGATTCTCTGCTGGCCTGTACTGATGCAAACAAATGTATGTTCACATGTTTTCCCATTATGTCTAAACAGAACTGATCAACATGTAAAAGTTCAAATTCTTTTATCTTCCTTTGATGTCGTTGTTGAGGTACACAATAGAAAATATACGAAACTTACATAAATTCATGTATTGAATATCAGTTGTAGTTCGTAATAGACATAATTGAATCTGATATTAATCGGGACACCCGCTGCAACGTACAGGCCTTCCCACTAGTTAGTTATTAAATCTGACTACTCGTAATAGTGGCAATGAAAGGTATTTGTATGTGAGACTCTTCATAACAAAAGTGGATACAATAATCCAACTTTATGTGCAAACTTTATGTCCAACCTTGCACGTGTTCACATGCAAGTCGTGTACTACAAGTGTTAACACAAACTTCAAAGTTAGGTCTACATGCCTCTTGTACTTGTGGATCTATCACTTGATCGAAGTCTTACCACCGGTGCCCTATACCCCTATACGAATGGTAATTCGTGGGTTACACGAAAATAATTAGGTTTTGAGTTTGTTAGTTTAATCCAACTAATTAAGAGCGGGGTTGTGTTTAATCAAGACAACCCATTAACATGTCTAAAAATACAATAAAATGTATATATTATAGATAAAATTATAGAAAACAACCTTTATGTTTGCCTCAAACATGCTTTGCTTTGATGTTGACTCAGAAGGATGTCGAGATAAGTGTTCTTTGACTTCCAACTATCCTGTGTTTTTAGGATATTAGCTTAAATTTAGGTATCCCATAATGCCACATCTCTTATGGCCAGATCGAGTGTGGAAGTTCGTAAGGACATGACGTTGGCTTCAAAATCCGCTACTTGAACTTCGATGTCCTTTACTTCCTACTATTGTATACCTTTCAACCAAGTAACCAACATGTCAACATACAAAGTATATTGATTAACTTTGTCCACAAAAAAGTTACCAATGTGTGACCTTCATGTCATCCATGATCTTCTCGGCTCTTAATACACTCACGTGTTTAAAAAATGCCTATTGACATTCTTATCTAATGATTTTCACTCTAGTTTGAGTATGTTACCTCACCCTTTCAACTACGAGAGTGAAGGCCTTCCAACTACATGAGTAAAGTGAAATATTGGGTGTCAAGGTGTTAGGTGGAGTTTTATCCGCAGCGCGCCCGAGGGGGGGGGGGGGTTGTTTAGGGTTTTAAGAGAGTAAAATAACACAAATGCCCCTCTACCATTAATTTTTAAATAGAATATATTCTCACTCCGTTATAGGCAGAGGTGTAGAGTGTGATATTTTGCAAATAGAATAACGTAGAATGTAAAAAAAAAAAAAAAAATTAGAGCGTGGCAAGCTGCTCGTGCCATCAAACCACAAAAAAGGGAAATTGCACTTACTCTAAATTCTATTATAATTCTAACAATTACATTTTCAAAGGACTTAGTTCATGCTAATTGGTCTACTTAGACCAATCACATTTTTTAGTTTTTTTTTTTTTTTTTTTTTTGGTAATTACTTCTTAAAAGTGAATTGTTATAATAGAGTCCATTTATTTATATAATTTTCCAATATAATATTTTGTTGTTATAATTCCTTTGGATAAGATTTTGTTTTTCGTTTATAACTTAAAAAATATGGTGTATAAAATTATATAATTCATTTGGATAAGATGTCAATGAGATGTGCTTATTTTTATCTACATTTAGACATAAATTTTATTTAAAACCGAGTTATAAACAGTAATTTAAAGTGACGTCGTTTACCATTTTCATTAGTTAAGCAATACAATATGTCATTTTAGAAGCCAACTACCCTTTTCATTATTTGGGTAATATAATATGACGTTTAATAAACTTTCGAATATACCATTGCGACGTGTTAATTTTTATCTACGATTCGATATAATTTTATTTGAAGGAACATTGATAATGGTGTTGTATTAGGTTAGTGGTTTTCTCAACATGGTGATACAAAATTCGTTGCGTTTTTTTATATATTGTTATAGCGTTTACCTTTTTTTTTGTTATTTGAGTAACACAATATACAATTTTGAATACATCGTCGCAACATTCTTATTTTTATCTATGATCCAATAAAACTTTCAATCAAAGGGGGAAATATAGTTGATTTTTTTTTGTTCTTTACCGTGACGAACCGAACCAATATTGTTTGAACTATATCGGTACTGGCACCATATTTGTTTTTATGGTTTTCTCGATGTTGCGCTATATAGGCGATTAAAAACATAGTTGTATCGACAATAGAATATTTTAGTACCGTATGCTATAGCGAGTGTCAGTGACCAAACCGATGCTCCACCCGAACAACATCGGTACCGATATTTGTTTTTATAGCTTTCGATCGATGTAAAGCATGTGCCGTTATCCTTTTAGGCGTGTCTCTTTGTGTTGGTATACCAAGTGCAGGTATCGTACTGATACTTTAACAAGCCGGGCCAATTTCAACCAAAAGCCCGCCGCGAAGCGCGGGAATCCCACTTGTACAAGACTTCAAGATATAAAAGTCAAATTAGTAGTTAAATTTTTAACTGTCACTTTTTAGTCCTAAATATTTCCCTAATCAACCTGTATTTGATGAGATTTGAACGCGTAAACCTTTAAAATTGTTTGGTTTGACTGCTTGTGCACTTTTCAAAGCATTAGTGATCAGGGATATAAGTTTTGATAATTGGAAACTTTTTTTCTCTATTCGTATGTTTGTTTTCATGCAATCAAAGGTGTTAAGAATGTCATATAAGGTAGTGTTTAATCAAAAAGCCTCTTTGATTGGTCATCTTTTTTAATAAAGTGGAATTATGATTTATGATAAATAATATAAAATAAAAGAAACTTGTAAAGGTGAAAAGTTTATTAGGTGGCATATCAAGATTCTTTTCTTCATGAGCTATCACTATCTTGATCAATGTTAAAGCACCTTTAGTTGATCTTCTACCAATTCCCATCAATTTCTGTATCAAATGGTTCCAATTATATATGATTTAATTTAATTTATATACTTTATTTTAGTTTATAAACTTTTACTAATAAAATAAAAGAAATAATATAGTAAAATTTTGAATTATTAACGTCATTTAGAGATAAAAACATCAACACAATCGTATATTGCTAATTAAATAATAGAGATGTTTTTTATTAAAAAATGCCTAAATAGGACTCGTGGATTAAAATTTACTTAAGAATGAACTGCTAATTACAATTAATGGATGAGAAAATAGATTATTGATTGAATATCATACTTATTTTTATTAACGAAAAATTTGGATTACTAACGAACCACTGGAGTATAATCGTGCCATCAGTGGAAGCACCCGATCATATCCATCTTCATAGACAATAATGTCTATACACCAATTCAGAAGGAAACACAAACGTGCCACCAACGGAACCACCCGATTATATCCACCAGCAGACAGTGGCGGATTTAGACTGAAACTATAGGGGTAACGTTCAAATTTTTTTTTACCATACTTTATACGATGTAAATGAAACAAAAGAAAATACGATAATAAATTAAGTTAAAGACATACCTAATATATTTCTCCTCTTTGGTTTTTGAATGAGAGTCATTACATCATTTTTTTTTGGGTAAATTACACTTTTCGTCCTTTATGTTTGTACCTAGTTGCAATGGATGTCCTTTACCTTTAATATTTACAGCCACAGTCCTTTTTTTTGAAAACTCGTTACACATTTCGTCCTTTAACACTAACCAGGTTAAAATTTTCAGTTAAGTCTATTTACTTAAGGGCAGTTTAGTCTTTTTACTTAATAATATAGAGTATTAATAAAATAAAATCAAATCAAATATAAATACTCATTTTCTCTTTCAGTCTCTCTGTCACTCTTTCTCCTCTCAATCTCTCTCCCCTTTCTCTCTCTATTCAGCCAACCTCCATCACCACCACTACATCCAGCCACCACCATCGTATCCAGAAACCGCCACCACCAAATCCGTCCACCAAGCACACAAAGACAAACCTAATGCCATTTACGATACCCTTCAACTCACAACCAGTCACCTCATTTGACTGTATCACCAGAGCTGTTCTTAGATCCCCTGCTTCTTTGGGTTCGAGGACTGCTCTTATGTGATATCCAGCGACCACCACCACCCTTAGACGGACAGATAACAGAACCAACAAACCTCTCTCACCTCTTCAGACCCCTGAAACCCTCGTTCACTACAGGGGCAAATCTGCTGCAATAGTTTCCCCAAATCTCAAATTTAAAGGAAAATTATATGAACCATCACCTGTAATCGAAGAAATCAAACTCCAGCTTCTTTAATCCACACTCAGCCATAGTCTCTTTCTCTCTAATAAAACAATCACTCAACCACCGCCTTAGTCCACCAGCGCCACCGCCTGTAACATCACAACCACCATCATCAGAGCTACACAACCACCACACTCTGGATCTAGTCTGTAACATCACAACCACCTGTAACATCACCACCACTATCATTGGAGCCCTAGATTTTCTGGATCTACAAACCCCGCCGGCACCGCCTGTGACATCACCACCACCATCAATCGGAGCCCTAGATTTTCTGAAATTTCTCAATCGGAAATCATGGTTACCTCTGTATACAGATCGATCTCCTCCATCTATCTCCGCCGATCGGAGGTTAGTGGCGGCTCTGTATACATGTGACCCACTACAAAGTTGAAATACCTCCAGCCATTGAAGATGTATTCAGAACATCGTTTTCATAAGTCCTCCAGCCATTGAAGATGTATTCAGATCTTCCGCTCATCTGCAGCGATGATGTTGGTGGTGGTGCATCAGTGGCGGTAGTGTAGGGACTGTAGCGGCAACAGTTGGTTGTGGTGACAAGTGGTTGTCTTGGTGGATGGTGATGGTGGGGCTTGCAGGACAGATTTGGTGGTGGTGTTTGATGGGATACGGTGGTGGCGATGGGGCTTGGCTAGCAGAATTTTGGAACCCTAATTTGGGAAGTTAGGTGAAAGAGGGGCTTATAAGGTGGGAAAGAATCAGGGGTAAAATTACCATTCTACCCTCATGTGCAAGGCACATGATTAAACTTAACTGAAAATTTTAACCTGGTTAGTGTTAAAGGACGAAATGTGTAACGAGTTTTCAAAAAAAAGGACTGTGGCTGTAAATATTAAAGGTAAAGGACATCCATTGCAACTAGGTACAAACATAAAGGACGAAAAGTGTAATTTTTCCTTTTTTTTTTTTACTTTATCAGAAGTTTCTCTACACAAACGTAATAATTTTATCAAAAGTTTCTCTATGCAAACGTAATAATCTTATTTCTCCTCATTTTTTTAAATATAGCCTTTACAATTGCTCTCTACGCAAATGTAATAATTTTATTTATGTGTACTTCAAGGTTATCAAATAAAACAGGCTTATTTATTTAAAATAAATGAACGTTTTACAACAAAATGCAAATAGATTGAAAGTAAACAAACATACTTATCAAATAAACAACAATATAAATGTATTCATTAGATTGGTTGGGTTGGCTTGTTTACAATGTTTTGTAATCTTTTCTTTATAGTCTAACTTCTCACTAGTGATGTTTTATAATAACTAGCGGGATACCCCGCGCTACGCGGCGGAATTCAATTGATATCAATCCGGTTAGGTGTGTTACGATACACACACTCATTATGAACGATTCAAAGTATTTATAATAATAATAATAATAGTGAAGAAAAAGAAAACTAAAAGGAAAACTACGAAAAATGACTCAAGAATGAAGACTATCTCGAACTTGAGTCACAAGAAACACCAATTTTTTTTCCAACTTTGAAAAAAATAAAATAAATAAACAATAGTATAAATAGACCACACAAATCCAAAAATAAAAGTAATATAAATCAAAAAATCTTAAACTAAATTGAGTGATTAAGGTTGACACAATAACTCTCTTGCCTCGATATCTTCATTTTTATTAACATAGTTTATTACCTTTTTTATGTATTTTACTTTTCCTCTTTCAATATTCATTGGGAATAGATATATGATTATTAATAGGTCTTCTTCTCCTTCATACAACACTTAACTTCAAAACAAAAGTTGCAGGTATATGTCTCTTCACAAAAACACTAGGTAAAGAGTTCATCACCAACAAAAAAAATTGTGAAGGGGTAGCATAATATTACTTTAAGGATAGCGGAATACAAAAAATGTCAAAAAACATATAATTTTTGCACTTCGGCCGAAAAGTTAAGGGGTAGCGGGGGTTACCCCTACCAATGAGATAGGTCCGCCCCTGCCAGCAGAACCACCCGATCATATCCATCTCCATAGGCAATAATGCATATACATCAATTCAGAAGAAAACTCAACAAATCTAGGAAAAACCCCCTTATGGGAATCGAACTCAGGATCTAATGGTTCCTAAGTCTTATCCCACCTCTAAGATGCCACTAACATATAATGCCATGGGTGAATCTTGTAGTTATTTGTTTAAATTTTTTTATCGTATTACGCATTATCAAATTTACAAAATAAAAAAAAAGTGTTGAAGCTCAACTTAATCCGAAATTCTGACACTTGAAAGTGTCGTTTGGTGTTTTTTGTATTAAGTTAGACACTTAGACATGGTTTTGCATGTTGTGTAACTCAAATGCATGAGTCACGCCTTTGAGGTTGTTAACCATTTAGTGTCAGTGTCGAGTAGAATGGTAAGTTTATTGTCCTTATATCTAAAGTTTAATTGTAATTTTCAAATCTAAAATCTAAAGTTTATTGTCCAATACGAAGTTTTAAGTTTAGTAGTTACATCATCTAGCAATTAAATTAACTTTTTTTTTATTTTTAAAACAACCAACCTTTGTTTAATAATGTTTTTCTTTAATATTATTGTTTGAAAGATTCTTTGGCTCCTCACCAAAGGGAAAACATCTACCAAATACAATATTTCAAAAAAAAAAAAAAAAAAAGTTAAAATAGTATAATCATCGAATAATTTTATCGGTTAAACATGATATTCTCAACTAATAGAATCTTGCCATCACTTTTAGGCATAAATGCATATACCATTTTTAGAATTGAGATTTTAAAGTCATTTGATATGGTCACTAAATGGCATAAGAACATAGCAATCTTTATTTTTTGAATTCTTTATATTAAAATATAACTTGTTATTTGTTATACAACCACAAGATGTTCTGTATAGTTGAGCTAGTTTCAGACTTGGGAGATTTGAGATATATTTCTAAATTTAAGAAATAAACTGACCTATATAGAAAAACCAATGTTTTAAAATCTGGTATATATACTGTACTGGATTTGGCCTAAAAAATAGTTTAACCGGGTGTATTGGGTGGTTCAACCGGGTGTACTGAACAGTTTAACTAGTTCTACCGGACGGTTCAACCGATACAACCGGCCAGTTTGTCCCGTTTTTAAAACATTGAGAAAAACTATTCAACCCATGCTTATTTAGTTTGATGGACCATCATCTAAATAGGTAACTTGTTAAGCTTGAATTAGGGGTGTGCATGGGTCGGTTTTGACCAAAAACCAAAATCATAACTGCGATGTCGGTTATTGGATATAACCATAACCATAACCATAACTGATCGGTTATGGTGGTTATGGTTATTCGGTTTTGATGGTTAGAGCGGGTCGGTTATGGGTGATTAACCGTGTATTTAACTTAGCTAAAAATAGCTTAATTTTTTAACATGGAATAAATTGTTATTGCATACTTGTATATATTAGTATATTACATAGTATTAAAAAATACATATAATCTATAAAATTGATACCAATTATTATCGAATATCCAAATAAAGTGATATGATACATTCCATAAATTCAAATAAACATTCAACCAAAACCACAAAATGATATGAAAAACTCATAAGTATTAAAAATCTTCAGTCAAAAATATAAAATATTAAAAATATGGTGAAAAGTCATAAATCTTACAAAGATTTATTACATGTCGGTTCGGTTCGGTTATGGTGGGTATGCAAAAAATGATAACCATAACCGACCCGCTACTTTCGGTTTAAAAAAAAACCATTAACCGACCCACCGGTTTTTTATTTGGTTCGGTTTTGTCGGTTAATTCGGTTATGGTTCAATTAATTCGGTTTTTTGCACACCGCTAGCTTGAATTACATCTCATATAACGGGTTTGAGACTATTTCAACCACTCAAGATAGGAGTTTATCGTATACGTACATTTTCAAACAACTATACGTCGTAAGCAACAATTAATCCTATAAAAGCCTAATACACTTTCTTATTTTTTTCAAGAAAAAACCATTTAAACCAATTTCCCTATACTATAAGCCCTCAACATATAAAGAAGCACAAAAAAGGCACCAGCCCGATTTTTCTATATTAAAGTCAAAGTCACTAAACTAATATAAACGCGTGTCTTGTGAAAAAAAAAAAAAGACACTAAAAATAATAGTTTGTTACTTCTATATTATTCAAGATTATATGAACTGGCATTCAATTTTCATTCTTTTCCAAAAAAAATATATATCATTATCATGGCCGGCCCTGAGGTGGGCGGAGAGTACCACAGGCCAGTACCCAATATTTCGAATGGCACGGTATTCTAAAAATATTCGATATGTATATGTAAAAAAAATAAATTTATAGGGTATACCTATACAAACACCAACATAGGCCCACTTACAAAACTATTTTTGTGGTTTATATTAGTTATTAGCTCATTGACATCAGGTTTAGACATGGCTTTGGTTATCCACACATCCCCCTCAATTTATCCACATATCCTCTAACCCTATACACCCCTCATTGCCCTATACGCCTGAAAATGGACCCACCTGATAAGCCCCTCATTGCCCTATACGTTTACTTTTTGGTTACTTTTTCACACATCCTATTAATTGTCAATGATTGGGTGTCAGCCAATGATTGCCCAATGATTGAAGTTTTATAATATTAATTAAAAAAAATATTGACGTCACCATTTTTTTTAATTAGTATTATAAAACTTCTACATTTTTTTTATCAAGTGTTATTATAAAACGTCAAATTCTCTATAATCCAAAACACAAATGTAAGTGAACATTGTTTGATAAAATAACACAAAACACAACACTTTCATACAAAATGTAATACAATACATAGCCGAAACCCTAAACCCTAAACCCTACACACTAAATCGCTAACTATTACATATTATTACTTAGATTCACACGAACCCGTTGTGTATCTGAATCAGGTTCTCAAACAAACCGTGAAATCGAACAGTTTCTTCGTACAACTGTGGCTAATGGAAATGCATGAAAAATATGATGAAGAAGTTGATTCTCGATTTGATGAACTTGTTCTTATGACAAACCCTTCATCAATTGAGATTTTAAATACAAGGCAATGTCGTGAGTTGGGAATAGAATCGGTTATTTCATCGCGCGTCTGAACCGACTTTTAAACCGGACGGAATCTACGAAGAAACTGTTCGATTTCACGGTTTATTTGAGAACCTGATTCAGATACACAACGGTCTCTTTGCTTCGTCCACTAGAACTATTTGTGTATGCATTCTTTTGGTTGTTAACTACCAAAAGAATGCATACACAAATAGTTCTAGTGGACGAAGCAAAGAGACCGTTGTGTATCTGAATCAGGCTCTCAAACAAACCGTAAAATCGAACAGTTTCTTCGTAGATTCCGTCCGGTTTAAAAGCAGGTTCAGACGCGTGATGGTATATGGTGGTCACGGAACTATCGGGCATCGGTAGATGCCGGTGACGGAACTGCCGCGCGTCGGTAGATGCTATCAAGACTACACCAGGAATCGACAATATGAGAGTTCCGTGCTATTTGCACGGTAACATCTGACAATGTCGGAGTTCCGGATGACTTGGCAATTAATGTTGGATGATGCATCCCCCACCGCCAAGCACCTCACCATAGACCGACGTCCCGGCGCATGAATCTGAAATATGAGCTCAGGTACTCATTTGAATCTGAAATATGAACGCAGTGCACTTCTCCATAAGAATTACGTTTCCACCACCGTCAAAACACCGACTTTCGATATCCTGTTAAAAAACATACAATTACAGTGTTAGACTCGATATTTGAAATTATATTGTAAAATATAATAAACAAACAACACCACCACCAACACCACCACCACCACCACAGCCGACCACCCACCACCACCATAGCCGACAACCCACTACCACCACAGCCGACCACCACCACCAGTCGGCCGCCCACCACCGCCCACCACCTTCCACCCACAACCTAACCACCACCAAAACCACCATCCCAACTACCACAACACACCACCACCACCACCACAACCTACCACCCTCAACCACCTCAACAACCACCACAACCTACCACCCTCAACCACCTCAACAACCTACCACAACCCACCACCTCACCACCGTCAACCACCACAACCCACTGCCTCAACACCACAGCCCACCACCCACAAACACCACAGCCTATCACCGACTACACAACACCACCTAACCACCCACAAACACCACAGCCCACCACCCATAAAAATCAGAGATAAAAATTGAAAATTAAACATAAAAATACGGAAATACGAACTAACCTTAAATACTCCGAGCGTATGAAGAGATACGAGAGCGATAACAATACGAGAGACAAAGAATCCGTGCGTGTGTGTGTACTTCCGGATCTTCATTGTGTGGTCCAACGTTGTCTCGTGTGGCCCAAGACCTTTTTGGGTATATAGTTGGGTGTATATACGTCAAAGAGCAGGTCCTTGGTAAATAAGTCAAACAAAAACAACATATACGGCCCTCATTGATCTATATGACGCGTATTATTTACTTTTTGAAAAAGTATGTCAGTCTATACCGCCCTCATTGATCTATAAGGGGCTTACGAAATTAATTTTTCTGAAAAGGTGTCAGCCTATACGACCGTATAGGTCAATGAGAGACACATACACCACCTAACTTTTTGTTATACGGACCTCATAGCACTATGTGAGGCATATGTATTTAACATTTCTGGAAAAGTGGTCAGAATTTGTACTTTATACGCATCTCATTGTGCTATGAGTGGCGTATTGTGTCCTTTTTTTTCTAAACAAATACTATTACGTACGAGAAAGTGTAATCCATATCCATCTTCACATTCACAATGGTTATGTGTAGATGTGGAAGGCAAGCTGGGGTAAAAACATCTTGGACGGATATCAATCCCGGGCGTCAATTTTACACCTGCGTGCAATTGGTATGTATTTTAAAAACATCTTGATGCAATGGTTGTTGTAACTTATGCATTATGGTTTGTATAGTGGTAATGATATATATTAAGGCTACCCTATATTAATTCGCCTTCGGTTTCAGCGTTCTCGGTGCAAATTCTTTGCGTGGATCGACCCTCCCATGTGTCCTCGGTCAGTTCAAGTCATCCGAGGTTTGATGGATACGAAAGCATTACTTGAAAACGAAGTCAAGTATTTGAAAGAGGAGGTTCGAATGTATAAAGAGCAAGCAGCAGAAATGGAAAATAAAAATTCAAGGGTCGTTCTTAATAGGGACACCTGTTTGATAATCTGTTGGATTTTGTTTTTTTTGTCCGTATTTGTATTTGTCGTTAGCCGTATTTAAGTTTATGCAACTTATGTAAATGAATGTAATGACTCTCATATTTTGGTTATTTAGCGGAATGTTATGTCTTGAGAGTTTATGCAACTTATAATAATAAAACATATGCACATTAAAAAAAACGATGTTATATCTAGTCCCGGCAAACGGGTCGGGCCGGGGGTCGGGTAGGGTTTTTGACCCATGACGATATTTTATGAAATGAATTTTGTGTATTATAAAATGTCAAATTTTTTATTTATCAATTATTATTATGTCTTTACTTATTTTTCACTTGTCATTTATTAACCATAACGCAATAAATACACGAAACATCGTTTTATATTAATACACAAAACATGTCATTTTAATACAAAATGTAACGACTAAACCCTAATCCTTGCAAACTGTATCGGTTATTCAGATCTCTATTCGGTCACCATATTGTTGCTATCAAGTTTAATGATGCGTTCCACGGTAAACCTCCGACCTGATCTGGCGCTCCCTCGTTGTCGCAGAAGAATTTTCAGTAACCGGTTCCACAGCATGAAGAACCAATGCATACAGAAGGAGTTCTCCCTCGAGGTTGCTGACGCAGAAGCATTGTCGTTGGTGGAGGTGGAAGAACATTCCAGTTCACTCTCACAGTCACCGGTAAATATCTACTTCCACCGTCACAGACTGTGGGTGCAGAAGCATTGTCGTTGGTGGACGTTCCGGTGCATGAATCTGGAATACGAACGCAGTTAAGCGTTTGAATCTGAAATATGAACGCAGTGTACTTCTCCATAAGAATTATGCTACCACCACCGTCAAAACACCGACTTTCGATATCCTGTTAATAAAACATACAATTATACCATTAGACCCGACATCCGAAAATATATTGTTAAAAATAATAAATATAATAATAAAAATAACATATGCACATTTAAAAAAATAACGATGATATAAGTCTAGACCCGACAAACGTGTCGGGCTGGGAGTCGGGTAGGGTTACGCTACCACCACAACCACCACCACCACCACAGCCGTCCATCACCACCACCACCACAACCACCACCACCACCACCACCACAACCACCACAACCACCACCACCACCACAGCCGTCAATCACCACCATCACCACAGCCGTCAACCACCACAACCACCACCACCACAACCACCACAACCATAACCACTACCACTACCACCACCACCACAACCACCACCACCACAACCATAACCACTACCACCACCACCACCACCACCACCACCACAGCCATCAATCACCACAACCACCACCACCACCACAGCCGTCAATCACCACCACCACCACAGCCGTCAACCACCACAACCACCACCACCACCAATCCCCCACCACCGTCAAACCCAACACCACCACAAACGGCAGAAATAAAACCAAAAAATAAAAAAAGTTTGAAGATTAAGCAATAAAATTTGAAATACAAACTAACCTTCATCGTGTGGTCCAGAGTTTGTCTTGTGAAAATCGTGTGGTCTAGAGCGTTTGTGTGTGTGTTCTTGGTGTTTTAGTGTGAGTTTTCAAATTTTAGATCTAGTTTACCCCTTTATTGAAGGTGGGAAAGTGTTTGTGTTCAATGAGAGCCGTATGGTTCAATGAGCACCTTAAAGTGTATGAAGTGTATAAATGAAATACTATAACCAATTTATCAGCTCCTGTACAGGAGGATAAACTGGTTAAGGCATGTGTGTTTTAGGCGAAGTGTGCGAGTTCGAAACCCGGGGGAGGCCGGTTCGATACAGAAGGACCCCTCCCTTTTTTATTTGTGTAATTCTAATTTTTCAAATCAAGTATAAAGGATATACTATAACCAATTTATCAGCTCATGTACAGGAGGATAAAATGGTTAAGGCTTGTGTGTTCTATGCGAGGTGTACGAGTTCGAATCCCATGGGAGGCCGGTCCGATACAGAAGGACCCCTCTTTTTTTTATTTGTGTAATTATAATTTTTCAAATCCAGTCCCTGAGGTTTGTTTTGCACAAGAACAGTCCCTGCACAGTTATTAAAAACTAACTGTAATTCTAATTTTTCAAATCCAGTCCCTGAAATTCTTATAACCGTTTATACCCCTTCTGCACATGCTTAGCATTTTTAAAAAAGACCAATATACCCCTTCGTTATAAGAATCCCAATACCTATTTGTTCGTACAACCACATTAAACCCAAAATACAACATAGATGCTGATAAAATATTAAACATGTTACCATCCATACATGCGATAAAAGATTAAACGTTTATAGAAAAACAACCGGGCATACAACTAAACATAAATAACAAAAGATGAATAAATATTTGATCGTACAACCACATTAAACCCAAAATACAACCAAACGAAACAGATAAATACTACTCCTAAGCCATTTCCTCGTCACCGTCATCAGAACCACTATCCTCATAACGTATCAACTGCATCTGCGTGTCAGACGGGCCTGCCTGCGTGCCGGACAGGCCGGCTTCCGAGCCGGACCCCGGATACACTCGTGGTTGTGGCGGGTCTCGAACCGGCAACCCCGCCTCGCTACGCCTATCAGCCTCGCTAGCCATCATTGTAACACCCCGAAAATGGGTTTGGTAATTAACCCACGTTAAAACTAAAAGACGGGTAAAATACCGTTAGTAGTAAAAGTAACCCGGTGAATATTAGGATTTTAAATAAATAAACCTAATATTAAATAAAAGTAGAATAAAGGCTTTTGAGGAAATAAAGTTTATAGAAGGCCCGACCTAACGGGACTTAAAATAAACTTAGTCATAAATATTCCTGAACCCGCTAAGTTAACTAGGAATATTAAACCTAGTTAATAAGTGGGAATATTGTTAAAAATAAATAGGTTGTGGCCTACTTAATAACGAACCAAACACGAGGGGTTAAAGTGGGATAACTAGAAAAGTTATTTAATTAAACAAAACACAAACACATACACAAGTGTGTGTTCTGGATCGACATCAGGGAGCTCCCCATGGAGCCAAACCCTAACAAGCACAAATCAATGAAATTGGAAGGGCAAATCGAACCCAAATCGAAATTCAAGCACATATTCGTGATCACCAAGTCAAGGGGATCCTAAGGTATGTCAAATTTCTAACATTCATGAAGTTGTAAAAAGTTGATAATCATCCTAATCGCGAATTAGGCATGGATTAGAGAAGATATGACTAGATTAATGATGTATACTTGCTTAGGAACGAAACCCTAAGTGAAAATCATACTTAACATGCTATTAATTGAAGGAGTTGATGAATTAACACACTTAGACAAGTGGGTTTTAATGTTATGATGATTTTGAATGATATAACTATGCTTAGAATCAACATGCATGAAAACAAATAGAAGGTGTTCGATTTAACCATGAATTTGGGTACTTGTTCATATATGGTTGAAGTGGGTTTTGTTAGATATGGTGAAATTATGAAGAACTTGAAGTAATATCACTTGTATGTGATTAACAAGTAAACTAGGAAGTGGGTTTTGATATAATAGTAAAGATGATGATAAGTTATGTTTAAAATCATCATATTTGATAATAGAAACAAGGCACTCAAACAAATTAAATGATTTGGGAACTTGTTCATACATGATTGAAATGAGTTTTGAATGTTATGATGAAATTTGGTAGCCATGTTCATGTAACTAAGTGTATAAGATCATGTTAGCTACTAATTGATAGATAGAACTTGAATGTGCATTTATATGCTAAGGGGCGTTTGACTTTTAGTAGTCAAACCAACCCTTAGTAAGATCGAATGATAAATTGATAGAAAAATGCGTAAGATGGAATAGTTATGATTAACAATGACTAAATTACCCATCTTATGAAATATGATGATAGTTTGACGCGTAACAAGCTAGGTGAAGCTTGAGTGGAAAGCGGGTCGAACGAATCAAGAATGAAAAGGAAAGCGCAACTCGGATGAAAGGTAAGTGAAACTTACACACTTTGTAGAATACTTGTTTACTTTACAAGTAATAAATGCGATAACGATAATAATGAAAATATGGCTTCCGACGCGATTGGTACGAGTCGGAACATATAAAGATGATAAAAACCACGGTTTATGGTAAAAATGATAAATCGGTAAATCGGTCATGTAATGACTAAGAGATTATGAGTTTTGATAAGATTACCGCGTAGTGTAATCTAATATTGAGAAAAAGGGTAAAAATGGAAATTTAGTCAAGTGTCGACTAATGTAAATTGACAATGAAAGGGCACCCATGGCGTAAGCCGAACGGGTCAAATTTGTAAGAAATGAGTTAAAGAGAAAAGGAGGGGTCAAGTGGTAACATCCGACATAGGCCGGATGTGTAAATTTGAAATTTGAAAACCTCGTTTTACTACATATGTAAATGTTTGGTCATATGAGCCAAACGGGTCAAATGGTGATGATAACACCATTTGACAATAATGACTAATCTTGGTTGTCAAGTCATATGTAAACAGGAACGAGTAGCAATTCTGGGATAATCGCGACGCTATAGAATATTGGTTAATAAATGCGAGGTATAACGGGTCTATACGTTGATCCAAGCCAGGTACGCACAAATAAGTTGTAGTAAGAAGTGCGATTTGGTCAAATATTAGTGGAAGTCCTTATTGTAAAAATGAAGGATTAAATGTGACCAAAACGCCCTTGTTAGCTAATTCGAACAAACAACCTTTACAACCTTTAAAGGTTGTTTGGAAACAAGTTTTATGATTAAGCAAATACTTAGAATAAGTATAGAAACTGAAAGATGTATTATAATAGTCAAATGGCACTTTTTGAGTTTTGCCGTAAAATAATGATTCGAGAGGTAAAATTTGTTTTATATAGATCGCCACATTAAGTCCACCATAAATACAGTTGTGGTGGGAGATTATAGTATAAGAAATGTGGTGATGAAGTGCTAGAAGAAATCGAAAGCGATTTGAGGCTCGAAAGCGCTCAAATACCCTTAACGGGTCAAAAATAGAAGTATTAGCGAAACGGGTTAAGAATGTGTAATAATCCGTGATTTGAATCTTATACAATAGGAAATAATCATAATAATACGTTTACAAAAGAAGCAAGGGCTACAAACAAGTTTGTTAGATGAAATCACGAACGGGTTAAAAGATGGTAAAAAGGGTAATAAGCCGAAGAGTTAAACTCTGAAATTTTATTATGAAAGTTGTTGGATCTTAACTCCATTAGATGGAGAATTAAATTACGGACGCGTAGGAAAAAGAATCGGGTAAAACGGATCAATAACGAAGAAGTTATGGCCGTTTCCGTGAAATCAGGTCGTGCAGGATTTGCACAGCAACAGCAAACGAACTTCTGTCAAAAAACAAGCACTCGCGTAGCGCGAGCACCCGTAGCGCTACGCGAGCCCCTAAACTCCGAAAATTCTTGAATTTTATCAATTTTAACCCCTGTACTTGTTTGGACTTGATATTTGACTATCGAAACTAACTTTTAAGTTGGTTTTGATCCTAGGTGAATGTCAAGAGTGCACGGATGAAGATCAAGCAGCTACGAAGAACCGAACACACGAGATTAAAGCTTCCGCACAACATTACGTCATAACTTTTAAATGGCGAACTTATCTAAATTTTGTTTAAAACTTTTAAGTTGTAAAAGTTTTAATTTACTCGTATTTTTCTAAGGATACTTAATGATAAATTCATGTTTGTTTTCGTTAATTGCACGAAAACCCTTAGATTAATAACATGGGTGTTACAATCATCCACTCCATCATATCCTCCATCCGGTCCATCCGCCGATCCTGCAGCGCCAACCTCCCAATCACAGCCGTCTGACCCGCCACAAGCCTCTCGAGGAGACGCTGAGTGGACTGAGGCAACCTCACCGCATGATAGACGCGCCGAGGATGCTGTGGCGGCTCCTGCGGATTCCCCTGCTCAACCTCAGGCTCGACGTCACCCTCTCCAATAGGCTCATTAACAACATGATGCATATCCATCTCCGTAGCGTCCAACAGATGTTGATGTACTAACGGCTGGGCTACGAAAATCTGATCGTTCTCACCGAAAAACCGATAACCAATGCCCGGAAAGTTCACCGCCAAGTTCATCCCTCTCATCGTCCTAATACCCAAATACTCGAAAGGGGCATGCAGTGGCAACTCACCGATGAATGGAAAATACCAACCGCAATGCTGGGCAATACGCGTGATGAACGCCCCTCCGTGCAATCCGCCACGCTTCTGACGTCGGGAAAATGAGGCGAAATACTCCGCCAGGCAGCGATGGAGGGCGCACGGCGTCCCCGTGAATAAACAGTAAAGATAGAACAGGTCGTTTTTCGTGACCCACTCGTTGCTTTTGCCACGCCCAGATATCGACGTGGCAATGCAACGGTGTATGTAGCGAACGAGTGGGTCAGTAATAAACGAGACACGGGCCTTATGACCGAAGGGTACATCACAGAGGGTGGGCCACCAAGCAAGCAATTGATCATCAGGCATAGATGTGATCGCGGTGGTATAAATATCCTGAACCAACTCCTCATCAGTGTAGAATCCGGTGGCCAAAGCAAACTGACGCAACGACATATTCTGTCGCTCCCCGAATAAACAGAAAGTTACCTCGGCAGGGGGTGGTTCCACCATCGGATCGTCCATATCTGAGTTAGGCTGCTCAGCAGGCCGTGGTCGATAGATAAACGTGGAGAGGAACTCCACCACCATAGGCCTATAAGAAGGCCCAGCCGCATAAAAAAACATACGATCCCACGGGTTATTTTCCCCGATTAACCCCGGGCCCTCTGCTCCTCGTCACACTCCCGTAACGCGTCCCAACACAACGCCCTCTGCTGCCTCACTCTCATACCCCAGAACTTGGCAAAACGTCTGTATTCCATACTGCTCTGGGGGAAGTCTAAAAAATCGTACTGCTCACAATTACCCCCGGCCATCGGATTGAATACCGGACCACCATTTGGTGATTGTTGTTCCTCATCTGACGACATATCTGCAACAATTAAAAGTTAATATTTTGTCAGAATATTAATAAAATTACGACAACCAACCCACAACCACCACAGCCAACCCACAACCACCGTCAAACCCTAACCCATAGATACAACCACCACCGTCCTAACCTCAACCACTCTAACAACCACCACCGTCCTAACCTAAACCACTCTAACAACCACCACCGTCAAACACCTCTACCGCCAAACACCACAACCAAAATATTTCAGAATAAACAAAAAAAAAAAAAAAAACCGTAAAAAAACAATAACAAAAAGGAAAGATGAAGATGTTACTAACCTCTTGTGGAAATTCGCACCGTATGGTTCGATACGGGATAGAAATGGTATACGGGAGAGAGTTGTGTGTGTTTTTGGTGTGTGTGTGTGTTTGAATTGATTTTGATCTAGTTTTCCCTCTTTAGTGAGCTGAAATGTTGTTTGTGTTGGTATACACTCCTCATTGGCCAATACGTGGCTTATAGATTGCTTACCAGCAGCCGCTTATTGTGCTATGAGCGGCATATAGAGGCTGGTATACACCTCTCATTGCCCAATATGCTGCATATGATGCCTTTCTTTTAATAAAAATAGTGATGTAAATAAGTGTTTTTACATTATAAAACAATGTAATTAACATTTTTTTATAAAATACATGTTTCTTACACTATATTCAAAAGATAATAGAATGTAAAATAAAAAAATAAAACATAATAATACGATTAAACAGTTTTACGTGTTACAACGAGAACCTACAACAAGTTAATAAAGTCTCTTCGTACACTTCTATTACTACGAAGTAACTTCTTACCCTCTGAAAGACGAGACATGTACATTGTCTCCCACTCCATACGTGTTACAACGAGAACCTACAACAAGTTAATAAAGTCTCTTCGTACACTTCCTCCTTCTTTTTTTGTTGTGCTTTAGAGGTTGGGCGCCTCCGAGTATCTTGTTGTACCTCAGGCGGTTGATGGTCAGTCATACTTGGATTCACCACCTCCTTTATCTTCGACAACATACTTTTTAACACTATCGGTGGTTGCGCCTTCAGTTGTTGCATGACTCTGTCCATTTCCTCCCGAAGATTATTATCGTCTTCCTTAAGTTCTTCAGCATTGAAATCTAGTTTTGTCCAGAATTTGTCTACGGTGGCAAGAGGAATTTTGCAATCTGTATTTTAAAAACAATAGTTAGAAATGAGGGCGGGGGGTGGGTATTCATATGAAGTAGAATAAGCGATTGAAGCCTGTTTTTATTACTTGTATTTTCCCACCACTCCATCCGACAAGCACATGGCAACCCACAACTCGTAAAAAGCACATGACCACAAGTCCCCCCTGCTGCGAGCAACGTACGTATCTTTTTCTTCTCCACAAGCAACAAATCTAGTGCTTTCAGGGAAACATTACCACGTAGGTTATCAAAGAATGATATCATGTGGTCCCCCATTTTCAAGGACCGGCTATCCTGAAAAGTGAGGTTTATTTGTATGCGTTGTGACTCTACAACTTTGTCAACAAGCCACACAAGTCTATGGAGCGAGCTGTTTGGCCCCTTAAGGTATCTCTTAAACTTAGCATGTTGGCTTTCAACTCTGTTGGTTGTATGTTGACCAAAGTTAGGGCTTGTGTTAGTCCAGGCTGAAACAAACTTTTCTTTATAGGATGGTAGCCAGACAGTATACAAATAGTCCAAAACTCCTGAAAAAAAAAACAGAATATAACGATTTGTAATGTTTGTATTGTAACACCCCGACCAAAGGCTGAAACAAAATTTTTCTGATAAATTAACTATTTTTAAATAATTAATTAAACAAATACAACTATGTAATTATTGGATTAAATTGGTTAAAATCGAATTTTGGGAAAAATATCAATTTTATATTTTCGAACATCATTCTGATGTTAAAATAATTATATAAAAATTTTCAGGTTTTATAAAATTAGTTTACTATTTTTATTGAATTTAATAAGATTAAAACTAACTTAACTCATAATAATTAGATAAAACCGGAAATAATTATAGTTTATATTTTTAGTAAATCAGGTTTGATGTATATGAGTTTATAAAAATGTTAGTTTTTATAAAAGTAATAAAAAACGTACAAAATAAAATAAAAGGTGTGTGCCCGGTTGGATTTTAAGAAGTGTATAAAATAACTAATGTTAGGATAACTATCAGCTCCTGTACAGGAGGATAAACTGGTAAAGAAGGGGTGATTTTACACGAGTTGTCCGGGTTCGATCCTTGCTAAGGGGCGGGTTATACAAGAAACCCACCCTTTTTTGTTATTCTAATTAACGTAGTTAACTAAGTTAACTTCTTTTTTAAAATATAAAACAACTAATGTTAGGGTATCTATCAGCTCCTGTACAGGAGGATAAACTGGTAAAGAAGGGGTGCTTTTACACGAGTTGTCCGGGTTCGATCCTTGCTAAGGGGCGGGTTATACAAGAAACCCCCCTTTTTTGTTATTCTAATTAACGTAGTTAACTAAGTTAACTTCTTTTTTAAAGTATAAAACAACTAATGTTAGGGTATCTATCAGCTCCTGGACAGGAGGATAAACTGGTAAAGAAGGGGTGCTTTTACACGAGTGGTCCGGGTTCGATCCTTGCTAAGGGGCGGGTTATACAAGAAACCCCCCTTTTTTGTTATTCTAACTAACATAGTTAACTAAGTTAATTTTTTTTAAAGGATTTCTTATTCAACATTTAACTTGGTTAAGATTTTAGAGTTAAAATAAGTTTCAAACAAGGCTATTTCAACCCTTATACTTTAGATTTCAATAATTACATTTTATGCCCAAATACTTTGTACTTTTAAATAATGTCAAAATAACCCCTAGACTATAACTTTCAATAAATGACAGTTTAGTCCCTGGACTTGGTTTTAACCATTTTTGTTATTCTAATTAACATAGTTAACTAAGTTATTTTTTTTAAGGATTTCTTATTCAACATTTAACTTGGTTAAGATTTTAGAGTTAAAATAAGTTTCAAACAAGGCTATTTCAACCCTTATACTTTAGATTTCAAAAATTACATTTTATGCCCAATACTTTGTACTTTTAAATAATGTCAAAATAACCCCTAGACTATAAATTTCAATACATGACAGTTTAGTCCCTGGACTTGGTTTTAACCATTTTTAAGCAAGTTTCAAACAATGACAAACAAGTCCCTCAACTTATAGTTTCATAAAATGTCAAAATAGGCCCCTATAGTTTGTAATATAATACGTACCTGATCTATGGTCGTCAGTCAGTCGCGTAAATAGCCGCTCAAAGTTATAATTGTATAGCGTCTCAGTGGGAGAATTACACAATCGAGACCAAGAAAGCTTGAATATTTTCCATTCTTCAGCCGTTGCAAATTTTGCCTTGGTGTGTTTTAGAATATTTTGTGAGATGTGCCACCGACATAGCAATTTGGATGCTTTTGGGAATACTTTATCGCAAGCATTCATCAAAGCTTTATCGCAATCTGTTACTATCACGCGCGGTTCCATACCCTCTTCCAACAATCCTTTGAGGTTCTGTAGGACCCACAAGAAGTTATCCTGTTTTTCTTTAGAGATAAAAGCATGAGCGACACAAAACGACTTGTGTGTCGATGTCACACCCACAATTTGAACAAACGGAAGTCTATACTCATTCGTTTTGTAAGTGGTATCAATCATCAACACATGTGGGAAAGCACGCCACATATCGTACGAGTACCGATGAACAAAAAAAACCTCATCGACCGCATTTGTTTCGGGATTCACCCGGGTGTGGTAAACATACCTTCCTTCATGCAACATTTGCTCCAATATCTGCATTGGAGTCCGATCACCGTACATTTTGACTTTAATCTTTTTTATCACGTTTTGTATGTCTCGTAGAATGCACACGCTCTGTGGGTTTTGTTTTCTTATGGTTAAATGTATGTTCGTAGGCTCCATGTTTTGAATATAAAGTCTCTCTACCAATGATTCGTCGTCTGGGGTCAACCTTCTTGCAAACGCGTGACCCTCGAGAAATACCGCAGGCTCATGGTTATGATCCTTTTGCTTCACCACTAAGCTCCAATTGCCACTACTTGCGTCTAGTTTCCCTATCATTTTAAAAGGACACCCAATCTTCTTGCTACCAGAACGCCGAACTGTTGCTTTACTTTTGCATGTGCCTCCACGGTCGCATTGCAACCATATCTTCACTGTCCTTGCTGACGAATCTTCACCTTTTGTTACCGTTCGTTGGGTCACAATGACGTAACCTTTCGCAATTTCTGTTTTGTAAGCCCAATTCTTTAACTCGTGAAGTGTCGCAAATACCTGAAACAACGGTAATTTAAAACTATGTTTAAAACTATATTTGTTTAAAATCTAATAAACCTTATACATAACGAATAACACGTAAACAAAATCAACTTTGTCTAAATTCTAATAGGCACCCTTCTAATAAACTTATACATAACGAATAACACGTATACAAAAACAAAATTGTCTAAAATTTAATAAACATTATACATAACGAATAACACGTAAGTGACGGTAATGTTATACCTTTCCTTGTTTTTTCGGGTCATTAGCACCATCGTCACCGCCACCACCATCGTCCTTTTCACCACCATCGTCCCTGCCACCACCATCGTCCCAGCCACCACCATCGTCCCAGCCACCACCATCTTCCTCGTCTTGATCACTTTCCTCGAAGTGTGTAACACCTTTCTCGATTTCGTTCTCGTCTTCCTCGATGTCAAAAGCACCTTCCTCGGACTTTTTCTTGCGTTGTTTTTCCTGATGGGAATGGTAAGTCCCGTATGCATGTTTTTCCTGTTGCGGATAGCTTTGAGCCACGTAAGATGGTCCCACCTCCTCTACGACCTGAAACAACTTAATGGTTATACTAAAATAACCAAAACGACAATATGAATTTTTTACCTGGTTCAAATCAGGCATCACGGACCGCACACTCCCTTCCTGATGCGAATGGTAAGTTCCGGCGTGTTGCGGACGCACGGAAACCACCTCCTCCTCACCTCGATCAACGCCGGGTAACCAAACGCTTTCGGAGACATATGACTCATTCGAAATTTCACCAAAAAAATATCCAAAGTCCCAATTTGACATCGTGATTCGAATCTAATTTAACCAGACCGTTTATTTGAAAATTTTTATCATTTTCATCACTTTTTTGGGATTTTTGAACATTTGTATTACATGAATCCCGTAAGCTTGGGGTAAAGGGAAAAAATTCGAAACAATACGCAGCGTATAGGGCCATGAGCACGTATATGCGGATCACCTTTTCAGCCTTTTCAGTCTGAACTCCGCTGTCTTGTCAGCAATATACCTTAAATTCAGATATTATAGTACCAATGAGCAGTGTATAAAGCAATGAGAGGCGTATAGGGTTTAATGCTCCAACTACCACCTTTCTAATACAGCGCTCATAGGGCAATGAGGGTCGTATAACTTTACTTTTTCTGACATAATTAATGCACTCAACCCCTATACAACCCTCATTGCCTTATACGGGGCTGCTGGGGGGGGGGGGGGTGTCATTACTTTTGGGGATGTACCAATACCCTCACCCTTAGACATTTAGTGAGCTCAACACCCAATTTCGTTAAGTCCTAAGGGCACGGTTTTCCGAGCTCGAACATGGTATATGAATTCTCAGGGCCGACCCTGATTATTATATTTATAGGGCGTTTGGGATTACGTTTTGAAGTGATTATTTGATTATTGCGTCTGTAAAACATAAATAATCTACAAAAGTGTTTGGATGAAAAAGTGATTATCTGCCTCCAAAACATGTTTTTTCAAAACGCAAAATCTATTTTGAAAACTTATAATCTATTTTAAAAACGCAACAACAAAAATCCCCTTAATATATTGTTCACAAGCACGCGATAAGTTTGCACAATCGAGTCGAAGGACTTTTTTTTTTCCTTTGACATGTTTAAGAGCACTCACATTCAATCCATCAAATAATGAGAGGGGAGGTTTTTATATTATAAAGGGTATAAAAAGTGGTTGTGAGTGGAGGAGAGAGAAAATGTTACTGTTCATCTGTATATTTGGGGGGACACTGTTCATCCAGTATAATTTTTTTAATATATATTGAAAGTGGTTGTGAGTGAAGGAGAGAGAAAAATGTAATAATAATATTATTTAATTGAAAGGAGAGAGAAAAAGTATTTGTTTTTAGTGGAAATATATTGATATAGGAGTTGTTTTTTAGTGGAATGTATGTATAATTTGATGGATTGAATGTGAATGCTCTAACGACTTTAATATATATAAAATCTTATAAAGCTACTTTTCATAAAAAAAAAAACTTAAAACATAGAAAGTATTATAATTTGATTTTTTAATAACGTGAAAATTTAAAGGCACCAAGATGAAACTTATATAATGAAACAAACAATCGTAAAAAAAGTTTAAAACATAGAAAGTAATTTTATTTTAGAGTAAATTGTCAAAATCGTCTCTAAGGTTTGGACATTTTTGCCATTTTCATCCAAAACAATTTTTTTATACAATATAGACCTTCACTTTTGAGATTTTTTGTCATTTTCATCAAAACATCTAATTTGTTTTATTTTTTCTATCAAACATTTGGATGAAAATTAAAAAAATCCTAAATCTCAGAGACGATTTTAGCAAAAAAGTCAGTCGTTTAGATGAAAATTTCCAAAAAATCCTAAAAGTGAAAGACTATATTGTTCAAAAAAATTTGTTTTGGATGAAAATAATAAATATGCCAAAACCACAGGACGATTTTGGCAATTTATTCTTAATTTTATTTTTTTAATAACGTGAAAATTAAAGGCACCAAAATGAAACTTATATAATGGAACGAACAATCGTAACGTCATATCATTGCAATAAGTTGATTGATGAATATCGAAAAAAAAAAAAAAAAAAAATTCAAAAATATCTTCCAAATTATAAAACGCGTCGACTCCAACAAAACGACTCCGTTTAACCGCCTTTCCACTCTCCTCGTCACCGGAAAACTTCATTTTAAAGAGAGAAGTTCGATTGTATATACATACACAGACACAGACACATACATACATCTGTGTCAATATAGTGAGAGAGGAGTTAATTTAGAGAGAGAAATTAGTCAATTAGTTCGTCTTATGGCATGGATGAGTTCCACAACTGAAAACGACGTCGTTAGACTCGTTTTGTTCACTCCGAGATGAAGAATTTGCGATCGTTTGGTAGATGTTTCGCTCTGCTTTTAGTCCTTTTTGTTCATACAGGTAACGAGTTTGTGTATTTTTTTTTGTGAATTTTGTTTTGGTGACTGATTTGTTGTTTGAAACCTAGTTAATCGGTACTGTTAGTGATTAATTTGTGTGAATTTATTTTAATACGGATACTGATTTGTATTTTGAATACTGTTTAATCGATGCTATTAGTGATTAGCGATTAGTAGTGAATTTCGGTTTGATTAATTCGATGATCGTAGTGGATTATCGGTTTTATTGACTGTTTTTGTTTGTTTTTCCTCTCGTAATTGTAATTTTGTTCTGCTGCTGATTTGTAGTTTGAAACCTAGTTAATTGAGGCTATTAGTGATTACTTGTGAGTTTTGTTTCAATTAATTTGAGGATGTTAGTGGATTATCTGTTTTGTTGCCTGTTTCTGTTTGTTTTTGTGATTGTAATCTCGTTCTGCAGGCACCGAAGAGTTGTGGAACTTCTGATGCTGATTTGTAGTTTGAAATTTGATTAATCAATGCTATCAGTGGTTAGTTGTGAGTTTTGTTTAAATCGATTTGAGGTTGTTAGTGGATCAATAGGTTTTGTTGACTGTTTTTGTTTGTTAAGTAGTTGTGAATTAGTTTGGCAGGCACATGAAGAGTTGTGGAACTTCTGATGCTGATTTGTATTTTGAAATTTAGTTAATCTGTGCTATTAGTGATTAATTGTGAGTTTTGGTTCGATTAATTTGACGATCTTAGTGGATTATCGGTTTTGTTGCTTGTTTTTGTGATTGTGATTTTGGGCCATGAAGAGTTGTGAAAGTTTTGATACTGAATTGTAGTTTGAAATCTAGTTAATAGATGCTATTAGTGATTAGTTATGAGTTTTGTTTCAGTCAATTTGAGGATCTTAGTGGATGATTGGTTTTGTTGCCTGTTTTTGTTTTCGTGATTGTGGTATTGTTCGGCAGGAACACGAAGAGTTGTGGAAGTTCTGTAACTGGATTTGAGTTTTGTGTAGTATGAAAGCGTGCTTGACGAGAATTCATCTCTTGTTAGTGATCATAGTATTTTGCTGTTTTATTTGGAGAGATTAAGGGTTAGGTTATATTTTCAACAAAGTATTGATGACAATCAATAATATCTTCTCCCTGGAGTATGAAATGGTAGTTTGTAGAAATATTCAACAAATAATATCTGCTATAGTTTTCTATTTTTTTGTATATTAGGAGTAAAATCATTGGTGGACGCATATCATATTGAAGTTCCCTTAGGCTGATTACATGAGGTCCAAGAAGTTACTTTGTTCTTCCATTTCTAGTATTCTAATGTTTATCAAATACCTAGATTCTATCTTTCCAGTTATTGTATGATGTGCATACTACAAGACACGCTAGAAGGTTTTCTTTCACGTATGATTCACACACTTTTAAGTATAATGAGCTCATCCCACTATTATGTAGAGTTTATCACCTACAACATGTAACAGTGATCAACCATCCCTATTGATGATTATTCAACCTTTTTTGTAAAGGTAATAAGTTTCAGATGACACTTATTACTACATAAATAGGTCTTGTTCTTTAAAATTCAGAATGATTTATTTGAGGAAATTCTGAAATCCCCCCTATGTGCTATAGACATTATACAGTCAATGTGCTCATTATTATGACTGGTCATTATGAATACTAATTTTTAGTCTTTTTCTCAGGGTATGTAACGGCTAAAGCTTTCACAGGGACTTACGGTATAAATTACGGAAGAATCGCAAATAATATCCCGACTCCTAACGAAGTTGTTAGGCTTCTTAAAGCTGCCAAGATAAAAAACGTACGAATATATGATGCCGATCACACTGTTCTTGAAGCATTTCGTGGTAGCGGTCTCGATCTGGTGATCGGTCTTCCTAACGAATTTGTTAAAGACATGAGTAGTAATGCCGATCACGCCCTCACATGGGTTACAGATAACGTGAAAGCGTATATCTCAAACACACATATTGTCGGAATCGCAGTCGGAAATGAAGTTCTCGGAGGTAGTGATTTAGATCTCCAGAATGCGTTATACGGTGCGGTTAAAAACATTTACAACGCAACGCAAAAACTTCAGTTGGATAAAGTAGTTCAGATAACAACCGCGCATTCACAGGCGGTTTTCGCTAATTCATACCCGCCATCATCGTGTGTGTTCAAAGAAGACGTTGCGCAAAACATGAAGAGGCTTCTAGACTTATTTACGCAAATGGGGTCGCCGTTTTGTTTAAACGCGTATCCGTTTTTGGCGTACATGGGTAGTCCAGATCAGATCGATATAAATTACGCGCTATTTAACCCAACCGATGGCGTAGATGATGAAAAAACGAATCTGCATTATGACAACATGCTTGATGCTCAGATCGATGCTGCGTATGCTGCACTTGAAGATGCGGGATTTGGTAAAATGGAAGTTATCGTGACGGAAACGGGTTGGGCTTCGGATGGAGATGAAAACGAAGGTGCTGCGACACCTGAAAACGCGAGAACGTATAATTATAATCTGCGTAAACGACTTGCTAAAAGGAAGGGGACTCCAAGAAGACCGAAGTCTATGTTGAAGGCGTATATATTTGCTTTGTTTAACGAGAATTCAAAGCCGGGCCCTACTTCTGAACGGAACTTTGGTCTGTATAAACCTGATGGGACGATTGCGTATGATATAGGTTTTCCAGCTTTGAAGTCTTCATCTTCGGTTTCATCTCGTATATCGTTTAAGGTATGAAGCTGTTTATAATATTGCAAAATTTTGTATTTACATGTTTCAGTTATGATATTAAACGTACGCGAGGCGTCTAATAAGTAATAATAGATTATATATGATACTATTTTCAGTATTTAAACATCCAAAAATAAGATAATAAAAGGAGTAAAGTATGCGGATAGTCCCTGTGGTTTACAAAAATTTTGGATTTGGTCCCTAGCTTTTTTAAAAGTACGTGGATGGTCCCTGTGGTTTGCACTTTGTAACACAATTAGTCCCCAGCCAACAAACCAAAGGTTTCGGTAGGTCCAAGTTAGGGGTAAAATGTGTTACAAAGTCCAAACCACAGGGACCATGCATTTACTTTTGACAAATGGCAAAGTTGGGGACTAAATCCGTTACAAAATGCAAACTACAGGGATCATCCGTGTACATTTGGAAAGCTAGCGGCCAAATCCAAAATTTTAATAAATCACGGGGATCATCCATGTACTTTAATAAAAAATACCATACAATTTAAGAATATAAAAGAAACATTAACTATCCTATGTTTAGGATTTTTTTCTCTTATATATACAACTAAAGAACATCTATGTACAACCAAAGAAGTTAAAAGAAAGTAAATATTAAGTTTAATGTATGAAAAATAAAAGAAAATGCAAATAATATACTAATATTCACCAGACATCTACCCAGTCAAAACTCATCTCACATTTCACCTACTCTCTCTCGCCTCACGCAACAGGCGCACACTTTTTTTAAAGAAAGTTTAACCATGACGCTAATAAGAGCTATGATTAGCATTCTCTGAAAAATTAGAACGTGAAAGACAGTAGTGAAGTTTAACTGTTGTCACATAGTTCTTATATAGCCATCCAAGTTTTCTATGTTTCATTGTATTATAAATTTTTGTAACATAAATTATTCAAGAGATGTGTCATCCAATGGATCAGACATATTCATGTTATTTTTATCGTAATTCTGGTATTGGTGAATGTTGAAACTTTTTTATTCAACATGTGCTTTCTAGGTATTCAGTTAGAATAAAATTGCATGATTTAAGGGCGTTTATGCACAGGAAATATATATTCCCTTAAAAAATTATGAAACTTTTGAGGTGTACTCTGTCTATACGACATTGTCGGAAACAAAATTGTTGTTTACAGGTTTTATTTGCTGATTATAAAAAGTTTTCAACTTTATGTCATATATGATATAATTTGTATGCAAAAATTATGCATAGAGTAGATGAGAAGAGAAAAAGAAAAGGATTTGCATGTGTCATATGACCACACATTGTCTTTGAAATGCTTTTCTTGACCCAGCAATTCTTTTTTGTTTTGTTATTATAAATTCTTATATAATCATTCCCTTTTTCTATATTCTCATGTTAGTTAAAGTGTCACTTGATCCTCATCTTTTAGTAAATTTAAATCGGTTATAGATTATTGTTCTTCTTGTAAACATGTTTATAAATTTTTTGTTATAAATAAAAAGTAGGTTATTTTAGTACTTGAAAAAAGGGTGCAGGTCATAAAGAGACCATGTTGGGCTAGGTTGACCCGAAAACACCTTTTTTTTTATTTATTTATTTATTTATTTATTTATGAAATTAATCACTAATTCATTAATTAAATATGATTACAAAGACAAATTAGTGCAAAAATAACCTAACCTTTATAATACATCAATTTTGAAAGTCGTATAAAATTGAAATCACCTGTTTGACCCATTTGAGACTACAAGTGACCCAAATCGACATTGTTGGTCAGAATTAAAAGTTATGTAATATATACAACTAGAAAGTCCTTTTTATAAATACATATTTTTTTAATCTAATCTCTCTAATTATAATTCAATATTTAACATTTATCAGGGATTTGGAGCACAAACATGGCATTGGTCCTATATCTTGGTCTTAACCGCATGTGCATCATCTTCATTTCTGTTTTTAAGATCATAAAAGGGTTCACTCATGACCAACAATACATTCCAGAGTAGGTTGTTGGAGGTGGTTAATGTTATTCTGGTTGTGTTCATAATTCATAAGTTATGTTACTCGTGGTCATAGGCTGGTGATCATTAAACTGTGTATCAATTTTGAGATTATGTGTTATAGCACGAGTTACTTTTACGTATGATGAGGTACAGGGTGTTTTATAAGTTAAAACTGGATACATGGGACATGTCATAACTCTTAACGGTCCGGTTGGTCTACACACGTTGCGTTACCTGTAAACACCTACCGGTTCATTTGTAACGCTTTATTATATGTAAGGTTTTACTAATCGAGTTTGAATAGTTTGACTCGAAAGAATTTAAACATATAAGCCAGTAAAATTAATAACAATGTTAAAACTGTTAAAATATATTAAGTTGAGAAGGTTTAGGTTTGACTTTAAACTTGATATTTAATTGTTGCATGTTTCTTTTCAGTTGAACATTACGCTTCTGCATGCTGTTTTCTTTCTTTTCCTCGTTCTTTGCTTCTTATTTTGCCTCTATTGTCGAAAATGACTGACCTGTAGTTTTTTGGACGATTACGGCTATGAAAAATTTTGCTATCGCTGATTTGTTGGTGAAATATTTGTCGCTAATACCAAGGGCGGATCTTAGTAGAGCCGTGGCAGGGCCACGGCCCTGGCAAGTTTTTCGGCCGTAGTGCTAATTTTCCGCATTTCGATCGAAATTTTGTATATACACTATGTTCGGCCCTGGCAAGTTTTTCGGCCGTAGTGCTAATTTTAGTGCCCGTGTCTTTTGGCCCTGGCAGATTCAACGGGCAAGATCCGCCACTGGCTAATACGTCCGTGTATTTGTGAGGACTTTCTTGCCAAGTCCCTGAGGGTAATCCAACAATGATACCTTTGTTGTTAATCCCTTGATAACATTCGTCGATTATCTGTCGTGAAGTCTTTACGCACAACCTTTTTCCGCACGACCTTCTCTGAGGGATTACCAAATGTTACAACCTTCACCGAAAGATAACATGTTATTTTGTATGTTTATCAAACATCTGCTAATAAACAAAAGAGTAAATTATGATTTTGGCCCTTGTGGTTATATCACTTTTACCCTTTTAGCACAAAAAAAATCTTTTAACGTCTGGGCCCTCAACGTCTTTTTTTCTAACCCTTTTGGCCCACAACGTCTTTTTTTCTAACCCTTTTGGTCCCTAAAAGTAAATGGATGGGGTTAGTGTTAGAGGTCAAAAGAGTTAGAAAAAAAAATGTTGGGGGCTTAGATGTTAAAATATCATTTTTGGGCTAAAAGGGTAAAAATGATATAACCATAGGGGCCAAAATCGTAATTTACTCTAAACAAAAAGGGTAAATTACTTTTTGAGTCGTTTTATAGATTTTAACCACTTGAGTCCAAAAGCAAAAAGTTTAACGACCTGAGTCCTTACAAGCATTTTCTTTAACTATTTGAGTTCAAATTTCTAACATTGTTAGAATTTTTTGGTTAAGTATTGTTAAATGACCAAAATACCCTTATATTTAAAAAATAAAAATCTCTCTCTCTCTCTCTCTCTTCACCCTTCATCTCTCTCTGTTCTTTCTTTCTCTCTTCCACATCTCGTCTTCTCCAAACCTACAATTACAATTCCCCACAAAATCAAATCTTGCAACGTGTTCCCATTTCTACCCGCAAAATCACCCTTCATCTCTCGCTGACTTTGATTTGTGCAATTCTAATAACAACAGTCCAGATCTGTGATGAAGTGAACTTCTGGATTCGTTTGAATGAAAACGTTTAACGAATGACCCGATTCAAAACGGATGAATCTTTATATTCTGCAGATGATAATTCTGCAAATGGACAGCGAATAATCCTGCAATGCAGCGAATGATTAAGTCTGCGCAATTAAAACAACACTACTGAACTGTATAAACTGCCGTGAGTAAACTGATTCTATACAAACAATCTGCAGCGAACGAACTGATTGTGCAGCGATAAACTAATTCTGCGCAATATAGTGGATGAATAAGTCTGATTCAGCAAATGAACTTATTTCAAACGAAAAGACCTGTTTTGATTTCAATGGATGACCTTCTGCGAATAAACTGGTTTGTAAAAACAGTTTTGTAATACTCCTGGATCCGTATGAAAATCAATCAACACTAAACTCAAATCAGACTTGATTCGTTATAACTTCTGAACAACATATTCTGTAGATGATTTCAACAGATCTTGATTAGCGGATTCACTCTGAACACGACCAACACTATTTCAAACCAGCAAATAGAACAATGATACTCAGATTAAGCTGATTTGCTGATAATCAGATTGAAGAATGAACACTATTTCAAACAGATTAATTCAAGATTTGATTTTGTGGGGAATTGTAATTGTGGGTTTGGAGAAGATGAGATGTGGAAAAGAGAAAGAAAGAACAGAGAGAGATGAAGGGTGAAAAGAGAGAGAGAGAGAGTGTTTTTTATTTTTTAAATATAAGGGTATTTTGGTCATTTAACAATACTTAACCAATAAATTCTAACAGTGTTAGAAATTTGGACTCAAATAGTTAAAGAAAATGCTTATAAGGACTCAGGTCGTTAAATTTTTTGCTTTTGGACTCAAGTGGTTAAAACCTATAAAACATAGGGACTCAAAAAGTAATTTACCCAAACATGCTACACATCTAGCGTGTGCTGTGTGCACTACGTTGACAAATGCAAACTATAATATGCAGCGTTAGGTACCGTTTCATCAACCGGCTTTCTAATGCTATTAGTGCAATACGAAGGGTTAGGTACTGGTTCAACCGACTTTTTATATATTTTATTTTTATGGAAAAACTATTTAAACACCTTTCATAAATAATTATCTTGCCCATTGTTATTACGGTCAATTTAAAAAATAAGGACAGCAATAATTCTTTAATTCAAGCTTAGTTATTGATATAATTTTAGTATTGAATAATATAGTAAGGGTTTAATTGATCGACTGATATGATGGTGCAATTATTATTTTTTTTTGAACATAAAAATCTGGGACTTGTACATATGGGAAAGTTCACACATGATACATTATTTTTATCTTATTATATTAGAGTTGATTTTTTGAACATAAAAATCTGGGACTTGTACATATGGGAAAGTTCAAACATGATACATTATATTTTGAACATAAAAATCTCTTTGAGGTAACCGACCGCCACAGAAATATCTTTAATTTAGGAAGTCATGAATGCTGGGGATTGAGCTCACATTGTTTTTGGTGTTGAAAATCGTATGGTTTCAATACATTCTGTTTGAACTTAGGCGTGCACACCAACTGTTTGTTGAAATGCCAACCTGAAGTTTATTGCTTATCCGTGTAAAAAAAGGCCCAGCACCATTATTTCGCACCTTTTGTGTATCACCTCCGTCGCCCCCAAGCCTTTTGGCCTCTGCCCACTCCCTTCGGCTGGCTTACTCTTTCGCCTATCCCTCCTTTTCCCACCTCTCCCTACCACCCATGGCTTAAAAGCGTGGGGTCCTAACCCCGTAAGGGGGGCAGGCAACTCGTGGTTGCTCCCCCTCCTTCCTCCCTGGCAGGGAGTTTTAGTTATTGGCGCATCCCCCTACTTCACTCGAGTTGGGTTATTGTTCTTAGGTGTATGGTGAAAGGTGTTGTGCAGGGGGGAGGCCCTGAGGGTGTTAGGCCTTGCCCCTTCAGGAATTTCCACTCTTGCAAAGATGGTTTTGTAGGGTCCAAAGGATACGCGAGACTGCTCTCTCACTTCCAACGGGACCACCTCAAGTCAGATAACAGGAAAGATACTTTACGGGGTGCGATTGCTAAGGATCCCGACTTATATGAGGACGTGGGAGAAACTTTGAAAACGCTTAACAACTGGCTGTGCGGGGAGTGCATGGTTGTGCATGCTCTTAGCCGGGGGTGTCATCATGTTGATGACCTTGTTAAATTCGTCCCTAGCTCGAGGGGGACCGAGGACTTTATTGTGGGGATTCCCAAACCACAAGTTTCGGGAGGGGGGGCTTCAGGGGAAGGCATTGCCTCTGTCGGTGTGGATGGCTCCCTTTTGGAGCGGGTTTTTTCTCTTCCCATCACGACAGTCAAGAGCATTCCTCCTAGTTGTCGAATGGCGTTCGCGCAAGCTTTAACATCGGCTTTGCGGAAGGTGATTGCTACCCCTGGGTCGGTTGAATATTGGGTTAAGCTACTCTTGTTGCCTCGCTGTACTTTAAAAGTTGTGCGCCCTGCCAATAGGCAGGAACGTCGGTCCGGGAACAGGAAAACGTTACAGTGCTTTAGCATCCAACGGGCTCTTTCTGTCTGGAAAGACGGGGAAGGGATTAGCGAGCTAGTTGCTTCCCTCTTTCAGGATGTAAAGGAGAAAGGGACGGTATATGGGTCCGACCCGTTTCCCGATGGTCGGGAGGGGCGAACCAATGTTAAGCAGTGCCTTCGTAAAGTGGCAGATGGTCATTTCACAGCTGCGGTCAAGGTGTTGTCCTCTTCTGGCGTTGCCCCCTTTGGGCCCTCCACTATGGAGGCCCTCGCGGAGAAACACCCGGTTACGCCCCCTCCGGTTGTGCCGGCAGACACAATCCCTCAGGCACCCTTAACTGTTGATGCGGAGTGCGTTTTGGGGTGCATTAAGTCATTCCCCAAAGGAACTTCGTGCGGGAGAGATGGGCTCAGGGCGCAACACTTACTGGATAGCTTTTGTGGAGAGGGGTCCTCAACTTCCTCGGGTTTAGTTTTAGCCATCACCGGGGTAGTCAATGTCTTCTTGGGGGGGTTATGCCCCAGGTCTCTTGCTGAGTTCGTTGCCTCCGCTCCTCTGACCCCCTTGCTGAAACCTGATGGGGGGATCCGTCCTATTGCGGTCGGGGCCATTTGGCGTAGGCTGGTCTCCAAGATAGCGATGAAAAAGGTAGGGAAAGAGATGGTTAGGTACCTGGGGGATCATCAATTCGGGGTTGGGACACCAGATGGGGCTGAAGCTATCCTCCATAGCGCGAACAGGTTCCTTAACGCCTTTCACGATGATGGGGCCTTCGCCATGCTTACCGTTGACTTCTCCAATGCTTTCAACCTAGTGGATCGCACAGCTCTTCTGCGGGAGGTTGGGATTCGATGCCCATCTATATTTCCGTGGATACATTTTCTTTATGGGCAAACCGCTAGGCTTTATGTGGGTAATGACTGTATTGGGTCGTCCACGGGGGTCCAGCAGGGGGATCCTTTGGGGCCTCTATTGTTCGCCCTTGTCTTGCACCCCTTCACACAACGTATACGAGACAGTTGCACCCTCCCCTTCCACGCGTGGTATTTGGATGATGGTACTATTATCGGAAAAACATCTGAGGTAGCAAAGGCTCTGGCTATCATTCAATCTGAGGGGCCACTTTTCGGGCTCCGGCTTAATATAAAAAAAACAGAGGTATATTGGCCGTCTTGCAATGGAGAAAAATTGGAGGCTAGTTTATTCCCGAAGGAGATTGGAAGACCAACGGGGGGCGTGAGACTCCTTGGGGGAGCTGTGAGCCGGGACCCCAGTTTCATTAGTGCCTTGGCTGCGCGGCGAGCTTCCCGGGCAGTGGACCTTATGAGTAGCCTTTCGCAACTCCGAGACCCGCAAAGTGAGCTTCTCCTGCTGCGCTCTTGCATGGGTGTCGCCAAGCTCCTTTTTGGTCTGCGAACTTGTCAACCTGTGTTTGTAAAGGAGGCGGTATCCTTATTCGATAAAGGGCTACGGGGGGCTATAGAGGACATTGTGGTGTGTGGGGGGCCGTTTTTTGGGGATTTTCAGTGGCGGGTTGCTTCTCTGCCCTGTAAGATGGGGGGGCTGGGGCTTCTATCGGCCATGGATGTCTCCATTTACGGTTTTGTTGCCTCACGAGCTCAATCGTGGGGGCTGCAAGATCACATCTTGCGCGAGAGTGGGGTTGTTGGAATGGATGGGGATTATGACATGGCTTTGGGGGAGTTGCATAGACACCTCCCGGATTTGGATATTGGCGGTTTCGCTAACAGGGACACCGCCCCACCGAAGACCCAGAAGACTTTGGCGAGTGCTCTGTTTTGTCGTATCGCTCAGAATATTGGATCAGATTTCTGTACGACTCCTCGTCAGAACGCCGTCCTAGAATGCTTGCGGGGCCCCCACGCCCAAGATTTTTTATCGGTCATCCCCATCGAGGGCTTAGGCCAAAAGATGTCAGCCGTTGAATACCGTGCTATCTTAAAATATCGGCTCATGATTCCTATGTTCCCTGATGATGAGCAATGCCCGATTTGCCGGAAAGCTTGCTTAGACCAATTTGGGGAGCATGCTCTGCACTGTAAAGAACTGCCAGGTTTTAAGTATAGGCACGACTGGGTGCGGGATGTCTTGGGGGACATCCTCAAACGGGCGGGGATCTCGGTGAAGAAAGAAGCCCCCGTAAACTTTTTGACAGATCCGAGGGAAGGAAGATCCACATTGCGCCCCGCGGACGTTTTAGTTTTCGGGTGGGATGCAGGTAAACACGCTTGTGTTGATCTTACCGGGGTTTCCCCCCTTGTAGGCTTTCGGGATACAGGTTTTGTCCCTGGTCAGGCGATTGCAAGGGCGGCAGCGAAGAAAATGGACAAACATGCAAAAGCATGCGAGGATAATCAACATTCCTTTATCCCTTTTGCCTTTGATACCTTTGGCTCGCTAGCCCCAGAAGCCATCAGATTTCTTGAACGGGTCCAACGGGTTGTTCACAGCAACATTTCGTCTCCTAGAGATCGGGGTTTCGTTTTTACTAGGTTAGGTTTCGCTATTCAAAAGGGGGTAGCGGCGCAGCTTGTTGCCCGCTTACCGGCTATCTTGGTGTAATTTGTTTCATATGATATAAAATATATGTCATCATTTGAAAAAAAAAAAAAAAATTATTAGAGTTATTTATCTTTACCGACGCGAACAACATAAGTTCTAAATATGAATATGACTTGTTTAACTATTTTATATCCGATGTTTATAACACAATTGTATGTTTTATGTATCAAGATGGAGAAATGATGGATTATAGCCTTCTAATTTTAATTATTTATAAAAAAGTGAAAAATCACATGGTGTATTTTTCTGGTAAACAAGTCTAATCGTGTCTTCAGTCCTATTATATATGTTTATTTATTGTAAGAATTTTACTGTATAATAGTGGTAAGAAGCAAAACTTCTGTAGAGAAGACTTAAGTTCTAATATTGAGCAACGTGTAATTTATTAGTGTTGTGAGTGCGTATTGTTAGCCTTTAAAAAAGCTGTTGTCTTTCATTAGAATTTATTAATTAATACTAAATCTATCTCTTCATACAAAATTTAATAAAGAACTGAGTTACTTTTATATTAATGATAAATACATTTAACATTAGCAAATCCTCTATACAAAACTCGTAAAAACCAAATAAATACATGTACTTAATTTAAATGCAATACAATACAATACATGATATATGTAACCACATCTTATATGATTCATGTTATGAATGCATCTACCACATATAATGTTAATATTAATGAATAAGAATTCTACATCCTCTTTTTCTCTTGATAATCCATAAAATCTTTGTTGTTAGTTACACTTTACATGTTGGTTACTATTAGGCGTTGTTATACAACATTTCTCACAATTTTTGACTTAAAATAAATATGACTATGAATTAGGCATACTGGTTATGTATTGAACAATATTCTCTATCTACAATTATTGTTATGCTTATGATATATCCTGTAATAATATATAGTTTTTGTAAACTTTAAACTTAAAGATAAGTGAAATTTGATGAGGAGAAGTTTTTTTTTTATTTTTTTAAATTTTTATTTTGACATTAATCACTTTGGCTCATGGCAAATGACATAAGAACGACAAGATAAATTATAAACAGTCATTGTAAAGTATTATTATATGGAATGTGTTGTAGGCGATCGTTTACTTGCATAATTTTATATCTATATGTGTCCATTGCAACAAAAAACAAACTTCCAAATGCCAATTAGACATTGGTTTGTAACTTCTTTATATTGTGACTATGGAAGCATGGCTTTTCATTATCCATTGTTACTCTTGCATATATAGGCTGTAACAAAGACATCTAGAAGTTAATTAACAAGTAGATGGAGAGGAACTACCATCTTGTAATGCCTTGGATGGTTGTACTTTTGGCTATATTGATTGTACCAAGCTCGTTAGCGGCAACCTACAATGTCGGAGATAGCTCGGGATGGGCGACTCCAACTGGTGGCGATCCTTATGCTACTTGGACTTCCCAACATTCTTATGTCGTTGGCGATGTTTTAGGTATTTATGTTGTAATCTTACAACCATTTATTTTTTAAGAAGGTGGCAAATTTTGTCAGATTAATAAAAGGTGGTTATTACAAAAATAAATGTTAATATCACATTTCTTTAGTAACCTGTAATTCACATACTCTTTTAATCCTACTTCTAAATTCATATGTTTTCTCCATTACATTTATTCATCACCGGAGTTGAATCCTCACAACTTAAAAATAATAATCACTCTTTTTTACAGTGTTATAAAAATCACGATTAGTCACCGATTAATCACTAGTCGACCCTCAACTTATTAATTTTTCATTAATCAGTCTACTAATCGCTAGTCAGCCCAAATCAGCCGTCTAAAAATCGGGGGAAAACGGAAAAATCGGCAAAAATCCAAAAAAAAAAATCGGAAAAATCACAAATTCCGGCCAAAACCTGTCAGATTCCGATGAAAGTTGTCTACTTAAAAAAATTACATATAAAAATATGTGTATATATATGTATAAAACTTAAAATTATACATAAAAAGTCCGATCTGACTATCCTGATTAATCGCTACTTCACACCTCACCGACCTACTAGCGCCTAACAAGTTCTACAACCATGTTTTTTTAACACATTATATATTATATATACCCTAACAAATGTAAATGACATGTACAGTGAAATACAATTTATTAAACATAAGGTACAATGTGAAATATATTACTTCCTTACAAGTGTCAAACGAAAAGGTTTTAGAAATGTTTTTTTATTGTGGTTTTTATTTTACTATTTTAAAATAAATCTTTTTTTATAATATTTTTTATACTAAAATTACTTTTAAACATATTATGTTTTTCGCTCATAACTATTATAATACAATGTTTTATAAAATTTTAAATATGTCATTATGATATGCTAAAAACCGAGTTTTGAATAATAATTTACAAGTGATCAAAGAACATGTGTACATGCATCAACGTTACGTTGCAATTTAGCATTTCTAAAGTGACGCGTTTACCTTCTTCGTTATTTTAGCAAAATAATATAATGTTTTATAAATTTCGAATACGACGTGCTTATTTTTATCCAGGATTTTGATAAAAAAGTTTATTTGAACGTATCAAACATAGTTATTTTTTGTTCTTTCCTTGAAAATTAAACCAATACCAACCAAATAACATTGGTACCGGTACCATATTCATTTTTAATGATTTTTCTTAATGTGCCAAACAACATTATTACGGTAACGGTACCATAACTAGTTGAATAGATTTCGGTCAAACAACATTGTTATCAATACTTGTACAGTAACGAACCAAATCGATACGAACTGAAAGCACATAGCAAATCACGAAAATTCCACTAGTTGGAACAACAAAGCCAAAGAACCTTTATTAATATAAACCACTTGACAGGCACAAGTGTAGCCACATGGCCCCTCACTCGCAAACAGGAAAAAAGAAATAACTTTTACCAGATAAATATATTATTTCTTGAGACTTGAAACACCCTCTTGGACTATCATGGTTGAAACTTCTTTTTGAGAACATTTATATTTTTCCAGACGATTTTGGCAATTTACTATTTTTTAAATTAACTTATTTACTTGTAACAGTGTTCAATTTCATCAGCGGCAGTCATACGGTGGCCAACGTTACACGATCAGCATTCGATGCTTGTAACACCGGAAATCCTCTTTCCATTCAAACCAATGGTCCTGCGAGTTTCACCATCGACACCGTCGGCCCACACTATTTTATTTGCACGATACTTAACCATTGTTCACTCAACCAAAAACTAACTATCACTGCCGAAGCAAACACCAACAACTCCCCTTCTCCCACGTCTCCTCCTGGCACACCATCCCCTTCCTCACCACCGATGAAGAGCGGTGTTGGTGCAGCGGCCATGGGTGCTAGAACCATATATCTCATGTTCATGTTTATAGGCTTGTTGGTGCGTTTCAACTAGTTCTGGTTTTGACACACATTTTTGTGTTCTTCATTTCACCATGTGTTTGTTCTTAAGACTATGTTTCTTTGTGTTTGTATGATTACTTATTTAATAAGATGCATGGAGTTTTGTTTATATATTCGCATCATTGTTTAAGAATATCAATTCCTCATTGAATCTTGATTTTTTGATGGTGTTAGAATTTATATACATAGGAGTTTATACGTGTTGTCCCGTTTTGTATCGTTTGTTTCACTTGCATTACAACTTACACGAATGTGCCATGGAACATAAATCTATTATCATATATTACAAAAAAAATTGATTATTATTTAAATGTTTTTGGGAGTGTAACTTGATATCTATGACATATTTAAAGGTAGATTACATGCTAATGAACTAATATTGTATTTCCTTGAAATTTAAAACTTATTTTGTGTTGTTGAACTTGATTATGGCTTGTAGTGTGTATTAGGTTGAAATTATTTTGGATATTTTTTTGAACTATTGAATAATATTTTAGACCACTGAATTTTAAAAGATGTGCATTGATTTTTCTTTTAAGATCTTGCCGAGCCAAGCTAGCTCAGTTTAAAACCAAGCCTAGCCTGAGCTTAGATTTTTAGCCCGGTTTCAAATCTGAGCCGAGCCAAGCCAAGCCAAGCCAAGCCAACTCGGTTTATAACCGAGCCGAGCCCGAGCTTGACTTGGCTGATGAACAACCCTACTCCTGCAGTCCTGCGTTCCTTTCGTTATATGCCATTTTTAAAAAATTTCTTCTTTGGTCTTTTCTCTGCGTTGATGGTAATGTTGTGTTCCTTGATCTTGCGTTGTTATTTACGATATTTGTATTCCTTATCTTCTCTCTTTTGTTGTTACTTGGCTGTTTGATGTTTTGGCTTATTTCATTGCTCATCGGCGTTCGTTATTTGCATGTTGGAATTTGGCCTTCTCTGTGTTGTCTCCATTGCCGATAAGTTAGGATTTTGTGTTATTTTGTTGTTGTTTATTCGGATTTAGTTCGATTTATGATTTTGGTTTCACTCATTGTAATTCACTCTTAATTAACGTTAGTTTTTATTAGGTAATTAATATTCTTTATTCTGATGAAATCGCAAACTGTTGCTTTACAAAATTTGAATTGAACAACATTCTTTATTTTGGATATTGAATTGATCAATTTTATCATCTGTTTAATATTAATATATATATATATATAGTGGAGGGTTGAAATGAGAATTTTTTTTTTTGTAAGAATAAAAAAGAACAAACTTCAACCAATAATAATGCTTCATTTTACTTCATTTAATTTTTGTATTTAATATGGGTGTAAGGGTATATTGGTAAAATTAGATAGATCATTAATTCTTAGTCTTCCTTTTTAATAGCTCACTAAATTAAATTTGTAACTTATTTAAAAAAATATATATATTTTCAAAGAAGAAAAAAATTAATTTAAAGTGTAGGATAAATTATGAGGTGTGTAGGATGAATTACGAGTTGTGTAGGATAAATTTCAGTAGGTGTAGGATAAATTTCAAAAACGTGTAGGATAAATT